>CM056459.1:699066-721531 GCA_029783895.1 Triplophysa bombifrons | reverse complement strand
TCATATTCAGAGTTTCCCACATATCCATGTGGCGGCATTTCACCGTTATTCAACTTAAATGTATATAATTGTTTTAGATGATAAGAGATGAGAACTCATGGCCTTGTGAAAGTCAGGCTAGAGACACTTCAGCAATCTTTAAGTTCAACCGGTGCTTAATAAAACTGCACACATTTTCATAGTTAACTATCAATGTCAATAATAGGAATAACTTGCACTCATAAGTGTGACCCAGTGTGTGAAAACTACCTTTAATATTCTAGTTATTAGTGACGAGCTTTCAAGTAAGATTTTAAGCATTTCAATATGATTTACTGTAAGTCTTTGAAGTGGCCTTAGTCAGTCAAAATTAAAGTAAATTAAAATCTAAAGATTAAATTTTCACAAGATATTCTTTACATTCTGTTGGTTGCCCTGCTGAAAAAAGAATAGAACCCAGCCAAAAATCAAAGTGTACTCACTACAAAAAACAAGTCTACACCACTTTTGACTACAAAATTTTCACATTTGACTACCATTTAATTCAATTTTATTTATTTAGCGCTATTCACAATGTGGATCCACAGTAAATGTTCATGAAGAATAGGAAGAGCTTATTAGTTATGATTTAGGAAGTTTCATTTGTTAAAACTGTTTGGGTCTGATTGGGTATTTTCATATCATGTATCAGAGGAATGTTATAAGCAGGGAAAATAATAATGGCATAATGTACCTGAGTGCAGCTATAGTGCAGCTATAACTTCATGTTTCCTGCTGTGGAACTCCGTGTTCATCATTTATACAACTTGGGCGAGAAAATTATGAAGGAACTTTTATTTTTGGATGAACAATGTTTTAAAAGAGAACAGCACCTCGTGATCACTCAGATATATATATATTCACAGAGAGATTACTGTGAGAATGTTCAGTTCTGTCAGCACAAACTCACTCACATGTATGTTCATAATCAAACACATCTGGAAGAGCCCAAACACACAGAGCATTCTGGAAGCATTCTGGAGATGCTGAAGCTGTCATCTCTCTCTCTCTGTCTCTCTCTCTCTCTCTCTCTCTCTCTCTCTCTTTCTCTCTCTCTCTCTCTCTCTCTCTCTCTCTCTCTCTCTCTCTCTCTCTCTCTCTCTCTCTCTCTCTCTCTCTCTCTCTCTCTCTCTCTCTCTCTCTCTCTCTCTCTCTCTCTCTCTCTCTCTCTCTCTCTCTCTCTCTCTCTCTCTCTCTCTCTTTCTCTCTCTCTCTCTCTCTCTCTCTCTCTCTCTCTCTCTCTCTCTCTCACACATGTGTTCTAAAGTGTTTCTTGTCGCAGTACTTTCACAAACACTTCTATCTGTTTTTCACTGTGTTCTTTACTGTGTTTACTATAGTAACGTCTGAAGAGGAGCTTTATTTAGACTGCTGTTACTGTGTTTTATCTTCAGTACCTTCAGTGTGACACACACACACAAACACACACACACGCACACACACACAGACACACACTGTGTTTAGAGTATGCAGATGTGGATGTATGGGGAAATGTAGTGTAAGTTGTGTTTGTGCTGTTACCTTATTTGCATAATTCCTTGAGAGGAGAAAAAAATGTGTGTGCGTTATGTCATGTGTGTGTATGTGTTATGTGTGTGCATTACGTTGTGTGCGTAAGTGAACGTGTATGGGTTGTACTGTATGTGTGTTATTTGTGTGCGTTATGTCGTGTCTGTGTTATGTTGTGTGTATGTGTGTGCGTGTGTTATGTTGTGTGTGTGTTTGTTATGTTGTGTGTTTGTGTCTGTGAACAGCAGTAATTCACAATGAAGGAAATACCAGAGTGTCAGGTTTCTGGACTCTCGTCTGAGTGCAAAGTATGCTGGGAAATTTCTGTCAGCCTGTTTTTACTCTCAACTGCCGCGTTTCCTTTGATATCATCATGTTCATGTTTTAGAGGAGTATTAATATAATTTACTTATATCTAGATAAGTATGTTAGATAAGATAAGAAATATAGTCTAATCAATATATTATTCATATAATCTTAATGGAAAAGTGCTGCGTGTGTGTCTGGATTGTTTCAGTTTTTTTTATCACGGCCTGTTTA
Organism: Triplophysa bombifrons; assembly: GCA_029783895.1. Lineage (NCBI taxonomy): Eukaryota > Metazoa > Chordata > Actinopteri > Cypriniformes > Nemacheilidae > Triplophysa > Triplophysa bombifrons. The sequence goes on along the minus strand of CM056459.1, from coordinate 719,464 downwards.
AACCGAGGGATGTTATAATAACACACAGTAAATCCCGACAGACTGCAAACAGATAAACACTTATGCGTCCGTCTCTCTCCGTCTGTCTCTCACAGGCTGTGTAGTCTGACTTTGAAGAAGCTCATTGTACTGAAGGAGTTAGATAAAGAATTGAACTCGGTGCTCATCGCTGTGAAGATTCAGGTGAGTTTTGACTTTCACAAGCCTCTGTAAAAATATTGTGACTCTTAAAATGCTGTCAGTCCAGTGTCATGTGACTTACTCTGTCCAGTTATCATATGGTTCATCTTCACAACAATAATCTTTGGAACGATGAAGTATTGAATGTGAATTGTGAAGTGACGCATTTTTTGGACGCTGTGTGTCTTCAGGGCTCCAAACGTGTGTTGAGATCGAACGAGTACATCCTCCCGCCCAGCGGTCTGATGGAGACGGAGCTGGAGCTGACCTTCTCACTGCAGGTACATGACACAAACTCAGACCCGTCTCTCTAGAAACCCTCCAGACGTCTGATGTCACCAGATTTCTGATACGTGGGATCCCACATGATGAGGGGATTAGGCTTTGTCGGTTAAAGCCGGAAAGATATGTTATTGGACCATTACATGTTTGTCCACAACGGGGTGGACATTTGACCTCCCTAAATTGTTTCACTTCTGTTGCTCTGTCGTAACAGTATCCTCACTTTCTGAAGAGAGACGCCAACCGCTTACAGATTCTGCTGCAGAGACGAAAACGCTACAAAAACAGAACGATCCTGGGCTACAAGACTCTGGCAGTCGGTGTCATCAATATGGCCGAGGTAAAGCCCAACTAACCATTTTTGGTTGCCAGAACGTTCCCCTAACGTTAGTTTTTTGTTCCCGGGATACGTTTTCTTTACGGAAATTGAACGTTGGCCCCTAACGTTATAGCAACAATGAAACAAGCGTTTTATTTCTGTAAAGAAAACCAAAAACAAACCTTAAAATAACTTTCTGGTTATCTTCTGTTTGCAAAGAAAGAACCATCGGGGAACCTTATTAATGCTACGTTCTGGTAAAATTATTGTCTGGTTGCAAAAACTAAAACCTGAAAAGAACGTTACTTTTTGGTTCCCAAAAATGAACCATAAGGGAACCAAAAACTAACATCAGGGGAACGTTCTGTGTTTGCTGGGAACCTACTTAAATGGTTTAAACGTTGCGAAACCACCAAAAGAAGGGGACGAGCCTTGGAAGACGCCTGTAGGGTGATTTGTGTGTTTGTGAAGTGATGGTGTTGAGTGTTGATGCTCTTTGTGAAGGTGTTGCAGCACCCGACGGATGGAGGTCAGATTCTGGGTCTCCATAGCAACATGAAGGACGCTCCCGCACGTGTGGCCGAGATCAGCGTGTTCTCTCTGTCCAGTCAAGCCATCGATCACGAGTACAGCAGCGGCCGCACGAGAACACAGATCAAAGCCTGCGGTGAGGCGTTGGTGTCATTTCACAACACTTACAACTCACGAATGATGTCTGATGACCGATGTGTGCTGTGTGTTCCTCAGATCGGTCTCCTGACATGGACAATTATTCTGAAGATGACGACGATAGTTATTCATCCGAGCAAGAGGCCAGTGATGATGCTGTACACGGACAGGTCAGTCCACACGCGTGTCATGTCATAACGAGAGTATAGATCGTCTGGTTTGTGTCACGAACACCATAAAACATGTGAGAGAGTGTGTCGCTGAGAGACAGACGAATGATGACAATGATGAAGTTACAGAATCACACAAACAAACTCAAGTGTGACATCACCTTTGAAAGATTCTGATTTGTTTTCCATGTGCTGTAGGATCTGTACGATGAAGACGACGATGTACGAAAGCCGAAAAAGCCCAGACGGAAAATGATCAGAACGATCTCAATGTCACGAGTGAGAATGTCTCTCTTCTATCTCTCTCTCTCTCTCTCTCTCTTTCTAGGATCACCAAACACTGACTCGTACAGAATCACATTTATCACTTCCTCTGAGAATAGAAGCAGTCTTCTGTGTTTCATTCTAAACTGATGTGTCTCTTCCTGTCTTACACAGCAACCTAACTTCAAACAGAAATTTGTGGCGTTATTGAAGAGATTTAAAGTCACAGATGAGGTGAGCTGTCTGTCTGGACGTGACCCGTCTGTCTCTCTGTCTTAAGGCCTTTGCACATTGAGTCTGAGATTTCCGCACGTTAAAAAATAAATACGACCTCACGTTGTGTCAGTCACTTTACTCACTGCCCCGATATCTTCATATGTGGTAAAAAATTTGGAGTTGGTTCAATTTTCTGTCTTTTTTTACATCCATAGCAAACATTTTGAGAAGCATTCAGAGACACCGTACAAACATTTCAGACTGTATGTTCTTAGACCTTAACTATCAAAATCCTCAGAATCAGTCATTACCTCTTTGTTTTCTTATGTCGCTATGTAAAGAAATTGAGCGAAAAGCAAGTAAAAAAGTGTCTATATGAGTTTATCTTAAAAGCAGTGAGGTGTATCTATTGTGTTTTTATATTTGTTTCTGAAGCACACTCATTCATAGTTCTGTATCAATTATAAGCTGTGTGTATATAAGCGTATAGACAGTTTCAGTGGAAACAACATAAACGTCATGTGGCCCAAACAGAAAAAAATCATTAACTGTTGAGTATTTTTAATTTCATTTAATACACTTAATATACACACTAAAATAATAATATCTATCAATATGAATAACATATAAAATAAATGGTTTTATTATAACCACTGAAAGGACATTAAAGCTCGTTACCGACACAAGTTCTTCTGATCGGTCTCTGTGTTCAGGTTCTAGATTCAGACCGGGTGGATCCGACGCAGGAGGTAGAGGAGGATTTGGATCTGTTGTATGACAGTCTAGAAGTTTATAATCCGAGTGACAGCGGTCCGGAGCTGGAAGACACCGAGAGCGTCGTGAGCACGCCCAAACCCAAACTCAAGTAAACAATCCACACGCTTCATGACTTCTGAGAGTTATTAGAACAGATCGCCTGTAATATTATTCACAAACTTTTTCATTGCTGGTGCAAAAGTAAAAAAGCCATTTTGCATTGAAATATGTGTTATGTACAGTTTAATAGAAGCTTCTTGTTTGTAGGACATGTCTAATGTCACATGTGTTTGTGTTTGCAGGCCGTTTTTTGAGGGCGTCTCACACTCCAGTTCTCAGACAGAGATCGGCAGCGTTCACAGTCACAATCAACACACGCACGTCTCCGATACAGTGAGCTGAAACACACATTTAAATGAGGGTTTTACACACTGACACACCCACACACACGCACACACACGCTCTTAATACAGCAGCAGATCATCTCTTTGGAAACAGTCACAGTCTGGCTGATGTCATCATGTTTTATTACAGATGGGATGTCAATGTGAGCATGTACTGGACCGTGAACACTTTAGGAATGTAGTGTGATATTAACACGCACACACACACACACACACCTCTGAAACCTTAAATATCTCCTGAATCTACCTCTGAGGGGTGGGTCAGGGTGATTAGGGCTTTATGGGTATTTTGAGTGTCTGACATCAGATCTGTGCGTATCTGATCCGTGTGTCTGCTGTGGCTGGAATCACAAACATTCGAGGGTAAGACACAGTGTACAGATGACAGAGATGTGCATGAGCTGTTCAGAAACGTCGGCACATTCCAGCGTCACACCGCAATGAGAAGTGAAATCACATGCTATGGAGGGAAGCGCTCGCAGTTTTCAGTTTCATTTTTAAATGTCAGTTCGATGTCACTTGACTTAAATATTACTGAAGATGAGGACATAACGTTACCTGCGTAACCTGTATCTTTCATATCTTTTCATGTCACACCATAGAAATACACTTATTATTTCTATTACACATCTACTCTCCTCGTGTGGTTGTAAATCTGAATGCAAGTCATTCTTCAGTGGAAGATATTTTGAGAAATGTGGTTTTGTGTTCATACGATGGAAGTCAATGGAGTTTAGCGTTGTACAATTATTGACATTTCTACAAATATCTTAGGTGGAGTAAATGATGTAGTTTTGTTTTTGGGTGAAAGTGACGATCATTACAGGAAACACAGACGGCACATGTCCACAGCGCCCCCTTCAGGAGGAGAGCGTCTGAATAAATCACTGCTGTTTTCTTTATGTGCAGGGCTGTGACTTCCTGTCGGTGGATGTGTGTAAAAGACCCGGATCACGACATCAAGACGATGGTAGTATGGACAATGCAGTTGGGGTGAGAGATCATGTGCAGTTTCAGCTTTTCTTTGTGTGTGAATAAAACACAGTTAGTCATATTTAGTTCAGGATGTCTCGTGCACACAAGGAACGAATGAACCGACACGTGATGTTTTTCCAGAGCTAGAGAGAGGAAACATTAGGTCAGGCGGTGTTTAGGTTTGACGGATGTTCGGGTGGAGATGTTTTGAGCGCTGGAGAGGCATCAGTGGGTGTTCAGCATCTCGCCCTCTGTCACCCCTTGTTCTCCCCGTGACATTCCTACATTATTCAGGTGGAGAGGAAATGAGCCGACGTCCCGCTGACACCTCTGACACACACACAACCAGACACACACGCACACACACAGTGGAGCACAAAAGAAGATATTTTGAGAAATCTCTCTTATTTGTGTTCATACAATGCAATGATGTTGTTCGATTATTGACATTCTTCAAAATATCTTCTCTTGTGTTCTGCAGAGGAAAGAAACGTATACAGGTTTGAAATGACATGATGTATTTATATTTTTGGGTGAAAGTGACGATCATTACAGGAAACATGTCTGTCCACAGCGCCCCCGTCAGGAGAATGTCTGACTAAATCACTGCTGTTTTCACCTCTGACTTTCTTCAGATTATGAGAGCGTCACGTGATGTTTTCACACCTCCACCTGGGCTTTTTTTGTGCTTGGACATACTAGACACGCATCACATTTTCACATTATAACGGAGAGCACCAAAACCCAAAAGCTTTTCGACATTAGATGCAAATATATTTCTGTACCGATTTGACCACATACAACATTATTTAGACTTGCAGTTATTTCCATCAGTACACTCATTAGCAAAGAATCCAAGCCGGGTTTTGACATTCATAATTTGTGTTTGCGGTAACTTTAATTTATTTTTTATTCGTTTTTTCACTTGGTGTTTCTGCAGGAGCTTGACGTGGAGCATCATGGGACGGCATCGACAGATGTGTCGTCCGGTTGGGAGGCCAGCGTGGATCGGTCGGGCAGCTCTGTTGCAAAACTGTGCAGGACCGAATCCCAAAATCCCATGTCACCCAGGTAGACATGATCACCTCATCTCTGTGTTCAAAACTCATTCTCACGGGCCGCTGGTTTTAATAACTCTATTCTTAGAAAACTTGACCGTGTGACATTTACCAGCCCGGTCGATGGCGAGCGAGAATGGCTTTTGTGAAAGAAACATGTCTTTGTGCTTTATGACCTTCAGTAAAACAGAGAGCCGGGTGCTCCGGCAGGCGAGCAGGACGTCTATGAAGGACAGACAGAATTCTAAAGTTCAGTGCGACCGCACGGCCAGCGTGGACATCGAGTTATCACCTGATGCCCGTTTCACCACACAGGTACGGCATATCTGACCTGCTTCACGTTCCTGAAATCTCCACGTCAAGACTTATTTACAAACATAAAACATAAAATTGTTTAGCAAAGATGCAGCCTAAAGAAATGGTGACTTCAGACGTCTTTCAATAAACGGATAAAAAAACTCTTTGTTTATTGAATGACCTCTGACCTCATCTCTGTAACTTCTGATTCTTCAAGTAGAACACTGTTCTGTTGTCCAGGTGCCCAGGAAATCTGTGTATGATCAACTCAACCAGATTCTGATCTCTGACGAGAGACTTCCTGAAAACATCATCCTCGTCAACACACTCGACTGGCAGGGTCAGGTGTGTTCACACACATAATATAAATATGATCAGATCTGATCTGAAACGTTCATTTCTTCAGTTCTTTTATGAAAAGTTCTTTGCTGTTCAGTATGTTGGCGAGGTTCTGCAGAAACACTCTCAGCCCATCGTGTCCACCTGCTCGCCCGCGGATGTACAGGCTGCGTTTAATACCATCGTCACACGGATTCAGAGATTGTGAGTGCACACACATGTTTATCTGTCAGGACACGTTTATGTTCTGTTATGATTGGTCAGTTGTTCTGTGTAAATCTATACATTTGATGCCATAGAAGAACCTCCATAAAGAACCTTTAACATCCGATTCAGATTATGAACCGGTAAGAAAGAGATTCTTCTTTAAAGAACCTTTGACTGAACGCTTCTTTGTGGAACCAAAAATGGTTCTTCTATGGCATCGCTGTGAATAATGCACCTTTATTTTGAAGAGTGTAAATCATCGATTCATTCAAACAGTCTGATCAGTGTCACGTGACTCCTCCCACAGCTGTAACTGTAATGCTCAGACTCCGCCCACAATTAAGGTTGCCGTGGCGGGCGATCAGGGATACCTCAGCACTGTCCTGAGATTCTTTGTGGATCTGCTGGCCAATAAGACGCCTGATTGGCTGAGCTACATCCGCTTCCTCATCATCCCTCTTGGTAAGTGAAAGTTAGTGCAGTCATGTCAAACGGAGTTCTTGTTTTATGTTGACCGTGTTTGTGGATTATTTGAAAGGTTCTCATCCTCTTGCGAAGCACGTGTCATCATTCGACAGTAAATTTAACAGCATGTTCATGGACCCGTCGTGGAGAGAGCTGTTCTGTCGTTCAGAGCCTCCGCCCTCAGGTACTGACTGAAACACATCATCCGCTGAATGTTTGTGTAATGTGTGTTAAAGAGATGATGATGTGGTGTTCTCTACAGACACTGTGGATGTGGCGGGACGAATCATTCAGTATCTCGCTGGAGCAAACGTGTCCCATCAGTTCCCAATCTCTGAAGCCATGCTGACCTACAGACAGAAGTGGTACAGACACCCTCTGTGTGCGTGTCCGTGTGTGTATATGTGTGTGTGCGTGTGTACGTGTGCCTGTGTCCGTGTGTGTGTGTGCGTCTGTGCGTGCCTGTCTGTACGTGTCCATGTGTGCGTGCGTCTGTATGTGCATGCGTGTTTGTGTATGAATGTATGCGTGTGTCCGTGCTTGTCTGTGCGTGCGTGTGTGTGTAAGTGTCTGTTCGTGTCCGTGTGTGTGTGCGTGCGTGTTTGTGTATGTAAGTATGTGTGTGTTTGTCCCCATGTGTCCATGGTTGTGTGTCGGTGCGTGTTTGTCCATGTGTACGTGCGTGTGTAAGTGTCTGTGTGTGTCCATGTGTGTGAGCATGTGTATGTGCATGCGTGTTTGTGTGTGTGTGTGTGTGTGTGTGTGTGTGTGTCTGTGTGTCTGTGTGTCTGTGCGTGCGTGTGCATAAGTGTCTGTGCGTGTGCGTGCGTGTGTGTGTGTGTGTGTAAGTGTCTGTGCGTGTCTGTGTGTGCGCACATGTATGTGTGTGTTTGTCCCCGTGTGTCCATGCTTGTGTGTCGGTGCGTGTGTGTCTGTTTGTACATGCGTGTGTGTGTGTGTGTGTCCGTGCGTGTGTGCGTGTGTGTGTCCGTGCGTGTGTGTGTCCATGCGTGTTTGTGTCCGTGCGTGTTTGTGTCCGTGCCTGTTTGTGTCCGTGCCTGTTTGTGTCCGTGCCCGTGTGTGCATGTGTGCGTGTGTGATGTCATGGAACAGGGATGTTTGTGATCATTTTCTTGTGAATATGGCAGAAGTGAATGAGGACAGATGAGGAGTATTTAGTTGTATTTGTTTGTGTCACACTGGTTCTGGGGGTGTTTGTACATTATCTACGTGAGCTTGATGAATAAATGTAAAAAATGAAAATCTAAATGAAAAAGCACTTCAACTTGGATGCAGTTAACCGTCAGTGAGTTTTCTTGTCCTGCAGACGTCTGATCTTTCATCATTAGCTTTATCTTTAACACGTCTGCACTTGTTGTCTTCTCATCTTTTGCGTCCCAAGGAAGAGAAGTTTGTATTTTGATTTTTACATCAGGTATATGAACCCTGACCTTTGATTATGTCTGTGTTTGATTGGCTCACCTGACCTCCTCTCTGTCACCCGCTCATGTCTCAGATCTCTTGTGTCTCATTCACACACACACCTCACTAATGCCTGAAGATTGACACGTGTGTGTTGATCTTTGTTTAATCCTGTCTGGCTTTCTGCTGTTGGGGTGACCAGAGCTAACAGACGCTTCTTTAGTTTCAACTGTTTTAAATACTTTGTTTAGATCTAAAAACTATAAAATTAAAACAAACATGAAACATACAGTAAGCTCAGCACATTGTATCTGCTCAGTGAACTTCAGAGTTGAAATAAAAAGACAAAATGTGTTTTTACACCGTGGCAACACCAGATGCATCGCGATGCTACAAAACACAATAAAACGCTTTAGCACACATTATAATCATAGATTTTGTCCACATTGGATGTAACATTAAAAACATCTGAAATAGGATTGGAATCAAAATGTCTACATTCACAAGAGAGAGAACTGTATAACTGACTTATCAGACCTTAAACTGTTTATTTCGAATTACACCGGACGACACGACGCGACACATGGCTTGTTCTAATGGGATTGTCGTGTTGCGTCGCTCCGTTCTCCTCCGGTGTACAAATATCTCTCAAGCCTTAACATTCTGCATAATTATGGGCGTGGCCACTTGAGTGACATGTGGTTTCACCAACCAGGGACCTTAGCTCCACCCACGTCCTGCCTTGCCCATTTTTTCATCTTGCAGTGACGCGCTGCCAAGATGGCTATGACCGGCTCCGCCCACTTTAGGCTTCAAAATAGCTCTTCACAAATTTACGGGTGACGTCCATGTTGTCCAAACACAGCACTCCTGAAGTGTGCTATATGAATATATTGAACAGGTTCATTAACAACATCACAGAATGTGTCTTAAACTTGATCTCTATAAAGTTCTTTCTTCTCTTTCTGACTATCTGACACGTGATGCCAACAGCAGCGTTTGTGTGTGTTTGTTCATCACATTGTGAGAATCCCTTGTGCCTTTATTTTACACCTCGCACAGCTGTCTGTGTGTTTATACACAACCTGTCTGTCTGTCTGTCTGAAGCGCTTTAGACTGTCTGTCTCTCTCTCTTTCTCTCCACAGTGCAGATGAAGACTCGTGCCAAAAATTTGTGCCATTTATTGGGGTGAGACTCTTTAACTTTAGCTCATTGTTGACCACATGTTTAGAGATCCAGGTGTGATGTATATACACAATTGAAGGGTCATTTACAAACAATTCGTCCTCTCTTGTCATTTTATTGAGCTTGAAACAGTATTAATGGAGTTCACAATTATTATGGACTGTTTTTTATTTAATCCTATTCATTCAATTCAAAGACATTGATTTTATAATTAAAGTAAGTTTGCACACTTATATTTGATCTACAAATCTAAATCTGTGTTTGTATAAGAACTCAATATTGGTGCATTATTTAATGATAATGAGCTGTAAACTAAATTGTGGGAATTAATTACTTTACAGAGGAATTAACGTACAGAAAAATTTGCATTAAATATTGAAATGTCACGGATGTTTTTGTTTCAGGTTGTGAAGGTGGGCATCGTGGAACACAATCTCTCAACATCAGGTAATACACTGATATAATACAATGTTCACATGTTCTTTACATCACGTGATCGAGAAAGATCCCAAGAGGGATGAAGGTGACGGTCAGCAGAAGTCGGTTGGTTAGTGAAGCTGGTTTATTGGATCAGTCAGAGGTCAGTGTTTGTGACACAGGAACACGAGGTCAGGTCTGAGCTGAACGGGGTCTTCATGCTCTTTCTCTCAGTGTTAGAAATGGATATTACAGCTCAAGCTGTGTTTTACTGTGTGCCCGGCGGCTTTACCTGCAGCGTGTGACCTCATGTGCGGCTTAACGGAAGATCTTCAAAATTCATATAAACATCATTCACAAACATTCTTGTTTATGTAAAACAGTGATGGTGCTCCAATTATTGCTTGATATAAAAAGCCCTCATTTGGTACGTTTTGGATTTAAAAAGAAATCGTATTGATTAGTGTATAGTAAATCATAAATCTTGGTCATTTCTTCCGCAAAGCTTTTTTATTTTTATATATAAAGTCATATGAGACGGCTAAAACAAATATTATGGTTTGCTTTACATGTAGTACAATGTGTTTTAAGGTTCAAAAACGCCTCTTTGCTCCGCCTCTCTGAAACGTGCAGATTTTGAACAAAGCTCATGTCTCTGAAAAGTGAGGTGTGCTCTGATTGGCCAGTTCACCAGTGTGTAGTGATTGGTGGAATACTGCAAGTGTGTGATGGAAATGTAACGCCTCTGACCATATTTGGAACATCAGGTTCCTCTTCAATTGTACTGACAGGTACACCACCTTACTTGTGTATACATTTGGGCGGTCTTTGTCAAATCAGACCACCAACTGATGTAGATTTGTGGGAGTGTGGTTACACGAGGTGTTTCAGGCAGGTCTGGGTGAAGATTCACTTTTACATAGAATGACTCTTTTGTTCACACACTTTCATTTCTGCAATCATACGTGTCTAATACATGCATGAACAACAGAAAAACACATGTTTGCGCCATATGACCCCTTAAAGTGACTGTTTTGACTTGAAGTGTATTTAATGCCACATATATTTGTATTTTTATTGTCTCAGTGGATTCTGATGATGCGTTGTGCAGTATTTTGGGCGTGGTTTCCCCACCCTCTGCACAGCCGGCCACGCCCCATGGGAAAGATATTTATGGGACTCCGCCCCCTTCACCCTCTGCATGCGCTGCTTTCGGAGCTGGGTATGACATCATCACTCACATTATTTCTACATTGAAGACACCCAGAATCTAAAGAAAAAAACATATAAGAGCAGTAATATGAGTGTGTGTGTGTGCGTGTGTGCGTGTGTGTGTGTGTGTTTGTGTGTGTTGTGTGTGTAGTTCTCCGTGCACAGGTGGAGAGCTGATGGGGCTGCAGGTGGATTATTGGACGTGGCAGGGTGGAGAGAAGAAGCGTGAAGGTGAGCGGAGAGACGTGGGTTTGAAGAACACACTGAAGAGTCACTTCCGCTCTCTACAGGTCAGCCGTCTGCCCAGCGGCGGGGAAATGACTCCTCCTCACGGCATGGCCATGACTGTTGTCACTAAAGAGAAAAACAAAAAAGGTACACAAACACACACACACACACAGAACATGTTTGAATATAATGACCGAGGAGCTGACATGTGTTTCTGCAGGTGTGTGTTGTTTATGTATGACAGCGTGTGTTTTTGTGTGTGTTGTGATGCAGTGATCTTTCTCAGTAAGAAACTGAAGGAGAAGGATGTGGATTCCAGGAGTCAGGTGATCGACGGCATCAGCAGACTCATCTGTACGGCCAAACATCAGCACACCATGCTCAGAGGTACACAACATCCATTTCCTGTGATGTCATCAGAGATTGAACCGAACCCGCTAGTTGCACAAGACGGCGCCGGTGAGCTTTTTGACAGACTAATTTCTGTTGGTGTAACACTATGGAGTTGTTTTGGCTGAGCAATGTAAAGAGGATCTGTCGTATCGCTGATATATTACTTTCTTCTTTTTTATCTAAAAACCAAAAAAAGCCCAAAATCCTCCTCTTCCCATACTGTGTTATACGACCGGAAATTACTCCCAAACGTCCCCACAAAAAAAAGCTCACCGGCGCCGTCTTGTGGAACTAGCGAATTGAGAGGTTAGGATATGAAGGACACACCCACAGGATGTCCATTTATGGAATTGATGTGAATCTAAAACAAATGGAATGCCATAAATTAACTTTAAAATTGTCTAGTGACAATTTTTTCATTCTTCATGTTGTGTGTGCTTCACAATGATCCGTAAAATGAAAGTAAACCTATTAAATGTAATCCTATTTTATCATATTATAATTTATTCTAGTGTGGTATGATCACTTAAGTGACTTGATTTAGAATCCAGAAGTTAAATGTAAAGTGTGTTCTTGATCGAGATGAGATTACACACACACACACACACACTGTGACTGAATGTGTGTTGTTGTGTTTCAGTGTGTATAGATGGAGTGGAGTGGAATGATGTGAAGTTTTTCCAGCTGGCGGCTCAGTGGCCCACACATGTCAAACACTTTCCTGTGGGTGTGTTTGGATACAGCAAACCGGTGTGACGAGCGCAGGAGTGAGCGAAGAAGACGGAGGAGAAAAGCCAACGTCTGTGATTCAGTCTGGAGTTTCCTGTGGAAACTTGACCGTCTCACATGAATTATTCTCCACGTGTACATCTATATTGTTGTGTGTGAGAGAGAGAGAGCGTCGTGCTTTAGATGAGAATGGTTTGCCGTCATACAGCGATGGATGGTGACATTGAAGCACTTTGTGTTGTTTTTACTCATTTTATCGTTTCTGTGAAATCTGGTGGAGAATGTCGTCAGGTGCATGATGGGATACTGAAGGTGTGTTGCTGTGAATTTGGTGGACTTTCTTCTCTCTCAATGTAGGACCTCCGTGTGTGCGTTGTGTTTTTTTGTAGTGACGTTTCGAATACGATGGTGGATATTTAACCTGCTTTTTATTCTCAAAGCACACTGTGCAGAAAGCAAAAAATGAAAACGGTTTGGACAGAATCAAGGTAAAGAGGCACAAAGCAGGGTCTTTTCTACACATGATAAACACGTTAGTTATCTTGCCTTGGCACTTTAACATACCTCAATAGAAACATGTGTTTTGTAGAATCATGACTGACGGTTATTTGACACAACTCCGTCACACACGTGTACAAACATCACGTGACATACAGCACAACATTATTATCGTGTGTATGAATGTTTAATCCATCAGATAGATCACAGTTAACATCACCAGAGTACAAACACTTCAGGATTGTGTCACGTGTGTCTTTATCTGACATCATCTGATGTGCTCCGTTCTCTTTCACAGCTCATGAGATTTGAGTTCTCAGCTGTGTTTCATTTGAGTGTGAGTCAGATGTTTCTCCTCAGACTGTTTGGAAATAAAAAGAGACATGAGGAGTCTGGAGGTGAGAAATGAACGTGGTTTGTCGAGGTCAAATAATCTGGATTTGATGAGAAATGTTTGAGTTGATATTGAGATCTTCAGGAATATTGACCTTTGATTGAAGACGAGACAAATCTGTACTCAGCTTGACACATTGTTTTTTTTTCTGACTCGTTTCCTTGGGAGATATATCTGACAGATGAGCACAAGTTTCCAGAAATAGTTGTGATATTAAGAGATTTTCTTGTTCATTTATTATGTAGCTGGAACTTGTGCGACACCGTACTGTATGTGTCTGCTCTGATTTTTTTTTTTTCATCCAGGCAGTCGTCAACACAGTTTTTGGTATTGAAAGATTAGCACAGGATCCATGAATCAGATTTGTTTTGAAATGCGAGTTCAGTCCTGCACGTTAACCATCAGTATTTATTTGAGCACTAAATATGAAAATCCCATCTTTCAGTTGTATTTGAGAGGAAACTCTTTGGTTTGGTTGAATTGCTCTTATGGAAGGGAAGTGTGTGTGTTATGGTGCGTCATGTGTTCTGGTGATGAATGTATTGTATGTACAGTATTAATGCTTCGAGGATTATTTACAGTGTCTTCTCTTATAACTGTAACCACTCAAAGTCTCAACAGATTTTATCAAAGCTGCTTTTTTCGGTAACTTGCAAAAGTGATTTGATACTTCAAGACCCATTAATATGATAAATTAAGCACATTAATACAGAACTTGTTTTTAAGAACCACTACAAACTCTCTCCATGTGTTCAGACATATAGAAATGAGGGAAAGAGTGAATGTTTTTATAATAAAAAATGTTTTGTCATTTCTTGTTGTTGTTAGCAAACGTGTCTTTAACCCCATTTGCTTTGTACCCGTGTTCCATATATTTAATCACATATTTAATGAAGTTCAGGTAACTGTCCCGCATTACGTTTAACCAAACGGACAACAGGATTGTAAACCGTAACCCGTCAAAGAACATTTAATCTCGGACGCTGATGGCAGCACCTTTGCACAAAAACTCATTTTGAGAGAATTTTAATGTAACCACTTGTGAAGACGTTGTTTAACCTTTGCATGTTTGACCTTTGAAGTATGTTGCAGTATTTTATAGCTTTATACACTTACACATGCAGTTGTGTTGAAATAAAATGTTTTTATCCTCACATGTGCCTCTGTCTCTCTTTATTGTCATAAAAAAACATCAGGTCAACAGAACTGATCCAAACACATGTCATGCTGATGGGTTTGTTTTATTCTGATTTTGACTTCCAGTCCTGACACACACACACACACACACACACACACACACACACACACTTCACATCATCACGACTTAGCAGCAACAGAGGGCAGGTTGATGAAGCTCTTCATGGGTGGCAGCGGTCTGATTTTACGGCCCGCCCAGCCTCCTTTCCTCTTCCACAGGCCACTAGACGGTCTGATTCCCAGCCAGCGGTTACGCCCAGCTTTACCGATGATGCGCTTGTTGTGGTCGACATTGGACACTCGGCCAACCGTGGCCACACACGTCTCCAGAACCTGAGGAGAAAAGTTCAAATTCATCATCTACATTGAGAGGTTCTGTTAAATCTGTACTATATATAAAATGCTGATTTTGTTTTAGCACAATCAGAGTGTTTCTCACTTGAATCTGATGTTTAGAAGGAAGCTGAACGATAGCTGTGCCGTTTACCTTACGAAGCAGAACGCCACACGTGCCTGAACAGTAAAAGAGTCACAATCAGAAACTCACTGTTTATGTTTTACTTAAAATATTATTATATCTTTTTTTAACATTCCATGTGATGAAATCAGGGACAGAGAGTCATACCAGCGGCACGTATATATTGTGCTCCCTTTCCAGGGTACAGCTCCAAATTATTGACCAGCGTCCCGACCGGAAGAGCCCCCAGAGGATGAGAATCTCCCTCGTTAGCTAAAACCGCTATGCGTCCGATCGTACCAGACGTCTTGATAACGTCTCCAGACTCCATGTTCTCTGTAGCAATAATCCAGCGCTTGCGGCTTCCACCAGCGACCAGAGCGATGTCTGCAGATCTGATAAAAGAAGACGCAGGATGAGATGAGAACAGAGCACACGAAAACAATCTACGGTCAACGGTCACTGACCTGCATGGATCGTATCTCACTTCAACAACCTTCTCCACGATGGGCTGATCTTCTTTTCCCAGTTCGTAGCGCAGACGCTGAAAGTCAATCATGCGATACCTCTGTTTGTGGCCTCCACCGATGCCGTGCCTGATGACTTTACCTGCAGTACACAATGAGAACAGAATTATGTATCAATATAGTAAAAGGGAGATTTTTTTATTTAAACAACATTTACAGTTCTGATGCAGGAGTCAGATGTTTGGCTGCACCTGTGTAATCTCTCCCTCCTGTTTTCTTCATGCCGATGGGACGGATGGTGTATTTCTCTCTCTGTTTCCACTGAGTGCGGTTCTGCTGCTGTGAAGCGCTCGTGATGAAGTCTCGCCATACGGTCAGTGAACCTCTGCCGTCTACAGCTGGACCGACACATCTGTTCACAATCTGTAAGTAAAGCATGTGTGATCAGGGGATGTTAATAACATGTTGTTATGGTTTAAGAGTATGATGAGGGAGATCTCACCTGGGACGGACCGGTCCGAGAACTCAGCAGAGACAGAGACCTCAGAGCGGAGGACAGAAGATTCACACACATCTTCAACCTGAACACACAAAAACAACTCAACAATTGCATCAGAAATGCATCAGAAAATGCATATTCCTACATGTCTTATAAACTGGGTAAATTTACATTTATATTAAGTTCAAACCAAAATGTAATGAGGTAAGTATATTATACAAGTTATATTTATTAAGTAATACAAAGCCATCACAAATAAGGATCATGATTTTAGAAATCGCCTTTCTTAGCTTCATATTGAATAGATTTAAGAACAAACAGCATAAAGGAAAAATATATTATATAAAATTATATCATTGCAATTTTTCAAGGATGTACGTTAACGCTACTAACTGTGTTAAAATAATAATGGCATATCTTATTCTTATACACATAAAATTAATTAAACTCAAATGACATTACTTTCGACTATTAGTCGTGTCATTTATCAGTCAAATAAAAATAAAGACTCACTGTGATATTTAGAAGATAAACTCGCTGCCCTTCATAAGCTTCACGTTAGCGCTCCATGATGTCGCGCTCTGATGACGTTCTACTCTGCGCGTGAGTTTCTCTGAAGGACGTTATACTGCCATCTGCAGACAAGTGACTGTTTTAGAAATGTAAACAGATATATGTACACCTATTTTTTTTAACATGCTTAAAATAGAAGAATAACAAATGTATAATTGTATATATGTTGAGATAACACTATATATTCACTTACTTTTTAGTAAGATTCTCTGTAGCAATGAACATCAAATCAACTCTTACATATATACATTTACACATACACTGCTTATATTTTTTATATATAATTGCGAAAACGATTGAACGATTTTTGCTGTTTATTATTTTCGACTATAATGCGAAAGCCACGCCCGCTTAAAAAGAACCACCGCCGTCTGCTCGGTGACGTCATTTCTACCGACGCGTCTGTGCTTGCGCGCATGCGCAGTGTCAAACTGATGTGGACATCTTGAATTAAAGGGGCTCCGAGCGATTCCTGACCAAAGCAAACACTCCAGGTGCGACATTTCTCTTCATACAGCGATATTTTGTGTTACACTTGTGTTTGTGTGGTCGCCCATCGAAGCGTCTGTTTGGTTTGTAACGATGTTAGTGCTTTAGATGATGTGTAGATCTGTGTGAATCTCCGGCGGTGTGTCTCTCATTATAATGTGTTGCCCACATGAACATTCTTTATGATCATTTGAGTCTCAAATCATGTGTGTCGCACACATAGACCGCGTTTTTAGCACTGGGGGGTCGAAACCCAGTGAATTGCCGACTTTAAACAGCTGTTTTAGACGTCATGATTCATATCAGCAGCTCTTTTGTGTTTATTGATACTACCACACCTCTGAGATGCCCTACAGTGCTGTCTAGGTCATTGAGTTTGGAGTAATAGCCTATATCTAGTTATGTGCTCGCATGTGATTGATTTTTCTGTGTTCAGATCGATAGAATTAGCTGGAGAGAGAGAGAAAGACAGGTTGAAAACAGCAGATGATAGAGAGAGAGAGAGAGAGAGAGAGAGAGAGAGAGAGAGAGAGAGAGGAAGAGATGATTAGCAGAGGAAACAGAGGATACAGAGGAGAGAGATTGGTTGGGATGAACTGACAGATTGGGTTTTGAATGAATCCCATTATTGTTAATAAATTATTGACTATAATATTGTGTTTTAGTCTGTAGGATCCACACTGTACACATTTTGAGCATATACTGTACAATATTGTATTTCATTAAATAAACGGGAATATCGTTATATCAGCCGCAGTTGGAGGCTAATATAGGCATAAAATATTATGGTTTGATTTAGATGTAATGTAATGTGTAACACAATTTAAGGTTCAAAAACGCTATATTTTCCACATACGGTGCATGTTTGTATCTTCTCTTTGCTCCGCCTCTCTGAAACGCACAGATTTTGAACAAAGCTCATGTCTCTGAAAAGCGAGGTGTGCTCTAATTGGCCAGTTCACCAGTGTGTAGTGATTGGTGGAATACTGCAAGCGTGTGAGGGAAATGTAATGCCTCTGACCATATTTGGAACATCAGGTTCCTCTTCAATTGTACTGACAGGTACACCACCTTACTTGTGTATACTTTTGGGCGGTCTTAGTCAAATCAGACCACCAACTGATGTAGATTTGTGGGAGTGAGGTGTTACACGAGGTGTTTCAGGCAGGTCTGAGTGAACATTCACTTTCAGATAGAATGACTCTGTTGTTCCCAAAGACACAGAAAAACACGTATGACCCAAATGACCCTGTTTTATCAGTGCAGTGGTATCTTCATGTTTACTATGTAAATGAAAGACTGCCATGTTCACTTGATAATATTTGGATGGTACTTCAGAGAACACCGTAGTACCTCACGCTGATGGTCTGATAGTTCTCTGGTTTTATCATGTTGTATCATGTGTGTAGTGCTTCTTTCCCAAGGACTGAATTAGGGATGGGCCGCCGCCGGTTGAGATGTTTAGGGTATGATAACCTTAAGCGAAATGTTATGGTTTCAGGGTATGGTGGTATGTTGCTACATCCTTAAATGTGTTCTTAGAAGTGTCTGAGTATAAATACATGCACAGCTTAAATAACATGTTCCCAACTTTTGGAAGCTTTCCAGTTATTAGTTTACATGCATTTCTAGTAATTAATTAAACTCACATGAATACATATATATAGTTATACCATGGTCTGTTTGAATACTGGATTCTGATTGGCTGGAAGGTGATCATTAAAAGCCTTTAACGTACGGGTAGCTCCAGTCAGTTTGATGACATGTGAAATTTACTGACAAAATAAGCGTCATTTTCACCAGTTTGATCTAAAATGACACTGTTAACATCAATAAAAGCTTTAACTTGGCAAATAACCATGGTATAAGCGGGATAATCCACGACTAGCTTCCGCTTCGCGTCGGTTGGTTCTTTGCCACGACGTTGTGCATTAAAATCCTTTAATGCACGGCTAGCTGTGGATTATCCCTTACATATGTAAATATAAATGAATTAAATGCAGGGGAGCAAACAACAAATTTACGCATAAGCAAGAAAGTATCACAGAACCTGACAGATCCCTGCACGACATCAATAACATTGGGAATGGTATAACAGACATTATTAAATTAGTGGTTTTTCAAACTATGGTATCTTGAAAACCTGTTATCTGGCCATGCCGAGCGCAGTCCAGCCGGGCGACTTTCTCTAATGACCGTGATGATGTAAATGATGTATTTATCATAATAAGTGCGTCTGGGTAATGTCTGATGATACGCTCATGACTGTGTAACCTGTCACACCAGTTCCGTGTCTTTATGTTTTCCCCTTGTGTTCCTGTGCTGTTATGAATGATGTGTCACCACCGCCAGGAATATATTCAGGATTTGATGTAAAGTCAAGAAGAGAAATTCACAGTAATTTCAGAAAAGTAAAGAAAATCTAATTCATGGATACAAAAACTTCTGAAAGCCACATTCAGTATTCACACACATACTGTTTGTTCACATTTAAATGTTGTTGAGTTGTGTTTGGTGTTGAGTCCTGAAGTATGTTCAGCGCCCCGTCAGCAGGGCTTGTGAGCGAGGTCCAGCCCTTTGGAAAGAATCTGACCACATGTTGTGTACAACTGTTCATTTCTTACTGTATGTGTGTGTGTGTATGACATCATCAGTTTCAGATTTGGTTCTTCAGGGCTGTGGTTTCATCTGCGTCTGTGGGTTCTCTGTAAGTAGCAGAAGCTCTAGAAGTGAATGTTACACACTTATGAGAATACTCATCCCCCATTGACTTCAGTAGTATTTTTGCAGTTAATGGGTGATGACATCGGTTTGGTTAGTGACATTCCTTTAAAGATCTTCCTTTGTGTTCAGCAGAACAAAGACATTTGTAAAGGTTTGGAACAAGCTGAGGGCGAGTGAATGATGACATCGGTCCCTTTAAATGTGACTGTTAAGTGTATTTTGGGCTGTTCGAACTTGAAATTAGCTCTTTGTCACACTTGACATTTAAATGCTAGTCTTCTGAAGAGTGTGTGTGTGTGTGTGTGTGTGGTTTTCTATGTGGAAGGGCGGTAGTTTTCAATAAAGAGTTGTTGACGTCACTGTGCAGATGGATTAAAAGTCTCGTATGGGTCACCTCCAGAATTCTGCTGTCTCCACGGCACACATTGTGTGTGTATCTGTTGTGTGTGTTTGTGTGTGTGGGTAAACCCTACGGTACGGGACAAAATGTCGCCACAAAGAAGGCAATATCCAAAATGCTTGTCCTTGTGGGGACATTTTTTGGTCCCCATGAGGAAACAAGCTTATAAATCACACAGAATTCACTTTTTAGAAATCT
Source organism: Triplophysa bombifrons (assembly GCA_029783895.1). Lineage (NCBI taxonomy): Eukaryota > Metazoa > Chordata > Actinopteri > Cypriniformes > Nemacheilidae > Triplophysa > Triplophysa bombifrons. The sequence continues at coordinate 699,380 of CM056459.1, read as the reverse complement.
AAAAGAGCAGAAAGTGTTGTGTGATTGTGAGGTTTAGTGAATATGATAAACAGTTTGTACAGTATAAAAACCATTGCGTCTAATGTCCCCCTTGAACATGGAAACCCAACATGTGTGTGCGTGCGTGTGCGCATGCTTGTGTGTGTGTTTGTGTGTGCGCATGCTTGTATGTGTGTTTGTGTGTGCGCATGCTTGTGTGTGTGTGTTTGTGTGTGCGCATGCTTGTGTTTGTGTGTCGAGAACAGGTATCTGATGTGTGGGTGATGGTGCATTGATGCAGGAGGGGCTGTGATGGGGTCAGAGGTCACAGCAGA
>CM056459.1:633074-698566 GCA_029783895.1 Triplophysa bombifrons | reverse complement strand
TTCTGTCCACAGCGTCTGCATTACTGAAGTGAATCTTGTGTGGTTTATCATTGATGCCTGAGCTCTTAAATGTTTAATGACGTTTAACCTTTACTGCTTTAAACATGTTCCTCTCGATGGACTCTTTGAGAAACATCTGCGTCATATAGTTTGACTGCATTTTCTGCTTGTCAGAACGTGTGTGTGTGAGTATAACCGGAACTAATTCTGTGTGTTTTGCATGAGTGTGATGTTTGTGTGCCAACAGGTTTGGTTTTATTTTTAGAAAATCATCATGAGTCTGCTGTTTGTGTGTATGCATGTATTTGTCTGTGTGTGTGTGTTTGTCTACACTTTTGTTTGCACATTGTGTCTATATTTGTGTGTGTGCGTGCATGCATTTGTGTGCATGCGCACATACGTGTGCATTTGTTTGTGTACAGATGGTTCTCAGCTGGAAGTGCTGCATCCAGACCTCAGCGCGGCTCTGCCAACCTCATCCACCACACCCTTAGTATCTTCAGAACACATGTTTGTGGGACTGGAGCTCTCAAAAAATTGGATATTTTGAGAAATGTCTCACTGGTTTTGTGTTCATATAATGAAAGACGATGGAGATCAGTGTTGTTTGATCATAAACATTCTACGAAATTCTTTAGTGTTTTAAAGAAGACAGAAAGTCTTATTGAAGTTTTTAATGACATGATGATAAATAAATGACAGAATTGTTATCTTGGGGTGAAATATCCCTTAATTACATTAGTCATGAGGTGTCATTATAGATTATTCACGGTGCACCACCGTATTGAATGTCATCTTACATCCAAACCACCGTCACACCTGTCTGTGCGCTGTATGATGAAGAACCAAATCTGTGCGGTCTCATGTTCACGGAGGGTTTGATTTCTGCGGCCACAAAAAAAGATGTCTGTCTCAGTTATATCTAAGGCTAAATACAGATTTTTTTTGTTGCGTGTGGCTGTCGCAAAGCCATTTCAAACACCCGGATTGGAACATTTCTGCACGCTCTTTGAATGTCACGCGTGTCTGCGATCTCACAATCTCATTGAAGAAGAGTCTTCAGAGCTTCACACGTCTGCGCTCATCTTCACCGACCTTCATCCCCGTCTCCTTCTGTTTGATTTCATAGGTCTGCTTCTCTGCTAGATCATGTCCACGATGGTGTACCCTCGTGACGAGAAGCTGGAGAAGCTATCGCAGGAGGAGATCATCTCCAACACCAAGCTGGTGATCCAGGGACTGGAGGCGCTGAAGAACGAGCACAACTCCATCCTTCACAGTCTGCTGGAGACCATCAAGTGCCTGAAGAAAGATGAAGAGGCCAACCTGGTGCACGAGAAATCCAACCTGCTCCGAAAGTCTGTGGAGATGATCGAGCTCGGGCTGGGAGAGGCACAGGTGAGACCGCACCCATGTGATGATGTCGGCAGTGAAAGAATCACATTCAGGGAACACACATATCACAAAATGCACTTTAAGACAAAAGTGTCTGGCAAATATGGTTCTGACATGAGTCAAATACCAAAAAGGGTTAAAGCATAAAAAAGTAAGTGTAGTACTGCTTTTAATTGTTTAAAAAAAGTTTTCTGTTGAATTTTATTGCATCTTTGTTTTTGTTTTTCTAAGCAAAAAATATAGATCATAAATCTTTCCCTGATTTACTGAAGAAGCCCACTAATATGTCATTCAGTGTAACAATCTTGACAGGCAAATTTGCAACAAAAATCTATTTATGACATAATAAAAGACTGTTTGAAGAATTTGGTTTCAAAATGAGGTCATTTTCAAAAATCATGTTTTTTATGATGTTATCGTGTTTTTAACATGCTAGTTAGCTGTATTTCTTTAGTAATCATGACTTAGATCAAAACAAACCATCTGCAGTTTGATTGATATTAATTGGAATTCACAATAAAAAAGCATGATTTTTTCAAAATCAAATTTTCTCATTTTGGAACCAAACTCTTAAATGACTTTTACCCCAAATTCTAATAAGTCATATATTTTTTTTATTTGCCACGATCCTAAAAGTTTTGCCCATTTGTCAATCAAGATTTTTTACTCATTTAAAGGTACAGTCTGTAACAATTTTGCAGTAAAGTATCCAAAGCTAGTGTTATATATTTTGTTAAGCTGAGAATTTACAAAATCTCAAATGTTTCCAATTACTTGTAAATCATGAGTAAATCTCCATTCTAAATAGTGACACGGGGCTGTGCAGTCGCCTGTCAATGGCATCATATCCGCATTTCCCTTTGTTACTGCCTTTACTGATGTAGAAACCGCATGACAACAGTGTTGTGGACAAATCCGAAAGTAGTGTCTAGCGTCTAGCAAGCCACAAACTTGTTTCGTGCTGTCACTGATTTATGGACCACAATTATTCGCAACAATTATAAAACTTTAATTCATCTGCTAACATGATTTCATGTTCCTGTCTGACTGATGGGCATCAGTGATGGAGTTGAAGATAACAGATCTAATCATTCCACACTCCTTCACAACGTCAGCAAGCTACACCATTGTTTTTGTTTTGATCATACGCCCTCTAGTGGCGATTATTGCATTTACATTTAGACATTTAGCAGACGCTTTTATCCAAAGCGACTTACAAAGAGTTTAGGAACAATAAGCGATATGTCATACAGGAGCCATAATACATTAAGTGCCAATACAAAGTTACTGGTTTCAACAAAAGCTAGTTTTTTTTTTACAAACTGCACCTTTAAGCACAAGAAAATGTACTCCCTTGTTATTTATATATTTTAATATGTCAGAAGAAGCATGTTGTTTGAATTTGTACACAAATATTGTGTTACACTGAATGACAATGTAACATTATTTCAACCTAATTTGGACGTTTTATTCTCCCAAAACTTATTTGAGACCATAAAGTAATTCAATTTACTTACATTTAATGTGCCTTCTATGGACGCAAAATCACTTTTGTAAATATCTTTCGATACAGACACATTGAGGTCTTTGACCCACACGTAAAAGAATCAAATCCTCACTCACAGGTGATGATGGCTCTGTCCAACCATCTGAACGCCGTGGAGTCAGAGAAACAGAAGCTGCGAGCTCAGGTCAGGCGACTCTGTCAGGAGAACCAATGGCTGAGAGACGAGCTGGCCAACACACAACAGAAACTGCAGAAGAGCGAGCAGAACGTTGCCCAGCTGGAGGAGGAGAAGAGACATCTGGAGTTCATGAACCAGCTGAAGAAATATGATGAAGATGTGTCGCCTTCTGTACGTCCACGTCTCCGTGTTTCCCTCCTGCATGTTTTCTTTCACTACATTTAAGGAACAGAATGAAGTAATGTCAGTCACATATTGTCTGGTGTCTGTGTTTAGGAGGAGAAGGACGGCGAAGCCCCTAAAGACTCTCTGGATGATCTGTTTCCCAATGACGAGGAGGAGAACGCTCAAGGAAGTATGAGAGCATTGCTGTCAAACCTTCAAGTGTGACGCTCTGTGGTGTTCTGTCATGTTAACCATGCGTGTGACCTTTGACCGCCACAGTGCAGCACCAGCACAACAGTGCAGCGGTGGCGGCCGCTCAGCAGGGTGGATACGAGATCCCGGCGCGTCTCAGGACTCTGCACAACCTCGTGATTCAGTACGCGTCTCAGGGCCGATACGAGGTGGCTGTGCCGCTCTGTAAACAGGCTCTGGAAGACCTGGAGAAGACGTCGGGTCACGATCACCCTGACGTGGCCACCATGCTCAACATCCTGGCTCTCGTGTACAGGTGAGAGACATCCATCTGAATCACTGAATGAAGCTGAGGACTTCACATGTATGATGAAAAAGGGGGTCAGTGGGGTGGTAACAGTCATAAAATCAATGTAATGCACATCTTTGAGTGTTTTTTTGAGTGTTTTTTTTGAGTGTTTTTTTTCAATGTAATGCACATCTTTGAGTGTTTTTTTTTTTGCTTTTTAAAGAATTGCAGCAAGAGCGAACCTAATAATGATAGACATAATTCATTTATTATTTAAGTTACAATAAAGATCTTTTCAACTGCGCACATCCGTTCAGTTGTGATCTGAATTTTACTGATATCCTCTGTCTGTCTCTCTTTCAGGGATCAGAACAAATATAAAGAGGCGGCCCACCTGCTGAATGACGCTCTGGCCATCAGAGAAAAGACCCTCGGCAAAGACCATCCTGCTGTAAGTGACATCAGTCTTCTGATCTCAGATCAGACTCGTTGATAGAGGATCATAACTGATTTCATATGATCTGTAAACATGATCTGGATGCATGTCCATTAAATGAGTGGATGTTCTTCAGTTATTAGTAGATGTATGAGTGTCTAACTCTTGTGTGTGGGTTTCAGGTGGCGGCGACACTCAATAATCTGGCTGTGCTGTACGGTAAGAGAGGAAAATATAAGGAGGCCGAGCCGCTGTGTAAACGAGCCCTGGAGATCAGAGAGAAGGTCAGCACACCTCCAAACCACACCCACACCGATAAATCACACCCCCTTCCAATGAATGACACCTATAATCATGCCCACACATTGAACCCCACACAAACACACAGAAAGTGGTCCAATAGACCACGCCCACAACATGTAGCCACACCCACTCCATGAATAACGCCTATAAACCATGCCCACATAGTAAACCACACCCACCGACAAAACACCCAATGAACCACGCCCACACCCACTCCAATGAATGACATCGATAATCATGCCCACACATTGAACCACACACACAGAAAGCAGACCATTAAACCACACCCTGTTACCATACCTACAAACCACACCCACGCATAAAAACCACACCCACTCTTTGGAATGGCAGCTTTCAACTGCGCCCCCACACACGAACCAGACAATTTAACCACACCCACAAATATAGAGCACACCCATTTTCATGAACGGCGCCTATAAACCACGCCCCCGCACACACTCGCAAATCAAACCAATAAACCACGGTCACTGTAACCACACCTATGAACCATGAGCAAACTCGTAACCATGGTAACACCTTCCTTTAATCATCACATCAGCATCATATTGAGCCGTGTTAAATGACACAATTTTCAGCATTCAAGAAGTTCTGATGGAACCAGCCGAACACTGAAGTGACACGAGACAGCTCATAAAGAGCAAATGATCTTATTGTGTATGTGTGTGTGTGTCAGGTGCTGGGGAAGGATCATCCTGACGTGGCCAAGCAGTTGAACAATCTGGCTCTGCTATGTCAGAATCAGGGCAAGTATGAGGAGGTGGAGTATTATTACTGCAGAGCGCTGGAGATCTACGAGCATCGACTCGGTACAGATGACCCAAACGTGGCCAAAACCAAAAACAACCTGGTAGGTACTGACGTTCTGCTGGAGTCACGTGCATTTGGATCAACAACCATTTTCACATCAATTCTGTATCGTCTGTGTTTTTGAACCTCTCAAGAGTTGTCAGATGTTTTGTATCTAGTCGTGGATCTTTACAGGGTCGTGTTGTGTTTGAATCATCATTCAGTGCTGCGTAAATGACCTTCATCATCTGAAACATTCTGGTGTCTTCACAGGCCTCCTGCTTCCTGAAACAAAGCAAATACAAAGAAGCTGAGATTCTGTATAAAGAGATTCTGACCCGCGCTCATGAGAAAGAGTTTGGCTCTGTGGATGGTGAGTGGATGATGTTTGTTATTCACACCGCTGGGGCTTTTGTGTTTGTTAAAGAGATTCGCGAGAGAGGCGGCAGACAAAGAGTGAACTGAGAACATCAGCTTGTGCTCGGAGAACTCGACCTTCAGAGATGTCGAGACTATAAAGCACACGCCTCTGCAGAATTCAATACACTGATGATTAAAGTCCTTTAAATCGACAGGATTATTAAACTACTGCAGGCAGCTTGATCGACTGAATTGACTTTTGAAAGCAGCACCACATCTCAGTTATCACACCATCAGATATTAATCACATGACATCAGTCTGTCTGACCAGCGTTTGAAACTCAATGTGGCTTTGATCAGAGTGTGGGTTGCCCCATTGCATCATGGGTAATGATGTCACCTGTGTGTCTGTTTATAGCTGAAAACAAACCCATCTGGATGCACGCTGAAGAGAGAGAGGAGATGAGCAAGGTCTGTACATGTGTGTTGTGTTTGCGTGCATGTGTTTGTGTGTTGTGTGTGTAAGATAATTACTTTTTGTCTAGGTATAGGTTGAAGAGTCTAGTCGATGGAACACACAAAAGTTGTGTGCGTGTGTATGTTGTGTATGTCTTGTGTTTGCTTGCATGTTTGTGTTGTGTGTGTGTGCTTGCATGTGTCTTGTGTGTGTGTTGGTGCATGTGTGTGTGTCTTGTATGTCTTGTGTGTATGCGTACATGTGTGTGCATGTGTGTGAGTGTGTGTGTGTGTGCGTGCATGTATGTGTGTGTGTTTCACTCCCATTGAACCTCTTTTGATGTTCAGGGCAAGCCGAGAGACACACCCTATGGAGAATATGGAGGATGGTACAAAGCCTGCAAAGTCAACAGGTGCAAACGTCACAAACATGCTTTCAGTGTTTAGTGTTAGACATCAGACAAACAGTTCAAGTTTAAAGTTCAAGTTTGAAAATCATAAAGCGGCCGTATCTCAGACAGTTTCTGCATATCTCATGTTAATCTTGAGTACATAAAGAAGAGTATCGCACCCTTCAAATATCAGAAGAGTATTTAGTTTGATCATATATATAAAGACAGATCCAGCTGTACGATTATTTCCAAAGACATACGACGTGTGCGGTGGGGAGGAACTAAAGCACGTGCACACCCATTCACTACAAAACACAGACTAATGACTCTGTTTCACTTACCGCGTGCAGTTCATGTCCGGCATCTTCTAGAACTGGGAACGCACCATCTATCAGTTTCAAACAATCTCCAAATCCAGCGTTATATCCAGCGTTTATATAACATCAATCACTGTAATGCAGTGAACAAACAAACACACTTCAACTTCTCTTACTATCGAAAGAGTAACGAGCTGCAGCTGCAGGCCCACCGCGCAGCCAATCTTGACACATCGCAGCCTATCTTGATGGAAGGAAGGTCTTCCTACCTCGTTGGTTGACACTTGGGAGGGCTTTTTCTTTCGCTTTTCTGGGAAAATTGCCCCATAAGGCCGTGTTCACACTTGACTTCTTTTTTGACAAGAATAAGTTGACTGGCTATGGTGTTTTTTAGTATAAAAAACAAATCACAGCCGGTAATGTATAAAGATATCATTTGTGCACGAAGGCAGCTCAGAGAGACCGACTTCATAGGCAGCGTTACAGAAGACTATTTAAATAATAAGAGAGAGATATGACATATTTAAAAACTACAATACTAATTTCTCGCTAGACATGCAATCAGACGTTGTTGAAAGTGAAAATTAAACTCGCATTTAAACAAAACTATGCTTCAACGGGCACTTCGGCCGACATTTTATTTTTCGAGCTTGAGCCTTCTCGACCAATCAAGTTCCTTGCATGTTGTTATGGAAACGACAGGTCTCTGTCATTGGTTAGCTGTGAACAAGGAGCTTGACAGTGCTTTTTTCAGAAAAGTTGAAATTTTTCAACCTCATAGGGACACTCAAAGCTGCATGAAAAAACACAGCCGCTGTCGTTTAAACAAGAGCGCTCAAGCCGCTTTAAGAGTATAAAGTAACTGTAAGCAATGATGTCATTGTAAAATGTTTGTCATCTTACATCTGTTCACATACAAAATTTATTTATAACTGCACAGCATCAATTCTCATGACATCATCAAAACACTAATGCTGCGTTCCGATCCGCACACTATCCGTCCTAAATAGTACTAGAAAGTAGAATTGGTATGTCCTAAATCGTAGTAAATTGAAATTAATTTTCCAAAGATTACCGGATGGTCTACTACTTCCAGTAGAAATTGGACGTGCAGAATGATGCACACTCTAACGGCTAATATTACCCACAACCCACCGCGAGTAGGCGTAGTTTAGTGATGCTTCAATGCGTTCATAAAATGAAACAACTGATGCGTCAGTAAATGAAAAAATATAATAAAGAGTTGACATGACATATGAAACAATTATTGAATAAATACTTTAATGAAAAGAAGAGGTGTATTTTGATGTGTGTGTGACAGACAATGTTGTCTAGGCAACAACGGCCACTTCCCCTTCCTGTTAGCATGTCCTGGTGCAAATGTATATAGACTTTTCCATAAAAAACAGTACATACTTTTAGTGCATAGTATAAGTAGGCGAATTGGGACGCAGCATAAGTCTTTACGCTCTGTCATGTGTGTTCAGTCCGACAGTAAACACGACGCTGAGGAATCTGGGAGCTCTGTACCGCAGGCAGGGAAAGATGGAAGCCGCCGAGACGCTGGAGGAATGTGCCACGAGATCCCGAAAACAGGTGTCGTACACACCCCACACGTGTCGTGTCACAGCTGTTAATGCTTTCTCTCTTCCCTCCAGTCAATACTGGCTTTATTTCACCATGTTCTCTCTTTTCTTCTGCGTTTCTGTGGACTCCAGAGCAACTCAGTAAGTTATTGTGACGCTCTTAACATCAGTCACAGCTCATTTCATTCTGATCTGATCTCATCCGTCACTAAACCCACCCGCTGTCAAACACACAAACACTTTGATCTGTTTCTCCATCGACTCAAGCCACTCGGGCTCTCTTCTCACCTCGCATGTGTTGGTGTGTTTGTCAGGGTCTGGACCCCACGCATCAGACGCGTGTGGTGGAGATCCTGAGGGATGACGGAGAGCGCAGACGCAGTCGAGACAGTCTGTCCAGTGTTAAGTACGAGAGCGCTTCTGAGGGGACAGATGAAGTGAGTATGGGCGTAGAGTGGAGCGGGGTGAGTACACATCCACATCTCCACCAATCACAGCTCAGCAGACGCTCAACAGATGACATGTCATCACATCATTGAATACAAGTTCGTTTTGAACTAAACAGATGAGTAGATGATTGACTGTTGACCATTTGAAAACCATCAAGCGATGCGGGTTCAGACCCGTTCACACCAAGAGCAATATCTATAACAGTAAATCTGTAAAAGTCAGCTTTTTTCAAAGTTTACATGCTGCACTTTCACATTACAAGTGTCTTTAAAAAGTATTTTGTTCTTTTTTTTTATATTTAGATTTAAAGTCAACAATCTTTTCTAAGCCGCCCTTCACTCTCAGCTACAGAGAGTGCTTTAACAAATAAAGGAATTAGTTTAGATGCATTAAAACAAATGTAATGATAACCTTAACCAAAAAGAAGAGATCAAAGAAAAATTGGTTATACGCCATTTAATGATACTTGTAACAGGTACAACACAATCCCTTTTATAATTTTTATTTATTTGACACGTTCCCATCAGTTTGTGATATAACAGTTATTCATATTGCGTCAATCTGTGTCTAATCAACCGGAGGTCCCTGGCTCGAATTAAATGTAGTTTCCCCCTAAAAACGTTAAAGCACAAGAATATAAAAGGGTGTTAAAGGAGTAGTTCACTTTCAAAAGAAATGTTCTTGATCATTTACTCTCCCTCATGTCACCCAAGATGTTTATGTTTTTGTGTCTTTAGTGGAAAAGAAATGAAGGTTTTTGATGAAAAAATTCCAGGATTATAGTATAGTGGATTTCGATGGACTCCAAACACTTGAAGGTCAAAATGTTTCAGTGCAGCTTCAAAGGGCTTTAAACCACACCAGACCATGAATAAAGATCTGATCTAGTGAAACCATCGCTGATTTTCTAAAATAAAATAAAAAGTATACACTTTATAAACACAATTGCTCACCTTGCTCTGTTCTAAAATGCACATTCATGACTACACATAATACGTAATTACGTTTTACATGAAGTCATGAACGCGCATTCTTTTCGACTAAAGAAACAAATACATAAACATCTTGGATGACATGGGGGTTAGTAAATTATCATGAAAATGAGGTTATGAGGTTATCATGAAGGTTAGCTCAAGTTATTAATAAAATAAATAAAATAAGGATGCTCGCAAAATTCTCATGTCATTTTTCACCCCCTCTACAAATTTGTGTATTGCTCAATAACTATTGATCATTGGCATTTCATATTTTGGCTTTCATCACTACTGATGTCAATCTTGTTTCTGTGAAAAGAAAAATTGAGCTGGGAAAATATTCCAAACTTAGTGTTTTTGACACGGAATGACCCTATAATCAATACATTTGCCCTCCATCTTAAAGTCCCAGTGAAATAAAAAACTGCTATGCCTATTTTTTCATGAAATATTGCAGCGTTCATTGTAAATAGTTAATCAATGTGGGTCGTTCTCTTTTTTTAAATTCGTGTGCCCTCTTAATCTTTAGTTAAAATCTGATAATGGACTTCCGTACTGGAATGACTATCCATCTTACATGATGCATGTTAGACGGCTTGGGCGGAGCATCTGTTAACTCCTCCCCTTCAACTGTCTGTCTGCTGCCAGGTCCATTTCAAAATGCAACGGATGTTTTTACATCCAATCAAATTGCAGAGAAAGACGAAAGCCACACCCTTACTTTTCTCATTCGAAATTCCATTTCACTGGGAAATGCGTCAAAACACGGAAGTAAAAACAATCGCAACTTCTGGTAAATAATAGTGTCTTCTTTCAAACACGACAGGGTTGGGAACATCTTCAGATTTTTTCAGGTTTTTCTTTAGCGCAGTCAGAAGGACTTTTATGTTTAATATTAAAAATCAGATTCATCCTCTAACAAGAAACAATGGAAGTTTAATCTCAGTAATGTTGTAAATAGTGTCTTTTATTTTCCTAATGAAGGATTTCGATTGCCTGTCAAAGTTTTATGTTCATTATCCTCTAACTACTGATCGCAAAAAGATATCTACAATATCCAGTTGATTTCTGTATAGTTATAGTGATTGTTCTTGGTGTGTACGGCCCTTTTAGTTCATAGATTAAGAATGATTGTGATGTTATGGTGTCTGTTGAGTTGTGTTGCTGTTGTGTTGAATATCTGAATGAATTGAAGCTGATTGTGTGTCCTGGCATGTTAAAGCTGCTTCATTCACATGTGTCTGTCGCTGCCTGAACTTTATTTAAACATGTTGTTTTGTGATTTGTTGCTTGTGATGTTGTCTGAATGGTGTGTTTGTTCTGAACGTGTTCAGATTTTCTGCATGCGTCACATGTTCATGTGTTCAGAACGGCTCATTAACACGCGTGTTTAACATGATGCTACATCACACCTTCACCAAACTTCTCATCAGTTTATTTGAGGGTCTCATTTGTGTTGTTTTGAAGAGCAAAGGATGAAATGTTTTGAGGTGTTCACGCAGCCGAACTGAATCGTGCTGAATGTCTGATGCAGGTGGTGTGACAGCGTCTGGTGTGATTGTGTGTTTTGTGTGATTTCTCAGGCTGTGCGTGTCCGACTGTGGATGTGAAGACGACATTTATGAACGCAATAAATCATGTCATCTGTGTGCACTTCTGTGTGTCACGTCTGAGTGATGTTAGTTTCTCATGAACCCGTCCTGTCTTAATAGTGGAGGAAGTGACGTCACCGGCACTATGCACGTGGTGAAGATGTCACTTCCTGTAGATGTGGAAACAGGAAGTGAAGAATAAATGTGTCGTGATGTCATGTGCATGAGAGCATGCGTGTCATGTCGTTGTGGCTGCATGACCTGACTGCGCTTACCGCTCACTAATGCTGTTTGTTACTAACCATCCACGTTGCTGCTGCCGTTGCCATGACAACCAATCAGCCAATCACACAGGGGTTTTCAGCGGTGTGGATTGTACTCTTCCCCTCTCCTTGCATCCTTCATTACATCCACAGTCAGAAAGAGAGAGAGAGAGACAACTAGTTGACATGATACACATGTATATAATCAACACATTGACATATGACACACACAAACACACACACACACACACACACACACACACACACACACACACACACACACACACACGTGTTTAGTGCAAATCGAGTTGGTTTTCTCACCCCTGCAAACAGCCACTAACTCACAATAGTCCAGAAAGTCAAGTGTTTGTGTCTCTCACGGTTGTGTACTGACCAAACAATCTACTGCTTGCAATAATTGATAAATTTATAAAACATATGGTACAAACAAAGCAGTCGGCTTATAAATAAAAACAAAAATAGCAATTTATGAATGTAAGCAAAAAATGAAATGAACTTGAATTAAGAAGAAGAGAGCATCTAGAAACTTTTCTGCACATTCACAAGTCAAGTTTTTCATTTTTAAATGTGTTTTTATTTTTATATGTTTATAGATTTTTACATTTGCTATACATTTATACATTTATAACAAGTGATTGTATACATTTAAAATGTATATTTGATTTATGTTTTCTATCATTTTTGTGAACACATTTCTGTTTAGATTTGTGTATTGTAGTTTCAGTTTTAGCCATAGTAATATTATTATCAGTTTCTTTTGTTAGTTAGAATATAAGTTTTATGAAATAAAGACTATATAATGCTATTCTATTACATAATAGTATATTTAAGATTACTTTATATAATATTTATAAGATAATACATAATAAACTTGATTATATGGAATTTTAGGCAAATATACGTTTTTTATTATGACAAATAACCCAGCAATAATGATGACTGTAGACGTGAGATTAGCTGTAGTAAATAAATATATATATTTTTTGTGCATAATGTACACAACACTGTTTTTAGGGGTGAGACTGTGTCTGTCAGTCAGTCAGTCAGGTCACACACATGTGTGTTTGATGTGAACACTTAACGTTGTGTGTTTTCTCTCTGTGTGTTTCTCCTTTCATCAGGTGTAAAGAGTTCTTCATCTTCTGTCCCTCAGACATGAGTGGGGCGAGTTGTTTGTTCATCCTCTGCCATTCCGGGTGTTTGGGAAACACTTTCCTTTAATACTCCCGCTGTTTATTGATCTTTATTATTCTGAGCGGTCGTCTCGTTTCTCTTCTGCTGTCAGCTTCTGATGACGTTTGTTTAATATCTTTGTGTGATCCATCATGACCTCTGATAATCATATTGACATTTGACTTCTCGTCTCTCTCTGTGCTTTTGTATTCAGTGGCTTCAGGTGGGAAAGATTCACTGGTGGCATTTGAGCATATTTCACAAAGCCACACACGTCATAAATATCTTTGTTTAAATGAATGATGATAAATGATGCTTTTGTGTGGCTTGAGGCCATGACACAGCATGTGTGGTGAATCTAAACACAACAGAGGAAGATGTACGTGAGGTTTCAGTGTTAAATGGAGGACACGCTCCTTTATATTTATGTTTACAGTATTTGCCATGATTGTTTGCTGTGGATTTGAGCATTAGTGGCCATGTTCTTCTTCTTCTTACATGAATTATATATCGAGTCATTATACAAATAACAAATAATTGTGTATGGAAGAAACACACCTGAAGACCGTTGTGTGTTAAAAACAGAACAATTCAGTTATGAGTTTAGAACAAAACAATTCACATTTCAGTGAGTAACACTGCTGACCCACAGATAACACACACACATGAACGCACACACATCCATACACACTTTTTCTCTCTCTCACACACCCACACTACACACACTTTTTCTCTCTCATGCAAACACACACATCCACACGCACGCGTGTACACACATCCACACACACACACACACACACACATCCACACATCCACACGCACGCGTGTACACACATCCACACACACACATCCACACACCAACATCCACACACACTTTTTCTTTCTCTCTCACACACACACACGAACACACACTTTTTCTCTCTCTCACACACACACACACACACACACACTTTCTCTCTCTCTCTCTCTCTCACACACACACACACACACACTTTCTCTCTCCCTCTCACTTACACACATTTCAGTGTTGATGCATCAGTTCAGTAAAAAGACTTACAGAGGTTTATTTTAGGGTGTAATATCATGAGTACAGTAGACTACAGTGTGTGTAATGATGCCTGTGGCAGTAACAGTGCAGATGTTTCATTTATTATATCTTATTGATTGATTACACACCATTCCATCGCACACACACACACACAAACACACACACAGCAGAAGTGAGTATGATCCAGTATAAAATGAGCAGATGTTTATTATTATTCTAAGTGGAGTGTTAAGTGGACTGCTGGTTATTTATTGACGCTCATATTCTCTCTGTATGTTTGTTTTCTTATGAGCGACTGACGCTCTGTGTTCACTATTAGAGACAGTAGATGAGTCTATATGAAGGTATTTACTCCTCTCTTTGCATTGTGATGCTTGTTGATAATCTCAATAAAGACTTCACTTCTAAACATTCAAGGTCATGAGCGTTGAACATTATTTTCATAGAATGTAACTGATGGAGTGAAATGTTGTCTTGTAAAGAAATGTTCTGATTTTTCTGACTATTACAAATAACTTTATTCTTAGATTCTGGAATTCTTCAGAAGAAACGTAGTTAAGATAATTGAATTTAAATCATGCAGAAAAGCAGACATGTGCTCTATACTGAACATGCAATGCAAGAGATCTATATCACAAGCCATGTCAGATCTTACAAAAGCCACAATTAAAAATGTCTGAAAGTCTTTGCATTTAAAGAACAGTTTAACAAATATTTCACAAAAAATTCTATCTCATTTAATCGCTCTCATGTCATCATTAATGTAAGTGATTATCTTCAAGAAGTGTTACACAAATCCAAACGGAAGGTATTTTATAAACAACATAAATCACTTTGTATACAAATATAAATCTAAACATGGTAAAACTCAGAAAGACACAAACATCTAAATTTACATTACAGATCTTTTTGTGTGTGTGTGTGTGTGTGTATTATTGAGCAGGTGTGTGTTATTGTTCAATGTCCAGGGTTGTTGTTGTGTGTTTGTGTGTATTATTGAGTATGTGTGTGTGTGTGCGTGTGCCTGTACATGCATGCGTGCGCGCATTATTGAGAGTGTGTCTTATTGTTCAGGATTGTTGATATCTGTTTGTGTGTATTATTGAGCCTGTGTGTGTGTGTTATTGTTCAGGATTGCTGTTTTGTGTTTGTTTGTCTTACTGAGCCTTTGTGTGTGTGTGTGTGTGTGTGCGCGTGTGTGTGTGTGTGCGCGTGCTACGCGTGCGCGTGATTTTAGGATTGCTGGTGTGAGTGTGTTATTGTTCAGGATTGTTGTTTTGTGTATTATTGAGCCTGTGTGTGTGTGTTATTGTTCAGGATTGCTGTTTTGTGTTTGTTTGTCTTACTGAGCCTTTGTGTGTGTGTGTGTGTGTGTGTGTGTGTGTGTGTGTGTGCGTGCAAGCGTGCGCGTGTGATTTTAGGATTGCTGGTGTGAGTGTGTTATTGTTCAGGATTGTTGTTTTGTGTATTATTGAGCCTGTGTGTGTGTGTTATTGTTCAGGATTGCTGTTTTGTGTTTGTTTGTCTTACTGAGCCTTTGTGTGTGTGTGTGCGTGCGTGCGTGCGCGTGTGATTTTAGGATTGCTGGTGTGAGTGTGTTATTGTTCAGGATTGTTGTTTTGTGTATTATTGAGCCTGTGTGTGTGTGTTATTGTTCAGGATTGCTGTTTTGTGTTTGTTTGTCTTACTGAGCCTTTGTGTGTGTGTGTGTGTGTGTGTGTGTGCGTGCGCGTGTGATTTTAGGATTGCTGGTGTGAGTGTGTTATTGTTCAGGATTGTTGTTTTGTGTATTATTGAGCCTGCATGTGTGTGTTATGTAGGATGGCAGTGGTGTTCTGCAGCGCAGCGGTTCTTTCGGGCGGCTCAGAGATGTTTTTCGCAGGAGCAGTGAGATGCTTGTGAAGAAACTGCAGGGCAATGGACCTCCAGATACACAAACCGCCAACACGTATGACCTCACACCACACACCCCTTCTAACCTTAAATTAAATTATTCATAAATACTCATTTAAAAAGAAAGTTTTATCAGAACCAGCCTCATTTATTATTGACCCGGAACATAATGGATCATACATTGACAATTATTCATTTAGCAGATACTTTAATCCAAAGTGTCTTTGTTGCTTTTAATATTTGTTGTTGTTTATTTTGTTTTGGTCCACAGTATGAAACGTGCCGCCTCACTCAATTACCTGAATAAAGCGGGCGATGACTCGTTTCAGAATTCAGGCGTTCGGAGGCTGCGTGACAGTCGAGGTTTGAGCTCCAGTAATGTAGATCTGTTCAGCGCCAGTTTAAAACCCTGAAGATCAAGCAGCCGAAGTCATCATATAAACACACACACAGATGAGCAATAATGAATCCAGATCAGAGAAATCTTCAACCATCACAAACTCTGTTCTTTCACCGTTACTGAGCTTTTTTATTTTATTCTTTAAAAATGATTTGTCCATTCGAGATTGTGTTTATAAAGCTGAAGCAAAATCATGTTTCTTTATGTTTTACAAAGATCTGCGTTTCTTTGTCTCCTGAATGAGATCACTTACTTTATGTAATGTATTATCAGAATAATTAAATGATTTTAACTTCATTCATCTGTATAGGATTTGTTTTATAATGAGTTTTAAAAGTAAGAACGACAAATGAAAGAGAATGAGTGCCATAAGAGGAGGAGGTGTGTTGTGTGTCCTCCGTGATGCTGTTAAACGTCTTCAGATACCGCCCCATTGAGACCTTTAAACACAAACCTGTGCAGTAATTCATGATGTATATTTCCAGAGATTTTACTCGCGGGTGTCTTGTGATTATTTAATGGTATCTGTATTTCAGTTGGGTTTTCTATGATGTACTAATCTTGAGTTTTCATCAAGTTTCATCTAGAAAATCAGGTACAGATAAAGTGACCTCATCCTAACAGCTGAATGTGCCTTTTTTCCAGATTATGATGTAAACGTTGCTGATGCGTTTATGAAGGAGAATGAGGAACGTGTTGACTTTATAGTGTCTATGTGTAACATGCACCTCAACTGATCACAGAGATGTAAATAATCAGCAAACATTTCAAGCCATATGTAAAGAACTGGAAATGATTGACCTGTGGTCCTCATCTGTGTTTTTAGTGCTTTAGATATCATTCATGTCAATTGTTTTAGATGAAAATCTGATTTGTTTCTGTATTGCACAAATTTCATGAAAATAAATAAGCGTGCCAACATTCTCTGCATCCAGACTGTTTCTTCTGAGTAGAGAGCCAAACACCGTTGGTCCAGATTTAACTTCTTTCATATGAACACAAAATCACATGAAAGTCAATGTGGACCGACACTTTTCTGTCACAGACATTCTTCAAAATATATTCTTCTGCGTGTTCTGCAGAAGAAAGAAAGTCATGCAGGCTTGAAATGATAAGAGGTGATTAAATGACGACAGAATTTTTGGGGTGAAATACTCCTTTAACAGCGGCCTCCAATGTCAATATAGATTACAGTGGCCAATCAAATGAATGAAGGCGGAGTTACTGGCCAATCAAATGAATGAAGGCGGAGTTCCTGGCCAATCAAATGAATGAAGGCGGAGTTCCTGGCCAATCAAATGAAAGAAGGCGGAGTTCCTGGCCAATCAAATGAATGAAGGCGGAGTTCCTGGCCAATCAAATGAATGAAGGCGGAGTTCCTGGCCAATCAAATGAAAGAAGGCGGAGTTACTGCCTAATGAAATGAATGAAGGCGGAGTTACTGGCCAATCAAATGAAAGAAGGCGGAGTTACTGGCCAATCAAATGAAAGAAGGCGGAGTTACTGCCTAATGAAATGAAAGAAGGCGGAGTTACTGGTCAATCAAATGAAAGAAGGCGGAGTTACTGCCTAATCAAATGAAAGAAAGGCGGAGTTACTGCCTAATCAAATGAAAGAAGGCGGAGTTAATGCCTAATCAAATGAAAGAAGGCGGAGTTACGGGCCAATTAAATGAAAGAAGGCGGAGTTACTGGCCAATCAAATGAAAGAAGGCGGAGTTACTGCCTAATGAAATGAAAGAAGGCGGAGTTACTGGTCAATCAAATGAAAGAAGGCGGAGTTACTGCCTAATCAAATGAAAGAAGGCGGAGTTACTGCATAATTAAATGAAAGAAGGCGGAGTTAATGCCTAATCAAATGAAAGAAGGCGGAGTTACTGGCCAATCAAATGAAAGAAGGCGCAGTTACTGCCTAATCAAATGAAAGAAGGCGGAGTTAATGCCTAATAAAATGAAAGAAGGCCGAGTTACTGGCCAATCAAATGAAAGAAGGCGGAGTTACTGCCTAATCAAATGAAAGAAGGCGGAGTTACTGCCTAATCAAATGAAAGAAGGCGGAGTTACCTATCAATAAAATGAATGAAGGCGGAGTTACTGGCCAATCAAATGAAAGAAGGCGGAGTTACTGCCTAATCAAATGAAAGAAGGCGGAGTTACTGCCTAATCAAATGAAAGAAGGCGGAGTTACTGGCTAATCAAATGAAAGAAGGCGGAGTTACCTATCAATAAAATGAATGAAGGCGGAGTTACTGGCCAGTCAAATCAAAGAAGGCGGAGTTACTGGCTAATCAAATGAAAGAAGGCGGAGTTACTGCCTAATCAAATAAAAGAAGGCGGAGTTACCTATCAATAAAATGAATGAAGGCGGAGTTACTGGCCAATCAAATGAAAGAAGGCGGAGTTACTGGCCAATCAAATGAAAGAAGGGTGGGAGTTGACTTTGCTTGACTTTTTAACCATAAAAATTTTAAATTTACGCAAGGTTCAAAACGCGGTTTTAATTTAATTACAATTTAATTATCATTGACGTGATTCATGTCATTCGTTAGTGTTATCATGGGACAAGAAACATTAACGGAGCCGTTTTTCAGCGTCTTTTCAGAGATCAGATGAAGAAACGAATATTGTGTATATAACGAGTATTGTGAGAATAATGTAAAATAAACGATTTAACTTTTCTGATAGGTGTTCAGTTAGTTCACTTTGGCAAGAAAATGATTCTTGAAACTCAAAGTTTTGTCCTCAGTCCTTTACTATATCCACTGAACCCAGCGGCGTTTAATCATCACATGATATGTGTTTATAACCTATTAATAAACGCCTCATTTATATGCTTGATTCTGATTGGCCAGTCGCGACATTACAAGGGCGCTCAAAACTAACCTGTAAGTAAACCCGGTAGTGTTTACTTAATATGTCTTTTAATAACGCATATGACATTATATTTAACCAATTTGCCTGTTCGTGACGTCTGAACGTTCTGAAACTCAGCGGCTTTTCCATTCGGTAAAAATTTGCACTGATATATTAAAACACACTATAGGGGATTAATTTCTGCCATACCAACAGCTGCCTGAACATTATCACTTACTTAAAATATACCAATTATTTGCAAATTGTTGAAATGCATTTGCGTCGATGTGGCTGTATGTGTTTAAAAAGTGAGAATGAGGGAATTCAGAGGTGATGTTCATGAAAGACTGTTTCGCGGTGCTGCCAGCTGCATGCAGCAGCGGACTCCTAATGGAAAAAGTGCTATGAAACCGGAAGCTCCAGAGAGAGAGAGAGAGAGAGAGACAGAGAGAGAGAGAGAGAGACAGAGAGAGAGAGAGAGAGAGAGAGAGAGAGAGACAGAGAGAGAGAGACAGAGAGAGAGAGACAGAGAGAGAGAGAGAGAGAGAGAGAGAGACAGAGAGAGAGAGAGAGAGAGACAGAGAGACAGAGAGAGAGAGAGAGACAGAGAGAGAGAGAGACAGAGAGACAGAGAGAGAGAGAGAGACAGAGAGAGAGAGAGAGAGAGAGAGAGAGACAGAGAGAGAGAGAGAGAGAGAGAGAAGGCGGGTTGAACCCGGGACCCGAAAGAACTGACCGGCTGTGTCTCACGGATTCTATGACGGGTCGCAGATGAGCGCGAGGGTCGTACCGACAGCCGCCGCAGTCAGACCCTCCGATCTTATGATCCGATCTCATTAGAACAGTCGAACATATATAAAACACACTTGACGTGAAGACGTTTCGTGTCGTTAAACTCACAGAACGGGCGGTTTATATTTACGGTTGTTTTCCGTCACAGAGTCTTGAATTTTGCGTCGGACCTGCGGACCAGTTTTACCTGCGCCTCCCGGAAACATGGACGCATCACCGCGGCGCGGCGCGATAACCGCACGCGGAGGAGCCGTGAATCTGCTTTCACTCTTTATAATGTGCACGGGAGGTAAGATCGCTTTAACTTTCGGTGTTATATGAGAAAAGTGGGTCGCGTAGTTATGAAGTGAATACAGGTGTGACGACGACGAGCCTGTAACCTGCTTTACCTCAGTTTACCACACTATCAACTAACCTGTAACCTGCTTTACCTCAGTTTACCACACTATCAACTAACCTGTAACCTGCTTTACCTCAGTTTACCACACTATCAACTAACCTGTAACCTGCTTTACCTCAGTTTACCACACCATCAACAAACCTGTAACCTGCTTTACCTCAGTTTACCACACTATCAACTAACCTGTAACCTGCTTTACCTCAGTTTACCACACTATCAACAAACCTGTAACCTGCTTTACCTCAGTTTACCACACTATCAACTAACCTGTAACCTGCTTTACCTCAGTTTACCACACTATCAACAAACCTGTAACCTGCTTTACCTCAGTTTACCACACTATCAACTAACCTGTAACCTGCTTTACCTCAGTTTACCACACTATCAACTAACCTGTAACCTGCTTTACCTCAGTTTACCACACTATCAACAAACCTGTAACCTGCTTTACCTCAGTTTACCACACTATCAACAAACCTGTAACCTGCTTTACCTCAGTTTACCACACTATCAACAAACCTGTAACCTGCTTTACCTCAGTTTACCACACTATCAACAAACCTGTAACCTGCTTTACCTCAGTTTACCACACTATCAACAAACCTGTAACCTGCTTTACCTCAGTTTACCACACTATCAACAAACCTGTAACCTGCTTTACCTCAGTTTACCACACTATCAACAAACCTGTAACCTGCTTTACCTCAGTTTACCACACTATCAACTAACCTGTAACCTGCTTTACCTCAGTTTACCACACTATCAACTAACCTGTAACCTGCTTTACCTCAGTTTACCACACTATCAACTAACCTGTAACCTGCTTTACCTCAGTTTACCACACTATCAACAAACCTGTAACCTGCTTTACCTCAGTTTACCACACTATCAACAAACCTGTAACCTGCTTTACCTCAGTTTACCACACTATCAACAAACCTGTAACCTGCTTTACCTCAGTTTACCACACTATCAACAAACCTGTAACCTGCTTTACCTCAGTTTACCACACTATCAACAAACCTGTAACCTGCTTTACCTCAGTTTACCACACTATCAACTAACCTGTAACCTGCTTTACCTCAGTTTACCACACTATCAACTAACCTGTAACCTGCTTTACCTCAGTTTACCACACTATCAACAAACCTGTAACCTGCTTTACCTCAGTTTACCACACTATCAACAAACCTGTAACCTGCTTTACCTCAGTTTACCACACTATCAACAAACCTGTAACCTGCTTTACCTCAGTTTACCTCAGTTTACCTCAGTAATGTTCACCAAAGTTACAGTCATTTACAGTTACGGTGTGTTTCTCTGAAGGTGAACCTATTGAAAGTTTATTTGGAGTTGATTGACATTTTCAGACATTTGCACACGTTATTCTGTGACTATTTGTGCTTGTGTGTATTGGCTTCTCGTTATTTCATTTGATGCTTTTTTTTGTGAAACCCTTAAAAATGTTTATTTGTTGTATATATATGAGGTTTAAATCTCACATTAAGAAAAAGTGAATTTGCCAGAATTCAAATTGGACTGTTTTTATTCTGTAATTTTCAGTTGTTACGATGCATTATTTGGCCTGTCTCATGTTTCTGAAGCATTCCTGCAGTCGCTAGTGCATGTTGTGTTAAGTCCTCTCACTTTCACATTCTTATATAAGCAGTTAAAAAAAATCAATTGTGTTAAAAAAGATAAGAAATGATTTTAATCTGTTGTTTATTTGGTGGAGTTCAATGCTGTGTGATTGAGTCAGATCAGATGTGATATTTACTCGCCTTTCATTTAAAGTGTTTACATTAGGAATAATATTTTCAACCACCACAATTTTTATTTTATTAAACCCGTTTGGACGCTCATGTATTCTCTCTCTTGTGTTTGTAAACATGTATGTGACTCTTTCTTCAGTGAAACACAAAAGAAGATATTTTGAGAAATGTTTCAGTGGTTTTGTGCTCATACAGTGGAACCCAATGGGGTCCAGCGTTGTTTAGTTTTCAGCATTTTCAAAATATCTTCTTTTGTGTTCTGAAGAAGAAAAGTATATTTTTCCATTTAATTTGTCTTATTGTGGCATTCGATGATGTCCCAGAACTGAAAATGGCTCACATTCTTCCAAATATCTTTCTCTGTGTGTTTATCATAACAAAGTCTGATATGAAATTACACGAGATTGAATAATTGATGACAGAATTTTTATTTTTGGGTGAACAGTCCCTTTAATGTTTAACTGACCTCTTGTATAATGTTGTGTTCTGTCTGCAGTGTTTCATTCATTCAGTTTTTTTCTGAGCGGTTTCTTCTGCGTGACCTTGGATGTGATGTGGACTCTGACTGTTGAAATGGCTGACAGATTAGTTTTAATACAAAATATTGTTGTAAATTATAACATCTTCAAAGCATCTGCAAATGCCGAAATGCGGAGGCCACATGTCTGGTGTTATCTCTGTAATTTGTGCAGCCCACCAACATTCAAATATTTACTCCGAGATGAAGAGCAGCTGTCTTGTTTCTCAGCTCTTCTGCGTCTCCCGGGTCTTGTTTCAGTTAAGACGTGCGTGAGGTGGAATTTTAACACCGTATTCTTTCAAGATGAAAGCAGAATGTGAGACGACATTTATTCTGTAAAGTGTAGAAGAGCGAGACATTATCATTTCATTCTTTTATAAAGTTTACATTCAGGTCAGGGATTTATTGTTTATTGCGTAATTCTTGCACAATTATAGCATTCATTTACATTTATAAGACTATCAAAATCCTTGTCATAGATGTTTGTCTTCTTCACAGATTCAGACACAGAAGTCAGATCTGTAGCTCACGTTATACGTAAGAGAGCTCTCGTGAACCAGCATTTAAATTCAGCTCATGTCCTGATCCATCAAAATAAATACAAGTTGAATTTCATGTTAACCCTTGTATGGTGTTTGGGTCTGTGATGTTTTCTAAAAAATGTAATTTATTGTTTTTCAGACATTTATATGTATCTAGCACACACACAAAAAAGAATTCAGCCATTTAGAGCAAAACATGAACATCATACAAGGGTTAAAGTGAAATTCTTATGGATGAAATAAGCAATCCTCAAAAAAAACATCAGAGATTGATGGAGAGATTCCGTCCATTATCATAATAAGTCAAAACGCCTCTCAAAATGTTTGCTACGAATGCGAAAAATGCAGAAAATCAAACCCAGTCCGAATTTTTTTATGGACTCCGTGTGCAATGGACTTCGTTCACACTTATTTGAAGCACAGCAACAGATGGTGACAGACTTTTTTATTCCAATTTAAAATATCTGTGTTTGTCGGCTTCTGTCAGATTAGTGTGAATGTTTTAGATGAAAGATGTCTTAATCACGGTCTAGAGAATTTCAGTGAAGTGATGTCAAACTACAGAAAAACACAGAGAGAAAACTCTTATTGTTGAATTTCACGAGACAATGCCGTTTCAGCTTGGATGCCAATAGAAGCACAGATTGAATCGATGGATTAAGCGAGATGTTATTTACAGTAAGAGAGACGATGTGAACAGCGTTTGTATGGAAATCTGATCAAAATCTACATGTTTTCTTCATCAGCGATGATGATGAAGATGATGGTGGTTTAACTACAGGATGAGAACTTCACAGGTTTTCCTGACACATTGTTTTCTTTTTTAAGTGAAATATTCCCGTTTGATTCTGAATGTGAAATGTAGATGATTTGTGTCATTAAAAAATCGTTTATGAAAATGAACCTTATTGTCAAACATGTTTACTTTGGTCAAACCATGGTAACCTCATATTGAGCCGGCTTTGTTAGTGACCGTAGTTTAACCCTGAAATTGATATGAAACTGTGGCTATACAAATCATAATCAAATGGCCATAAAACAATCACTGGCTGCACTTTTACTAAACCACAGTTCATTTACATAAGAGCTGTGATGTGTTGTTTCAGTCAGACAGTTATTATCGAAAAATCTGTCAACACACTGCAAAAAATGACTTTCATACTTGATATTTTTGTCTTGTTTTCCAGTACAAATGTTTACAAATTCTTGAATCAAGATGTATTTTCTTTATGAGCAAAATGACTTAAGAAAATAAGTAAAGTTTTTAGACACAAAAATCTGAAATTTCAGTGAATTTCTACTTAAAACAAGAAAAAAAACATAATAATCTTGAATTAAGGTTTACTTTTTTCTAACTAAATTCAAGATTATTTTTTTACCCAATTGGCAGATTTTTAAGCACGAATTCACAGAAATTTCATATTCATTCTCCAAAAACAAGACTTATTTTCTTTTATCAAGAAAATGCATATGGATTCAAGAATTGTATGAAACAAGACAAAAATACTAAGTAAGAAAGTCATTTTTTTGCAGTTTATAAAATTCTTTAAACAGAATGAGATCAGGATCTATTTGATTTTCAGATGTGTAGGAATGCAACATAATAATATTTAGATTTGGAGGAGATATGAAAGCCTTTTCCGAGTTGTTGTGATAATTTTACTCTTAAGTTTCTCTGTATATGAACGTTTTCAGCAGACGCTTTTATCCATGTGACGGTGAATTCATGAATGGGGTTTTATCAGTTATTTCTCTGTAGGACTTGAAGCCGTGAGAGTTCAGTTTATTGCAGTAATTGAATTAAAAAAAATTCTGTGTATGTCAGACCCGCTGACACGATGCTAAGTGGTCGCTAATGCAAATGTTCTGTCTTTGATTGTTGGAGCATTACTGGAGAGCTGTTATAGGATGCTCAGAGTCTGTGTCATGTCATGTGACTTGGGTCTGTCTCTGGGAATTGTGTCTATTTTGTTTCCTTCCAGTTGAAAATGATTGTAACTGGTGTCACATACAGAGTTTAAAGTAGCTGTGTTCATATAAAAACATTTTATTTCATTTCATTTTGTTCACAAAGATACAGAGATACAAACATGAACCGTATGTGGAAAATACAGTGTTTTTCACCTTATATCGTGTTACACATTACATTACATCTTAAACGAACCATAATATTTTTTTTAGCTGTGTCGTATTACACCCCTTTGAGATAAATAAAGAAACAAAGTTTTTATGAAATCTCTGGTTGTTTCAGCTGAACACAGAGCGTCTGATCTTACCTTCCTTCAATACACATTCATCTGAGAATATACGGACAGATGTACATTATATTGACATGTTCATACAGCATCTCACCTCCCCCACACGCTCGCTCAGTAACATGGATTATATTTAACAGATTGAGGGCAGATTTACATGACCTGACCAATGGACTCTATAGAATTGTACTATGACGTCAGAAAAATCCTTGTTAGTTGTTTCTGGTTTTATTGTGAGCGGTTGAGCAGTGTGTGTTCATCAATGTACAGATGGTTTATTGAATGTGTGTGTGGTTTGCTCTCATTCGCAGACGGACTTTTTTTGTCCCTGTGGAGGATTGTGGGAGATTTTTCCTTGGGTTATACCCCCACGTTGACATCTTGATGTCTTTATTCACTTTCCCTGCTTCTGCTGTGCCGCGGTGTTTACCTCTTATTTATTGTGCATGAGTGCGTGAGTTTGTGTGATGGTGTCATCAAGCATTAGCTGTGTCATTGTGTTGCAGAAGCGAGAGCACTGGGTCTGAAGTCGCCCACTTTCATACTGTATAGTAGGCGAAAATGAGTATGAGTCATGAGTAGTATGTCCGAAACCATAGTATGCTAAAAAACAGAAGGGGAGAATTACCCGGATGGTCTACAACTTCCACCGAGATTTTTGATGGGATGGACACTTATCTATCCCATGATGCCACGGGAGCTGAGCAACGGTCAAATTTCAAAAGTTAATCAAAATAAAATAAGCAGAAAACTACAAGGCCGGTGTCCGTTTTTTTAAATGCAAGAACAGATGAATTAATTTCTCGGTGAATAAATTGTGTTTGTTTTGTACCGACGCCAGGTACAAAGAGCCAAAGAGCATACGTGTCACAAGACCTTAAAACATGTCAGAAATCTATTCATACTACTCCCACACTGCAAAAAACACTTTCTTACCGAGTATGTTTGTCTTGTTTTCCACTACAAATGTCAAAAATATATGTATGTAAAATGTAAATGTAATTTCTTGATGTGCAAAATGACCCAGGAAATATGTCTTGATTTAGACCAGAAATATGACATTTCAGTGAATTTGTGATTAAAACAAGCAAAACAAAATCTGCCAATGGGGTAAGAAAAGTTTTAGTGACCTTAACTCAAGATTATTTTCTTACCCCATTGGCAGATTTTGTTTTGCTTGTTTTAAGCACAAATTCACTGAAATGTCATATTTTTCGTCTAAAAACAAGACTTATTTTCATTTTGCTCATCAAGAAAATACATTTACATTTTACATACATACATATATTTTTTGAGATTTGTACTGGAAAACAAGACAAAAATACCAACTGAGAAAGTGATTTCCAGTGAACTCATACTTATTTAAATTCAGTGAGATTTGGGTTGCAGCGGCGGTGTGTCACGTTTGCCCTTTGACCTCAGGACGCAAAGATTGTCCTTCTGTTTTGATGGAGGCGTACGCACATAGTGACCCGTCAGGAAATAGTTTGCATGCTCTCTGTCTGTGATATTGTATAGAAAGCAGCGGACACACCGGATCTGAGCTCAGGGTTGTGTGTGTTTGTGTGTAGGATGTTTTTCTGTGTGCTATCGCTCCACACTGGAATACAGCTGTGATGCAACGAAGCGGAAGTGTTTTGGAGGAAATCCTGCGGCTGTGAGACTATTGTCTCTCTCTCTCTCTCTCTCTCTCTCTCTCTCTCTCTCTCTTTCTCTTCAGAGCAGGATGATTTATTCCTCCTTTATTTTTCTTTAAAGGGAGTGAGCAGGTAACAGATCAGGTGTGGCGTTCATCTGGCGTATGTTTTTTTTTTATATGTTTTTACGTCATAGAACTCTATCTGTTGTTTTGTGTGGTTGTTGAGCGCTTCAGTTAAGGTCTGCGTGAGATTGAAACCCTTCTGAACGATCTCTTCATGAACACAAACTCAACTGTCACATGTCTGGGTGGTCACTCATAATTGGTTCCCCGTGAATTCAGCGCTGTGTCTCTGGACTTCATTCAGTGTCGGGGTTAACAGTGTTGTATTGTGTCGAATATACAAATTCACACAAAGAACAAATTGATTTGTTGTGCGGGTGTCAGTTGTGTTTAACCTCCTGCTGTGTGTAGAGACGCCGGTCTGAGCTCCTGTATGTGTGTGAAGTCCTCGTATGAACTGACCCGACTTCTGTCTTCTGAGGTTTTCTCTTCTCGTGTTGCTTTTTTAATTGACCATTACTGTATACAGCCACAGAAAACAATAACAGAACACTTCATAGTTTCTTCATTAATTCATCACTTCTAGATGTATGGTGGTCATTACAGTTCAGCGTCTGTTGAATTTCTAACAAAACAAACCCAGTGTTGGGTGTAACTAGTAACTAAGTAATTAGTTGCTGTAATTTAATTACTTTTCCCTTGAGAAAGTAAAGTAAGGGATTACTCTTATTTCTCCTGTAGTTTAATCACACTTACTTTTGATGTGACTGAATTAAATACTATTTGTAATAGTATAATTTTAAAGAAAGAATAATTTTATTTGAAATTTGAGTGAAAAATTTCTAGTAGATAACAGAATATAACAAAGAATAATTTTGAAATGATCTCTTATGTTTTTCTGAGGCTGTATGTTGTATGGGCCTTCGTGAACGCTCAGGGATTGAGTTTGTGGTCTTGTGGTATAAGAAGAGCGAAAGGGAAGATCTCAGGCCCTCAGATTCATTTAGTTTCGAATTGCGAGTGAAATTGAATACTGCATTTTATCGATCCACTTGAAAATGCAGTAGTGCAGAATCAGATCCATTTTAAAACGATGACATATCCTTCTCCTTTAGCGAGTCTGACGGCTAGTCCACATGTACACGCGTATTTTTCCTTCGTCGTTTAGATTTAACCCTAACCATAAAGCCGTGTTGGCCAACCAGAAGCCAGGAATCTGACGTTTAACAACGGAGATAGCGGCATGCTTTCCACAACATACGCCAAATCACCCTGGCTGAATAAAAATAAATAATTTTGGCTTCAATGATCGGTTACTGCATTTGCGTGGTGATGACCTGCGGTTTTGAAAATACGGTCTTCGTGTAAACCGAGAAGAGACTGGAGGCATCTCGACCCTTCACAAGATCAGTTCAGTTTAGACGTCATTCCATCGACAGATCTGTGTCTGTATTTACAATAGTACCGTGTTTATTCTGTTCATGTCTGATATTGCACATTTTCAAAAAACACAAACGTGTGATTTATATTCATGCTTTTGACAGACACTTGCCAGAGCGACTTAGCGTGTTCAAGTACATTTCATGAGTAAATTTCCATTTACAGTTTGTGTTAAGACTCAACTGATGTCGTGTGGTGTAATGAGGTCATGTGACTCTCTCTCTCATCAGACAGCGTGAGGTTTGACATGTAATCTGTCTGTGTGTGCTTTACGACAGACGTGTGCGGTTTCTGCTCGCAGCAAAACACGACGAGCTCCGGCACGTTCTGTCACGACTGAAGTATCGTCACGCAGAGAACCCGTTCTGTGTGTTTCAAACCTAAACATGATCAGAACACCAGCAGTGAGTGACACAGATGTGAGTCAGAACCGACGGATGAAACTCAATTCTTTATTATATTCATTACTTTTAACTCTTTAAACGGATTCCTAAACCTAATATCAAACAGCAACCCGTTTAACTTGACCTTTCATATTCACTGAGACAGAATTGTTATTCACTTTGAATAAATCGGCGGGTATTTTAATATTTTGTGTAGCTTGTGTTTTTCGTTGAGCTGCATTATAACCATTGGTGTACGTCAATTTCCCAATCTTATTGTTTCTAAAGTTGATTGGACACATTTGCCCTTTCAAAATGATAAACGTCTGGTTGAGCTCAGGAGATGTTTGACATGTACTTGTTGGAAATTCCTCCGCGCCAAATGAACTCCTGCGTTTCAGTGGCATTCGATACGGACCTCCTGGAGAATTCGAGGACGGGGCTCTTTCACTGACACACAATTTTCTTTTTAACGCCGCGCCTGTGATTGACATACTAATAAACCGTTAAGAGGGCATTTTGTCAAGCGTCCAGCCGGCGACTTAATCCCATGAATGAATGTCTTTCTCCGGCCGGATTAGAGAGAGAGGCGTTTGCGTGGATCTAATGGGAACACAGCTCGAGGGGATGGAAGTAAAGTTGTGTTTAACCCTCTCCTCGCCCATCCGGCCGCAGTTCCCATGTGCCGTCAGAAGTGATTGTTCGGTATGAAGACATTATTAGTCACGTATGTGTTCAGATCTGGAGGTCTGGAGACGGCCATTTTTTTGTGAAAAGAGACTCTTGGATGATGTGTAAATTAATGGTCAGGTTAAACCTGTCTGACGGTGAAACTCTATCAAGGTGTCTTTTCAGCAGACGCAGGAGGAACATAAATCCACCTGACTGGATTCTCCAGGGTTGACATGGGATGTGGTTTGTCATTATCTTGAATAAAGTGCTCTCTACTGGAGATCGTTGTGTTTCCATGGATTGGTTGATCTTTATTAGCTTCAACATTAGCATGCATGCCAACATCTCAACACGCTCGTGACAGACGCGACTGAACACAATGATGGGAATTGGGTTTAAAGATAAAGGCTAGTTTAAGACTTCATGCTAGTTTATAATGCTGTTGTTATGGTTATACAAATGAAGAAGTTTTATTTCAGTTTTTAGTGACAGTCTGTCTATTCAAGTTTAATAATGTCTACTGGTCTAATGCCTTTGGGTTCTTGTGTAACTGTTGTTGTGGGAAGCTAAAGTTTCCTTATCACTGACTGACTGAGTGTGTGTCCGTGTGTTGGTGTGTGTCATTTGTGAAATATGTGTGTTTGTGTGGCATTTTTGTATTTGTTGTTTTGTGTGTGTGTTTCAACAGTGTATATGTGTGTGTGTGTTTGTGTGTGTGTCTGTGTAGCAATTTTGTATTTGTGTGTTTATGAGGTGTTTTGTGTGTGTCTTTTGTCCAATATATGTGTGTTTTATGGTGTATATATGTGTGTTTTTTTCCTCCATATGTCTGTGTGGTATATGTATGACATTTGTGTGTTATTTGCGTGGCATGTGTTTGGTGTATATGTGTGTTTGTGTGGCGGTTGTGTGTATGGTTTTGTGGTATTCTTGCATGGTGTATTCGTGATGTGTGTGTGTGGTATATATTTGAGTATATGTGTATAAGTGTTTGTGTGGTGTTTTTGTCTGTTTGTGTGTCGTTGTGTGGTTTATTTTTACAGTTGTGTATGTGTGTGTTCATGTGTATGTGTGGTATATCTTGGAAATTTGTGTCTTTTTAGTCTCTTTAGTGCACTTGTTTCTCCAGCACACAACCTGTGATGCTAAATGCTGTTTTTTTGTGTTTGGATTGTAATTTGTGTGAAGTGGTTGGTTAGACACCTGCTGTGATTACTGTAGCTGTTTTGCTTTATTTTTCTGTAGTTTTGTGTGTTTTCCTTCCTGTTATAGATCCTAAAGTCACCTTTAAAACACGACTAAACTTTCTAAATAACAAAACCTTCTGTTATAATAAATGAATCTGCGCTGTACGTGAACGTCTGCTGCTGCTTCTGACTTGTGATCCTCCAGATGTTCAATCAGTCTGAGGAAGATAAAGTTGTATTTTTATTATTCTATTGTTAGCAGCAATGGATGTTCTAGATGTGTATAACATCTAATAATAACCCGTGTGATAACTCAACAGAACTAATCTCATCTTCCTCGCGTGTCTTCTCTGCGATGTGGCCCGTCTTACTGAAGTGTCCCGCGTGCATTTCTGTGTTGAGTAGTCTGCTCTGTTGTCAGGTGTGTCGTCAGTCTGTCGTCTGGCTCTTTTTCTCATAAGAGTTCAACTGATCCGTCTTCGAGCATTAATGCATCCGTACCACAGAATCCTGTTGTTCTCCTCTGCTGAAATGTTGAAGTAGATTAAAGAAGAATCTGGATGTGTACCCTCAAGCAAGCGTCTGAAATTGAAATGTCAGCGACGAGAGGGCAGGTTACAAAAACACTCGCTGGTTAATTTCTTACAGGGGGAAATGGAGTTTTAATATGATTCTGGTTTCCATCCTGACCTAGTTTTCCTTCCCGTCGGGGAAGCCGCGGCACATCTACTGTATTACTGTATTAACTGGAACTGCTGCTGTGATG
Organism: Triplophysa bombifrons; assembly: GCA_029783895.1. Lineage (NCBI taxonomy): Eukaryota > Metazoa > Chordata > Actinopteri > Cypriniformes > Nemacheilidae > Triplophysa > Triplophysa bombifrons. Next base: position 667,086 of record CM056459.1, on the reverse strand, counting down.
TAAATATTAAATGACTGTCCGGGTCTTTCCATTAGTGCACTTCTGATTCCTCATCTGGGTGAAGAGGAATCTGGGTTTGTCATTTTGTTAAGCATTTTCTATTTGTAGAGCTAAGTGTGTTTTGATTTTTTTCACTGGCGGTTAATGAATAAACATTCAAACAATATATATATATATATAGATGTTAAAAGGCTTTTAGGGGTGAAGAATATTTCAGTGTATTAAATGTTTTAAATGTGTCAGGTTACAAAGATACAAAGCATAAAATGTTTAATTACTTGTGATGTTACTCATGTTGGCAATATGTAATTCATTTACCTACTGAAAAAAGTTTTGTGGACAATGTTGCACTTAAACCTCTTCATGGGCATTTTGTAGCTTTCATAGTTAGCAGATATCATGATGTATTGTTTTAGAATTGCCAAACACTATATTGATTATCATAGCATCACTTCATCATGATATTATCTGTATCGTTAGGCATGTGTCGTGAATCGTATCGTATGGTACCCTGTGAATCCCACCCCTAGTACCTATGTAACCTGCGACTTTGTTTCGGAGATGTATGAAGTTTTTAAAAGCATTTGAAGAAACATCCGTCTGTAAAAGAGATCTTTGTGATTTGTGTTCCTCATCGGTGACCTGAGGGTTCTAGATCCGATGGAGATCTCACAGGATTACTGAAGCATAGCATGAGCGCGGGATAACTGACACCAGGGGCCTCAACGGCACCTCACGGCCCCTCTGCCTCCTTCACCCCGTTTCTCTCTCGCGTGTCACAATGACGTCTTTCAGCACCATACTCTCCTCCAGACTCAGTAACTGAAGAGCGACGGTATTGAATGTGCCGGGGTCGTGTTTTGATCGTCGCGTGTGGTGGATGATAACTCACAAGTGGATTGTTTGATGGCCTGTAGGGTTTTATGCATTGGAGTGGAATATTCGCTCCAGTGGGTTCTTGAAAGCATCTCTCCTCCTGTCCGTGTGTGTATGACTCTCGGTCTCTGAAGACGATGAGATGCATGCGTGACCGTGTTACTGCAGCTTCATGCATCGTAAAGTTTCTAGAAAGATGTAAATAAACAAGAGGACGATCAGGGATGTTCAGATGAAGATTGTGAGGGCGTGCGCGTGCGTGTGTGTGTCTGGCGGAGCTGAACAGACGGAGCTCAGATTCTTCACTGCACATAATATTAACAGCATCTGTTGTGCATTACAACATTCTAATGTACATACTGTACGACCATCTTCTCATGTACAATCATCAGGCTTGTGTGTTAGAGTTAGTGCTGTTTGTTAGGTAAAGCATCATTTCTGATCATGTGCCGGCATTCAAAAAACAATAAATATATTGTGTTATTCCATGGTTTGTTTTAATACTCAATTCTGATTGGCTGGAAGGTGTGCATTAAAACCGTTTAATGCACAGGTAGTTCCAGTCAGGTTGATTACATTTGAAACTTACTGACGCAAATAACTCATTTTTACCTGTCTGATCAAAAACGACACTAATCATCAAGATTTGCTTGAATTTGTTATTTGACCATGTTATAAACTGGATAATCCACGGCTAGCTGCGCATTAAATGATTTACATGCACTCCGGCTTGCGTCGAGTGTTTCTTGGCCTTCAAAGGATTTTAATGCAAGGCTAGCCCTTACGTAATGAATATACCATTCGTTGTTGTTATAAAAAACACTTCAATATACTGATTAGATTGTTAGAAAACACATTAGTCTATTCTCCATTTACAACACTGCAAATGTGCTAAAATGAGTATGAATAAAACAAACTCTAGCATAATAAAAGCATGGACTAATTTATAAGCTAATATGGACTAAAACGCAAATTGTGGTTTGAAATGTTCTAATTCTTTATTTTTGCAAATTTTTATTATGTTTTTTGCATTTGAATTCGTTTTAAACTGTTGTTTATCCTGCTATAGGAAAGCTGCCCAAAACACAATAGAACATGTAATGGATTTAATAGTTCGAATGGGGATTGTATTGGTTGTAATGGAAACTGTTATAATATCTACTGGTATGTGATGGATTATACCGGTGGGTGGCAGATTAATCCTATTGAAATCATGCCCAATACACATGAATTAGAAAAAGCTAATTCATAATGATGTTTAAATGGAAACCATTTGAAACTGGGTACTGTATTCATTTTTCTTTTTTAAATAATTTTGTTAGTCCTTTTTTTTTTTTTTAAGTTGTCAAACTTTACATTGTTGCAAAGCAGCCTGATATATAGAAAGTTGTAGGTTTGAAGAAGAAAATGTATAGAACCTTTTGAATTAATTCAAATAACCTAGTATGGGCAATTGTATGCTTCTTGTATTCATCATTAACGAATTCTAAGGCGAGCATTCATGTGGCTTCGCAACACTTTTGTGTTTTGACACGAAACTTGATATGCATCATCACTGTCACATCTTGTCTGCCTCATACAAATTTGGTGACCGCGCCACCTATTGGTCAAAAGTTATAAGCAATTTTCTTGCGTTCTTCTCACTGCTTTTCCCTGTGTTTTTTGACTTAATCATCTGACATGTCCAAAATATTTTCCTTTGGGCCGTGGTTGGGCTTGGCCCCCTAGTTGCTGCTTGCAGCTATATTTTTAAATATTTGTATTTATGATTTAATATTTTAAGACAAACTCCTGCAAACACAAATCAGTCTGTGTGCCGTGACGCTGGACTTTTGTGTCGGCTCCTATGATTTATTTTCAATGACAGAAATAAGATACTGTCTAATTGACCTTTGATCTTTACACGGTTCATTCTCCAGGGACTCCGGGCATCTTCTCTGGTTACCGTGGTAACAGCCTGACTCCAGTCACACACATGACGAGAGTCCACCCCCACATACTTCAGCATAAACACTATCATAGATGTATTTTTGCCGCATTTGATTGCTTATTTTTTAAGAACGGTGTGTCCTGCTCTCCGGCTCTTTCCTTCGCTCTCATTATTCAGTCCATTAGCTCCTGATGGCCTCTCAGCCCAGGAATCGTCCAATAGCGGGTCTAGTCAAGCTTTTCCAGTAGATCCGGACGGATCGATACGCTCAGGAGTTGAGTGCTTTGGAATTTCTCTGAGACAGAGAGGAGCCAAAACACCTCTTGTGTTTCCTGAGGCTGTGACTACATATATCTGACCGGAGCTGTCGTCTTGTGTGTATGGACTAAACTGTGCAGGAAAAATCAATCATTCTGATACTTTATATGGTCATGTGACGTGTGTGGGCTGCGGGGGGATTCACTCTGACATGAATCCGGTCGGGGGGTTTCAAGTGAAATGGAAGCGAAATGGTTCATGAAGGGGGAGAAGGGGTTAGTCTCACTTGTATCAGATGACCCTGTGTGTGTGTTTGTTAGTGTCTGTGTGTGAGTGTCTGTGTGTGTGTGTATGGCTTGGATTTGCTTTCAACCCCTTCCTCGCGGGAATGAAAAGAAAGTAGCAGAGATGTTTTGATGTAAAACTGTGTGTGTGCGTCTGTGTGTGTTTGTATGTGTGTGTGAGAGAGAGTGTCTGTGTGTCTGTGAGTGTCTGTGTGTCTGTGAGTGTCTGTGTGTGTGCATATGTGCATGTGCGTGCGTTTGCTTGTGTGAGTGTCTGTGTGTGCGTCTGTGTGTGCGTCTGTGTGTGAATGTGCGTGAATGTGCGTGTGTTTGCATATGTGTGTATGTGAATGTGTGTGTGTGTGTGTGCGCTCGCATGCTTGTGTGTGATGTAAGCATGTGTGTGCATGTGTATTTGTGTGTGTGTGTGTGTTTGTGCGTTGGGGTGTGTGTGTGCTTGTGTGTCTGTGTGTGCGTGCGTGTCTGTGTGCGTGCGTGTGTGTGTGTGCGTGTGTGTGTGCCTGTGCGTGCGTGTTTGTGTGTGTCTGTGTGTGTGTGTGTGTTTGTGTGTGTTTGTGTGTGAGGATGGAGGGCAGAAGATAAGTGAGTTATCAAAACTGTACAGTGATGGTCCATAAAGCTCTCAGAATTCATCCCGGGGTTGAGGGGGAGGAGTTTACAGAGGTCGCCTCCCCAGAGCAATGATTCACAAACACATCAAATCTCACCTGTCACTTCCTGTCAGTCATGAATTTAAACTTTATTCATATTATGTATTTATTCCAGATGCCCGTGTGCCCTTTTAAAGCAACAGTTCAGCCAAACATGTGAATTCTGTCATCATTAGTTCACCCTGATGTAATTTCAAACCGGTATGAGTTTCTTTCTTCTTCAGAACACAAAAGAAGATATTTTACCCCGCTAACTTCCATTGTATGAACACAAAACAACTGAGACATTTCTCAAAATATCTTCTTTTGTGTTCTGAAGAAGAAAGAAACTCATACAGATCACAAGACATGAGAGAGAATAATTGATGACTGAATTTTTAAGGCTTCGACATGAATGTGCATTTTCTCCCCACGCAGATTTGATCAATAAATAAATGTAAAATACATTAAATAATGTAATAATTTATTATTCTGCATCTTTTATTTGTAAGTTATTTTCACGAATGTTTTTTTCCAGTAAAAGGCAGAGGCGCACTCACATTGTGTGTTTGTATGTAATTCTGTCAGCACGTGTCAGATTCTTCTGCTGGTTTTCTTGTATAACATGAGTGTGTAAATGTCTGTAAGCTGTGAGATCATTCATCACTCTCATTCCTGAAGATGTTGGCCATGTTCCCATGATGCCCTGCTCTCTGTCTGTGTGGTGTCAGGTGTTCATTTACTGTAAATCTTGTTCAGTTGTCCTGTGGGCTTTTCAAGAGATTCGAGTTGTTCATGAGACGTCGTCCACGGTTGTATTACAGAGCAGCAAAAGAGTGCATGTGTGTCTGCGTGTGTCAGTCTGTTTTGTGTGAGTGCGTGTCTGTTGCGTGTGTGTGAGCATGCATGTATGCATTTGTGTAGCTAAGCTTCCATGAGTTTGTGTGCCCCTGCGCCTGTGTCTCAGCATGCATGTGTGTGTCTGTTTTGTGTGTGTGTGCATGTTTGGGCCTCAGCATGCATGTGTGCGAGAGAGAAGGAGAGTGTGAATGTGTGTGTGTTTCTTCACATCATTACACACACACACACACACACACACACACACACAGGAAGTGTATTGTCAGCATCAGGTGAATGAGTGGGGAGAGCAGGTGGATAATTAACTGTCAGCATGAGGCAGAGATTCAACAAGAGTCTCTCTCTCTCTCTCTCTCTCTCTCTCTCTTTACAAATAAGAGATAATAGAAGAGGAACTGCTCTAATTGGAAGCATTCCTCACATTTCTGTTTGCGCGCTCGTGTGTTATTGTGTCTTTTTGCACAACTTGTCAAAAACGAGTTGGATGTATGACGTAGTATTTCTGTGCTCGATACACTCCCCCAAGCTTTGTATAAATTTCAGAAAGTTTTTTTCGAACATGTAAAACCCTTACGAAACAGCTTTTCTTAGTAACAGCTGTATCGCTCATTTATAAATGTGATCAAACTAAATACTCTTTGAAGATTCAAAGTATCCAATAGTACTCCAGACTCTATAGACACTCGAGATGAGATTTGCAGAAACTGCCCGTTCAACCGGACATTTAATTATGAAGTTTAATTTACAAAAATCCTCATTTTTAGTCTCTTCTTGCACAACAAGTCACATTTGATTCAAAAGAAGAACAGAAGCAGCTGAGAATATCTTTGATCATTTCTGTCTCCTGTTGAGCGTCTCCTGAGAGTCTGTTTATACGACACCTTTTTAACTGAAACGTTTTAGCCGTTCGCTTAGACGGAAACGGCGTTTTGGAGGACTGAAAACTTTCTGAAAACGGTGCCGTTTGCGTTTTCATGTAAACTTCAAGACGGAAATCTCTGAAAACGACGTCACGTGCATGCGTATTAAGCACTCAGTCGCGTGCATGCGTATTAAGCACTCAGTCGCGTGCATGCGTATTAAGCACTCAGTCGCGCGTGTATGGCCAAAACAATATGGCGTCTTCCCGTACTGTGAGCGCTCTATGCTCGACTATGTATTAATGTTTCTCAAGCAAAATATGGATTTGCTGCACCAATAAGATCAGTGCAGACACATTATTTACATTCGCCACACTTGAGACAAACATATACATCGACCAGCGTTATTAAAAAGCACTTTTGGCTTATAACTGTGCATGAGTATGTGCAAAGGCACGTCCTGTTTCTTCACACAACAACATCGCCATCCACTGGCCTGGCGTCCATACTACAGCGTCTTTATCCGTTTTCCTGGATCTGTGTAAATACAGACCGTTTTGATAACGCCGTCATGTGTACGTGAAACTGTTTTTCATCGTGTAAACGTGGCCTGAGTCTGCAGGTCTTTCTCATCTCAGTGTTTTCGTTCAACATTCTGAACATTTTTCCAGCAGTAAACATTAACCAGTGTTCGGTATTTGTCAGTCAGTGATGGAACAGGTTTGTAATGATATCTTGCTCTCATCGGCTCCTTTTCGTCTTTTCACTTATTTTCTGGCAGAACTCGGAGACTGAAATCTCCTTCTGGATGGTTTAAATCCACAGATGAAGGCGACACATGGACAAACAGATCCGCCTTCATTTTCTGAGGAGAATCTCAGTCCATCCACACACAGAGATCTTGACTTCAGCTGTCTCTACATTTGAGAGCGCTTTATATCGATCTGTTTTTCATATTCATGTTTTGTTGTCCATGATTCCGGTAAAGAAACCAGAAATGAAATAACAGTAAGTGTATATTTACTCTGAATAAATGCCGTCCGTACCCCTGTACTCTTCTTTATGGGTTTTTATTGGAGCTTAGGATGGCTTGAATGAGGGTCGGTCTGAATCTTGGCTTCTGTGTTTGGAAACTAGCGACTGACCTGCCAACAGCCCTGTTGTTTCTGCAGGGCCGGTTTGAACAAATTATGTTTATTTTCTCTTAAATAATCAAGACTCTTCCTTTCGGCATCAGTTTACACTCCAAACTATACGACACACATACAAACTGTGAAATAATATGCCTGAATCAAGCTGATGGCGATCGCTTACATTAATTGACTTTCATATTTATTCAGCCTCATGTCATGTCAAACCTTTGTGAGTTTCTTTCTTCTGCCGAACACAACAGAAGATATTTGAAGAATGTTGATGATCACACAACACCAAACTCCATTGACTTCCATTTTACGAACACAAAACCACTGAGACATTTTTCAAAATATCTTCTCTTTTGTTCCACTGAAGAAGAAAAAATTCTGATACAGGTTTACTACCACATGAGAGAGAATCAATTATGGGAGATTTGTAGTAAACCGTCCGCTTGCACTTCTTTAAACAGACGTTTCAACATAATAAGAGATGTTTTCAAGATATCTTTTTTAATCCTCTGATGTCAGAATCCTACAGATATTAATGAAATGGGGAACTAAGCTCCTTTTGTTAACATTCTTCCCCCTAAATTCCTGAACTTTAAGTATCTAATCAGAAGATAAGAAACACAACATCTCTTTGTTTGGGATCCAGATGTGTGTTATTTGGTAATATTGTAGTAATGTGAGAGTCTGGGTGGCCCGTTTGAACCCCTGAGGTAACGCAGCCCACGCTGTGATGTTGATCTGCATCTCTGGACTTTACCTGTGCACTCACTGTGTGATGAGGTTGATGGCGATCTCTGCTTAACTGAACATGAATGAAGTGCTTTGTGATAACACATTACACATCTGTCACTCGTGACAGAACATCACAGTCATTTGAGTCCATTTCTAAAGAGGAGCTTGTTTAAACATGAAAAATTGGGACCGTCTGGGACTGTTTTGAGATGTTAGTAATAATGGAAACCTGCTTCTTTTTGAACGTTTGTATGTTTTGTTCGTCTCAGAGGTGGTCTGTAGATCTGTCATCAGCGCTTCTTTTTACGCTTTCAAACCAAGATAAAATAGATCTGAAAGATCTCAGGTGTATTCTGTCATTGTTCATTAACTTTTAACACCTGTATGGGACTCTTTTATCTATATTGTCTAGTGTTCAATTACCTACATCCTTAAAAATATCTTGCTTTGATGAATTATATACAGTATAATTATGAATTAATAAATCTGACTGGACAATATAAAGCGTCCTTTAAACAATTAACAGGTCTGACAAACGTTCAGCACCCACAGAGACCCACTATTAACTTTATTTTCATGTCAATATGAGGCGGAGGTGGTGCCATCCTGATCTTTTACACACACACACACACACACACACTTAGACCTACCGTACCTTTAACTGGCTTAACCAAAGTGACTTTGACATATTCAAAGTTCTAATAAAATTGGATGAAAATGACAGTTATTAAGGTATATTTACATTTTTTCATTTGGCAGAGACTTTTATCAAAAGCGACTTACAAGTAGGAGCGCATATAAACATTTGGTCAACACCCTAAACAGTACCGTTAGTTTACAAGGCCATCCTAGTAGTAAATGTTTATAACATTACTTTTATTCAACCAAACTTTAAAGCTTTATTTTTTAATCAAATAAAGCTTTTCAGTAATTTTGAACTAACTTTTCAGCCCCACAATAGCCAACTGAATTACTAAATGATCAAAGCTCATTCACATTCATTCCCTGTGGTTCACTTTAAATGATTCAATGATCTCTTTTATTCGTGAGTGACTGAAAAGAACCAAATTATTACTGGAAAATAGTAACAATAATAGATTAACTGAACAGAAAACCAAAATGTGACAAAACAATTTCTCCCAATCCCAGTACAACTTCTCTAGCTTTAAAAAAACAAGGTGGAAAAAAATTATTACTGAAGAGCAAAGATTTTAAATCCGTAATAAGAAGAAATTATAGAACTATTATAGAACAAATTGACATGTTTCCCTTTCATTAGACTATTCAAAGTGAATTTATAAACAAAGTGCACACAATTGTTTGAGAAACAGATTAAATAAAGTGCTTAAATAATAAAGTACTTTCAATCTTTGGCTTTCTTATACATCGCAGTTCGCATTGTTTTTATTGACCGATATGAGGTGAAAAACTTCACATGATGCTCCTCTTCTTTTCGATGACTGCGGCAGTTCGTGCTTGCGCTTGGCGCTGCTGAGTCACGTGATAGCGGACTACAAAACACAGCACGGCAGAGAGGAACAACATGTGAAAACTAGGTGTATGGGAAATAGTTTTTCTTCATTATACAATTATTAGCTACATTAGTTAATCAATAAAACAGTAATAAAACACATTAGTATCAATGTTTTTATGTTAGGATCGATCCGCCCACCCTGAGAGTCCGAGGCGGCACGACATTTGACGGAGGCGCCGACTCCAATTTCTCTTTGCAGGGAAAACCCTGAGGAATGAGATCTACTGATGGAAGAATAACTTATAATTTAATGCATTACAAATCTTAATATTAAATATCATTTGTAATAATTAAAACTTTTCTCTCTCTCTCTCCCTCTCTCTCTCACAGTTGTTTGTTTGCAGGCTTCATCTTTGCAGTTCACTAAAGAGCCGGTGTCTCAGGACGCGCTTCACGGCCGCAGTGCCATCCTGGGCTGTGAGGTCAGTGACCCCGCGGTCGTGCAGTACTCATGGATGCAGGACGGTCGGGCCGTGCGGGACAATGAGCGTCGTTTTCAGGAGGGCAGTAACCTGAAGTTCACAGCGGTGGATCGTCACTTAGACACGGGCACCTTTCAGTGTGTGGCCCTGAACAGCGTCTCTGGAGAGATGGTGACCTCCTCCAACGCTTCCTTCAATATTAAATGTGCGTTTGTGTTTAGAAGTCAACACTTCACATTTCCATCTCTGGTTTTAATTCACTCTTTCCGTTTCTCAAACCTCTCTAATGGTCCGTCATGTTCAAAAACACAGAATCACTGTCTTTCACTTTCATGTTCTCTCTCTCTTTCTTGGCGAGTGCGAGTCTGTCCAGCATCTCTGAAAAGTCTTTTGTGTGTTAATTGCTGTCTGGACCGCAGACGTGTGATTACTGCTGTCAGTCTAGATCATCAACGTTCATTTCACACTTCTACCTCCTGAAGTCTTTGTAGTTTTTGAAAGCGCTGGAGGATTCAGAGCCGTAATGACTGACCTCCTGCTGTCTCTCTATGAGCAAAGCAAACTTTTCACGGTTTTGGGTTTCATGAATTCATGAGATCACGTCGGGTGATATAGCAAATGATGATTTGATGGGGCTTTTAATCTGCTCATTTATGTTTCATTTACATTAAGGCATTTAGCAGACGTTTTTATCTAAAGCCACTTAGGGGTGATTCACATTTCTCGTCTGAAACCACGCGGGAAATGTGAGCCGCGCCACTTTCTCTTGTCAAATGACCCGAGGTGAGTCCTGCACAGGCCCTATTTGGTAGACCCGCAGTAATTATAAGAACACCCGACACGTCACCCGACAGCACCACTAATTTCATTCCGTACCCGACCCTACCCGTGACATACACACCTCGACCCCGAACCGCACCTGCATTAAATAGAAGTAGATGTTTGCATGCACACGAAACAAATAAGACGACTAACATCTGAGACTAGTCTAAGCAGTTTATGCAACCAGCCCCTGGTCTCAGTTAGCCAGTTAAGGTCTGTGTCCACTGAGGCGTTTACGCCTGCGGCCGCCGTGATTTTTCAATTGTTTTCAACAGTAACGCCGCACTTTTAGAAGAAGTGATCAGTTCACATTTTTTTTCGGTGCTTGGCGCTGGTTGAGTGCGGGTTGAGTTGAAAAATGCTCAACTTTGGGCAGAACGATGCGCCTCGGTGGACTCTCAGTCCCTCACAAGATGGCATGAGGCAACAAATCTTGCAAATTTGTTTGCACACTTTTCTTTTTCTACAAGAATAAAGGGAAGTTTTTCATTTGGGGTGCAGTTTGTAAAATGGGGAAATATGTTGTTAATTTTGAGATAGTATTGATTTCTGATGTTTTGATATTTTGGGCATTCAGTGCAGCTCTGTTTCTATCTCAGACTGCAGTGAGAACACAATCTCTCCTCACGAGCGCTCCATATTTGTCTCCTCTGGCCCGTCTCGATGACTAAACTGGGATCACAGAGTCTGTACAATGTCATTGTCTCTCTCTCTCTCGCTCTCTCTTTTTGTTCACTCAGTATTCACTCAGTCTCTCATTCTCTCTCTTTCTCTTAGTCTCTCTCGCTCGCCCAAACTCTCTCACTCTCTCTCTCTAATGCTCTACATGCATTGTTGTGAAGTGAGTAACTAGTCATTTAACTCATATGTGCTGAAGATAGTACTGCTGATCTTCAGACCAAAGCAAAAGTTAAACTCACGGTACAGACACTTACCCATGATTCCTTTAGGCTGATGAGAATGTCATGTGACAAGGTTGACTGTATCACCGACTGACCTTGATACACATACAGCTCTCATTCTCTTTGTGTAAGTCATTCTTTACATATTTAAGAACGATAAGACCGTCTGGGCGGTGTGTGTCCACGTGCGTGTGTGCTTGTGTGTGTGTGTGCGTGTGTGTGTGTGTGTGTGTGCTTGTGTGTGTGTGTGCGTGTGCGTGTGTGTGTGTGTGTGTGTGTGTGTGTGTGTGTGTGCGTGTGTGTGTGTGTGTGTGTGTGTGTGTGTGCTTGTGTGTGTGTGTGCGTGTGCGTGTGTGTGTGTGTGTGTGTGTGCATGCGCATGTGCGTGTTTATCTCAAGTCCTCCCTCAGGAATCACACACACATTAGCATCAGGACAAACAAACTGGTAGCGTGTGTCAACTGAAGCACGTAAATTGAGTCTCTGCAGACGTACAGGCGACTCGACTCGCACGCAACATCTTCATCATCACTGAATTATGTGTGTGAGATGAAGACGAATCAACACACACACTGTACAAAACACTTACACAAAACACTGCGACACACACTGAACCTGCGCTTTCATCTCTTAATGGTGTTCATCATTCTGTGTTTGTCTCTCTTTCCATTTTCTATTTCATCATCTCGTGGTTTCATCACTTTTACTCGGACTAAATTAAAGTTAATGGGGAAAAGATCATTAAGATATTAATGCTGCTGCAGGCGTCTGTGTGAATCTCTCTCTCTCTCACCTCCTTTATTATTCTTTTATTGTTCTGTCTGTTCTTCTCAGTGTGTCCTGTAGAGTTGATCAGAGGTGATTATTAATTGATGTGGTGTGTTGTGTTAGGGTTGGAGAGGGGTGCAGTCACCATGAATGAGCCCACCTCAGAGGCGGAGATAGAGGAGGCTGAGCGAATCGTGTTGCAGTGTCACATCGATGGACATCCACGGTGAGCCTTTGACACACATCACATCCTAGTGTTTGTCTGGCTCAAGAGGTGGTGTCATCCTGATCTTGTACACACACACACACACACACACACACACACGTAGACCTAACGGACCTTTAAGTGGCTTAACCAAAGTGACTAAAAGTTCTAATAAAATTTGATGAAAATGACAATTACTGAGTTAAATAAAATATTTGTATTCAACCAAACAGAATTGTTTTAATCAAATAAAGCTTTTTTATAATTTTTTTTTACTTTAATTAACCAGTCTTACTAAATGAGAAAAGGTCATTCACATTCATTCTCTGTGGTTCACTTTATATAATTCAGTGATTCTTCAGTGATATTCGCTAGTGACTGAAGTTCAAGAGTTTAAACGAATCGGTTCAAATGAGTCATTCGTGTGCGAGTCGTTCTGAACGCAATTTGTGTTCATACTGGCTAACTCGCTGTGTTCAGCATACGCAACAATCCAACTCCACAGCTAAAGACATTACAATTATGGACGTCATGTTAATTTAAGACATTTTAAAAAAATTAAACGTACTTTGATGCAAAACAAACAGCCGTGAGACACTGCTAGCTCTTGTTCTGTAAATCTTTTTGTAGCTGACAACATAACAGCGCCTCCGCTGTGGCGTAAGGCCGCAACTGCAGTTACAAATGACAGTCTGTTAAAGGAGGTGGCCGCTTCCAATTTCTTTATGTAGGAAAACCCCTGCATCCTGACATCAGTATTGATCAACATCACTGTCATCATCAGCCTCAGGAACACAGTCAACATTACCCTGCTACACTGTTACAGTCACACACGCTGTAAACATGATGTTGATCTAATGTGTTACTGGTTTGTGTTCAGGCCCAGCAGCAAATGGTTCAAAGACACAGTTCAGCTGACGGTGAAAGACCGAATCCTCACGCTCAGTGACCTCACCCCAGAGGATTCTGGGATTTATTACTGTTGTGCTCGTAACGCTGCAGGTCAAGTGTGCAGCAACAGCAACATCACACTCAATATCATCGGTAAGATTATGAGCATGCGCGGGACACACAAACTCACACGTCAACACACAAACAACATTCAGACACACACTGTTCACTACACGCACGCACGCACGCACACACACATATACCACACACACACTGTTCAAGACACAGAAACATAATACATACACTCAAACAAACACAATGCACACACACACACACACATACACACAAACATACACACACACACACACACACACACACACAGACAGATAGACAGACAGAAATAATACATACACACTTAGACAAAAACAAAGCACACACACAAACATAATATCTATACACTCAAACAAATACAATACAAACACACACACAAACATAATACATATGCAGACGCACAAACACAATTCATACACACACATACTGTATATAATACACACACACACACACACTGTTCAACACGAACAAACATAACACACATACAATCATACAAACACAACGCACACACATTCAAACATAATACATATGCACCCACACAAACACAATCCACACACACTCACACACTGTTCAACACACACACAAACATAATATATATACACTTGCACAAACACACATACATGCATATATAACACACACACACTGTTCAACACACAATGCACAGACTCACAATTAATGCACACATCTGTTATATCCCTCACACATGTCAGTGTAATAGTGATGTCATACCTGTGATAGTTGTGTGTGTGCATGCGTGCACGTGTGTAGATGTGCAGATAGAAGGGTTTTGGCCAGTTACGTGTGTTTGTGGGCAGGTGTGTTCTCATGCATTTGTCACCTCGTGCACAACAGAGCAGGAAGTTGTAGTGGTGTAAACTGACACCCCGGTGATCCGCCTTCCCATCAGCCACCTGTGCAGCTCACGCACACACACACACACACAAACACACACACCTGCAGAGAGAATAAAAGCTCTGATGTGGAATAACGAGATCAGACAGAGCATGAAAATTACAGCTGGAGAGGAACATAGATAAAGAGAATGTGTAAATAATCCTCACACTTGACTTCAGACGCACAGACAGGCCTGTGAGGGTGAGACACCCGTCTGTCCGGATCAGCAGTAGAAACAAGACTTCATGTTTCTAATGATGAAATAAAAACATGTGTTGTTTTTTCTTTAAATGTGTGTGTAGATAAGACTCTTCCTCGTGTGCTCATGGCTCCGGTGGATCAGGTGGTCTTAAGGAACGAGGAGGCCGTGTTTCATTGTCAGTTTCAAGCCACGCCGGCGCCTGTGATCCAGTGGATCCACGACTCAGAACCTGTTGTGAATAAATCACGGTGAGACTGTAGACCTCTCTGTCCTGTGGACTCAAACACACTTTTACACTGCTGCTCGATACATTCATTATTCACTGTGTGATGATGATGATGAATATTACTACATTTATTTTATTTCTAGAGCTGAAGATGTTGAGATGGGTTTAAGATGCTCGCTGAAGGGATTTAAGAAACATATTGTGATCACACCCTGACAAAAACACATTTTCACACTTGAAATGGTTAACCCTGGGTTATTCTTAACCCCAGGTAAACAGAATCTTGGGTTATCTGTTTTGCCTATAATTGACCAGGGGTTAAGAGATAACCCTGAGTATTCATACCCTGAGGTTTCACACTGTCCATCACTTATCCCTGGGTTAACATTCTTATTTGCATATTTGAGGTGTCGACAGTTATGATTGGATAAATACTGCAGCGTTAAAACTGACTTAGTAAAAAAAGTGTGTGGTCCCTTTAAATAACCAAACACCTCGTTGTTCAAATTTCTGGGGAAATGACGCCACAAATCCATTTTGGCTGTTTTATGCCAAAGCCGACATTACTTACTCAAATGAATAAAAGATAACCCGGGGTTAAGCACAGTGTGAACAGCACTTTTGTGTTTATTGTGCTGGTGTTTTCTAAATGTTAAAATGACATTTACTAATGTGTGTTTGTGTCACTCACAGGGTTGTTGTGTACTCTAACGGCACACTACACATCACACAGGTCAAGCAGCGTAACACAGGTGTGTATAAATGTCTGGCTCGGTATGGAGACAACAAACATGTGCATGTGGAAGCTGAGCTCAGAATCTCAGGTGAGACAACACACACAAACTATATACAATATATATACATATGCTACACACACACAATCTATACACTAACAAAAAAACACACGTACTATAGAAAACACACACACATTATGCTACTCTATAAATGCACGCACACACATACACTAAAACACACACATACTATACAACACACGCGGACACACACATACACTACACAACGCACATACTATACTAATTTATATACACACACAGTACACACAAACTAAAACAACAAACACTATGCACACACGTACTTACTAACTATACTCCTACACACACAAATACTATACACACACAAAAACACAATCTACACAAACGCACACACTATACTATATACACAAACTCAAAAGACACATTGTATACAATACACACACATACTATGCTACTCTATAAATGAACAAACACACTTATACAACAAACACAATACACACAAGTACAAACTTACCACACACACACTAACTAAAAACACACGCATACTATACAAAACACGCCGAAGACACACATATACACTACACTAAACAACACACATACATACTATTCTACTGTATATACACAGACAAACACACATACAGTACACACAAACTAAAACAACAAACACCATACACACACATACACACTAACCATACTCCTACACACACAAATACTATATACACAAACTAAGAGCACACACAGAAACACAAACTCTATACAATACACGCAACTAAAAGAGTTTTTCAGGTCCCTTTACAGAATGTTTGATCAAAATGTGTTTTTTTGCGGTGTGTACTGTTGTTCTCAGATCAGTGAGCGTGTGTGTCTGATGTCATGTTTATCTTCATCTGTCTCTCTGCAGAGATTGAAGACATGGGCGAGCGTATGACTCGGGTCTTCTCCACCAATAACAGAGAGATTGTGAGCTGTGACCCGCCGCGGGGTCTCCCCGAGCCAGAGGTGTGGTGGGAGCGTGTAGGGGTCCGTGTGCTGTCCGAGGGCCGAGTGTATCAGCGGGACGGGGATCTGATCTTCAATCGCACAGATAGATCAGACTCGGGTGTCTACACATGTGTCGCCCAGAACAAAGCAGGGAGGAGACAGCAGGAGCTGGAAGTGACCGTAGCCAGTGAGTAAAACATAAACACCTAACAACTCTTTCATCACAAAACTACAATTTTGGGGAAAAAACGCACAAATACTAGCCAATGAAGAGCAAAAAAAACACAGAATAGTCAAAGAAACACAAAGAATTAAATCTTTCTTTAATTGTGTGTTACAGCCTCTCCAGAATGGATGGTCAGGCCTCAGGACACACACATAGAAGAGGGTCAACCCGGTTACCTGCACTGTCACGCCCAGAGCACACCTGAACCTCAGGTCACATGGTACCGCAAGAAGGTGGCCATCACTAATGAGGTGAGCCGCTGTGATTCATCAACCACACTTTTCTCTGATCTGTCAGTCTCATTCATGCTCCGTGTGTCTCCTCAGGGCTCTCGCTACAAGCTCTTCTCTAACGGGACTCTGATGATCAACAGCGCGGAGGTGAACGACGCTCAGACCTACAGCTGTGTGTGTAAGAGTGAGGGCGGCTCTCTCACCGCACACGCTCAGGTCTTTATCCTGGGTGAGTTTCATGTGTGGATTGTTGTTCACTTCACTATCATTGTTTTGTCTTCGGGAGGTTTGTTGTGTTGAGATATCACGCGTGTGTAGTGTGCCGTCAGGACACGTGTGTGTGAATCTCTGATGTCTTTCACAGAGAAGCTGAAGTTCACCCCCGTCCCTCAGCGGTCGCAGTGCCTGCAGCTGGACAGAGAGAACAGCGTCAGCTGCATCGCACAAGGACGAGAGCCGCCGACAATACTGTGGAGAAGAACAGGTCTGATACTCACTATACTCTGCTTTAATGTAGTGTACACTACTGTACACTGCTCTACTGTGATCTACACTATACTACTTTACACTGCACGTCTACTGTAATCTAATTTACTGTACTGTACACTACTGTGCACTGCTCTACTGTGATCTACACTATACTACTTTACACTGCACGTCTACTGTAATCTAATTTACTGTAGTGTACACTACTGTGCACTGCTCTACTGTGATCTACACTATACTACTTTACACTGCACGTCTACTGTAATCTAATTTACTGTAGTGTACACTACTGTGCACTGCTCTACTGTGATCTACACTATACTACTTTACACTGCACGTCTACTGTAATCTAATTTACTGTAGTGTACACTACTGTACACTGCTCTACTGTGATCTACACTATACTACTTTACACTGCACGTCTACTGTAATCTAATTTACTGTAGTGTACACTACTGTGCACTGCTCTACTGTGATCTACACTATACTACTTTACACTGCACGTCTACTGTAATCTAATTTACTGTACTGTACACTACTGTGCACTGCTCTACTGTGATCTACACTATACTACTTTACACTGCACGTCTACTGTAATCTAATTTACTGTACTGTACACTACTGTGCACTGCTCTACTGTGATCTACACTATACTACTTTACACTGCACGTCTACTGTAATCTAATTTACTGTACTGTACACTACTGTGCACTGCTCTACTGTGATCTACACTATACTACTTTACACTGCACGTCTACTGTAATCTAATTTACTGTACTGTACACTACTGTACACTGCTCTACTGTGATCTACACTATACTACTTTACACTGCACGTCTACTGTAATCTAATTTACTGTACTGTACACTACTGTGCACTGCTCTACTGTGATCTACACTATACTACTTTACACTGCACGTCTACTGTAATCTAATTTACTGTAGTGTACACTACTGTGCACTGCTCTACTGTGATCTACACTATACTACTTTACACTGCACGTCTACTGTAATCTAATTTACTGTAGTGTACACTACTGTGCACTGCTCTACTGTGATCTACACTATACTACTTTACACTGCACGTCTACTGTAATCTGATTTAGTGTAGTGTACACTACTGTGCACTGCTCGACTGTGATCTACACTCTACTACTTTACACTGCACGTCTACTGTAATCTAATTTACTGTAGTGTACACTACTGTGCACTGCTCTACTGTGATCTACACTATACTACTTTACACTGCACGTCTACTGTAATCTAATTTACTGTAGTGTACACTACTGTGCACTGCTCTACTGTGATCTACACTATACTACTTTACACTGCACGTCTACTGTAATCTAATTTACTGTAGTGTACACTACTGTGCACTGCTCTACTGTGATCTACACTATACTACTTTACACTGCACGTCTACTGTAATCTAATTTACTGTAGTGTACACTACTGTGCACTGCTCTACTGTGATCTACACTATACTACTTTACACTGCACGTCTACTGTAATCTAATTTACTGTAGTGTACACTACTGTACACTGCTCTACTGTGATCTACACTATACTACTTTACACTGCACGTCTACTGTAATCTGATTTACTGTAGTGTACACTACTGTGCACTGCTCTACTGTGATCTACACTATACTACTTTACACTGCACGTCTACTGTAATCTGATTTACTGTAGTGTACACTACTGTGCACTGCTCTACTGTGATCTACACTATACTACTTTACACTGCACGTCTACTGTAATCTAATTTACTGTAGTGTACACTACTGTGCACTGCTCTACTGTGATCTACACTATACTACTTTACACTGCACGTCTACTGTAATCTAATTTACTGTAGTGTACACTACTGTGCACTGCTCGACTGTGATCTACACTCTACTACTTTACACTGCACGTCTACTGTAATCTAATTTACTGTAGTGTACACTACTGTGCACTGCTCGACTGTGATCTACACTCTACTACTTTACACTGCACGTCTACTGTAATCTAATTTACTGTAGTGTACACTACTGTGCACTGCTCGACTGTGATCTACACTCTACTACTTTACACTGAACGTCTACTGTAATCTAATTTACTGTAGTGTACACTACTGTGCACTGCTCTACTGTGATCTACACTATACTACTTTACACTGCACGTCTACTGTAATCTAATTTACTGTAGTGTACACTACTGTGCACTGCTCTACTGTGATCTACACTATACTACTTTACACTGCACGTCTACTGTAATCTAATTTACTGTAGTGTACACTACTGTGCACTACTCGACTGTGATCTACACTATACTACTTTACACTGCACGTCTACTGTAATCTAATTTACTGTAGTGTACACTACTGTACACTGCTCTACTGTGATCTACACTATACTACTTTACACTGCACGTCTACTGTAATCTAATTTACTGTAGTGTACACTACTGTGCACTGCTCGACTGTGATCTACACTATACTACTTTACACTGCACGTCTACTGTAATCTAATTTACTGTAGTGTACACTACTGTGCACTGCTCGACTGTGATCTACACTATACTACTTTACACTGCACGTCTACTGTAATCTAATTTACTGTAGTGTACACTACTGTGCACTGCTCGACTGTGATCTACACTATACTACTTTACACTGCACGTCTACTGTAATCTAATTTACTGTAGTGTACACTACTGTACACTGCTCTACTGTACATACTATTCTGTACACCGCTACATCCCACTCTGTATGATACTGCACTGCACACTACTGTACTCTAGTGTACACTACACTTGTGTGCTATACTGTAGTCTACTGTACATTGCTGCGATCTACAGTATACTACTGTACACACTGTTCTGTATACTACTGTACAATACTCACTACTCCATCACACTATGCTCTATTCTACTGTATGATACTGCGCTGCACACTCCTGTACTCTACTATACACGACACTAGTGTTCTCTACTGTACACTACTGTATCTTAGTGTACACTACTGTGATGTACAGTATACTTCTGTACATTGCACTTCTCTTCTGTACACTACCACACCCCACTATACTCTCCTGTATGCTATTGTTCTCCTATTCAGACAGAGTAGTGTGTTTACACTGATAGTGTCTTGATCATTACTCTGGAAGTCAAGAGGAGAATCAAACGCTCATGTAGCAGTGAGGTTTATGAGCACACTGATGTGTAAAATGTGCAGATGGAAGCAGTTTTACAGTTTAATTAAATAAAGGTTAATAATAAACCCAGAAGCAGCACAAACTGTCCTCTCAAACCCCAGAGATCACTGAAGCGCTACTGACCCATCGTGCTGTCGCCCTCTAGTGACCACATATTTCTCACTCTTACTGACTGCTGTGTGTGTTGTGTGTGTGTGTGTTCAGTTGTCGAGAGGTCAAAATCTCATGTCTCTCTCTCTCTCTCTCTCTCTCTCTCTCTCTCTCTCTCTCTCTCTCTCTCTCTCTCTCTCTCTCTCTCTCTCTCTCTCTCTCTCTCTCTCTCTCTCTCTCTCTCTCTCTCTCTCTCTCTCTCTCTCTCTCTCTCTCTCTCTCTCTGCAGATGGTCGTGATCTTCCTCCTCACATGCATCAGCAGAATGGAGTTCTTCGTTTCTCTACAGTGACTCGAGCTGATGGGGGAAATTACACGTGTGTCGCATTTAACAGTGTTCAGGGAGAAATCAGAGCACATGTTAACTTCACTGTAGGAGGTGTGTGTGTGTGCATGCGTGTGACGTCCATGATGACATGAAACATTTGGGACTCTGACTTCATTACAGTGACTTAAGTTTCGTAAATGTAAAGCGCATCAACACATGCGTCCTCACTTACAGTGTCTGATGTTTCTCTGTTGGATCAGTTCATATAGAGTTTACGCTGGTGCCCGAGCAGACGACAGTATATCAGGGTCACACGGCCGTGTTTCACTGTCAGGCGTCAGGTGACCCGCCGCCCTTCATCCAGTGGAAGCTGAAGGACAGACTGCTCCACAGCACCCCCGTCAGCAGGTACAGCTAACCTGTTAACACACTTTACAATCACTGACACGTCTGCTGCATCTTTTGAGGAATAGATGTTAATCTTATAGGGTGCGTCCAAAATGGCGTACTTATGCACTGTTCAACTGCACTGTGTGCATTCACATTGAAAATCCTGGAAAATGAAGTGCACTTTAAGTATGATGCACTTACTTTCGCGATCGAAAATAACTTCACGCACTCAACGCTGGCAGTTTCGCTTCCATTGCGGTGCTATCAGACGCTGCTTGAGCAAAGGTCTCCTGTTGAGCTGATCGATGCTGTTTGTCTTCAGATTCCAGAAGATGCCAAACGGTTCGCTGGTGATCAGTGACGTCACCACAGATGACACAGGCGTGTACACGTGTATCGCTGGAAACAGCTGCAACATCAGAGACACAACGGCACAACTGTATGTTGTGGGTGAGTAACACAAACACACACGTTTGATTTTATTGATGAAAGATGTGTTCTTCTTCTTCTAACCGCTCATGTGTGTTCCTCTCAGAGAAGCCCGTTCACCCACGTGATGAAGATGAGGACAAGAGTCAGTTTAAGATGTTTCAGACCATCGCTCTGTCTGTGGCCGTGGCTGTAGCGTACATCATAGCTGTGCTGGGCCTCATGTTTTACTGCAAACAGAGACGCAAAGCCAAACGTCTGCAGAAGGGCCGCAGCGCAGAAGAGCCTGAGATGGAGCGTCTGAACGGTGAGAAATGTACATTTCCAAAAACGAGATGATGTGAACGATGAAATGAGTCAGACCCTCATGCGCTCAGAAATGTTTTGTCGAAGGGAAGGTGCGTGTCTTCGGTCTCAATCCGCGGTGTTTTTTTTTTTAAGGTGGCGCTCCTCAGCAGAACGGCCAATCAGGAGCGGAGATTCATGAGGAAATACCTTTAACAGACCTGACAACCACATCAGCCGAGAAACAACAGAACTACACAGACAAACTCCGGTTTCCCAGAACACATCTGCAGACCATCACTGCTCTGGGTGAGATTCATACACATGACGCTGTGAAACCCACCCATCACCTCCTCATATATAACTGTGTGTGTGCGCAGGTAAAGGTGTGTTCGGCGAGGTGTTTCTGGCTAAAGCGCGGGCCATCGAGGAGGGTCAGCAGGAGTCTGTGGTCGTGGTGAAGAGCTTGGAGAACTCGGACGAGTCGGTGCGCTCAGAGTTCAGACGAGAGCTGGAGATGTTCAGTAGACTTCATCACGCTCATATCGTGCGTCTGCTGGGACTCTGCAGAGACTCTCAACCACACTACATGATACTGGAATATGTGGAACTGGTACATAACAACCCATCATAATGTCCTGATACATCATCTTAATGTCATGATGACTTTCATTAGCGCTCCAGTGCGTTTGTGTCACGTATATGAAAATGTGTGGAAAAATGTGACCCGTATATTTGAACTTTAATGTTTGTAAATGTTAGATGACTTCAGATTGTTTCATCTTATTTCTCAGGGTGACCTCAAACAGTTTCTCAGGATCTCCAGAAGCACTGATGACAAACTCAAATCCCATCCCATCAGCACTAAAACTAAAGTGAGTTCATTTCCTGTGATATTTTCCGTGTTAACTCTATTTGTTTGGGTGCCGGTGCGATGTAGTGTTCTGTCTCTGCAGGTGTCTATCTGTGCCCAGGTGGCTCATGGGATGGATCATTTATCAAGGCAGCGGTTCGTGCATAAAGACCTGGCAGCTAGAAACTGTTTAATCAGCGGACAGAGACACGTGAAGATTTCATCTCTGAGTCTCAGTCAAGACGTCTACAGCAGGTTAGAAACTCTTCTGTTCTTATGTGTTCACTGTTCTGAATGTTCAACAGCACCATCTTGTGTTCAGTTGCATGTATTACAGCAGCTGTGTTTGTGTCTTATCATGTGCTTGTGTTTCAGTGAGTACTATCACTACAGACAGGCCTGGATTCCTCTGCGTTGGCTCCCGGCTGAGTCTGTCTTCGAAAACAACTTCTCTGCTAAATCAGACGTTTGGGCGTTCGGTGTGCTCATGTGGGAGGTCTTCAGTCTGGGTGAACTACCGTACAACTCACTTAACGATGACAACGTGATGGAAGGTAAGCAAAGTACTGATCGCACATCACCTGTCTCTTAGATCCCTTGTCTGATCTCATTCGTGTGACATCAGCTCTGTGTGTTTGTGTCAGACGGTGAACATTTGTCAAACGTTTTGTGAAAGTCGATTAAAACTTTTCAAATTACTGAAGCTTAGGCGTGCCGACTTTCTCTATATCTATATCTGTTATAAACATTATATCTAACATCCCACAGAAGTTTAAGAGTGTTTCATCCCCCCTTTTCTTAAATCTCACGTTCACATCTTAAAGTTCTCATAACATTCTTGTATCTATCAATTAAACTTCTTCATTTCTTCTCATGTGTCGTCGAAAGCACAATTCATAACTTCAGACTCAGAACACTCCTTGAATCTGTCGTTCTGAATGAAGATCTGTTGTGTCCTCTGTGTTTTTCAGCTCTTCAGTCTGGAAAACTGACTGGGTGTCCTCCAGAGAACTGTCCCAGCGCCGTCTGCAGTCTGATGAGTCGCTGCTGGGCGTCCAGCCCTAAAGAACGACCCGGTTTCAGCGAGATCGCCCGGACTCTGGCACACATACCCACAGACACTAAAGTCTAATGGATCATCACATGTTTCACTGCTACAATCAGAGACTCTGTCGAGACTCAATCCTGCACATTTCAGACACTAGAGTTTGTGTCCAGATCACTTTGACCATCTTAAAACCATGTGTGTGTGTGAGGTGTAACACACGCTTAGATCCAGGGAGCTCAATCTGTCTTAATAATGGCATGACGACGGTCGTTTACCGTTTCGCTGCGTTACTTCAACCTGACGGTAGCGTTGTGTCAGTGGAACCTCAGGGACCTTCTGTCAGCGCAGGACAATCACACAAACACAGACGCGTGAACACAACTGTACATGCAGGACTCACATCACTCGAGTCTGTAGTATGTACAGTATGTGCTGTGGTACGTGTTTATGGGTCAAAACTGTGCGTAAAACACACTGATGTCACACACGCTGTGACGTCAACCGTCCACGACGAAAGTAAACCTGCTGCACAACACGACAATCACAGTCCATCATATGTATTAAAAAACACAGCTATGCAGTCCTGTCAACAGGTTTTATCTCGCGTGTGTGTTAGGACGCAGCGTAAAGTGAATGATTATAATCTACAGACTGAAAATCAAAGCTATAATTGATGTATTTAATGAGTAATATGCTGTGAGATCTGTCGGGTCGAGGTGCTCACAGGAGACTGCGTTCCTGTAAGAAATAGAGATGCAATGCCTTAAATTGCATACGTAAGCCATAATCGCATGTATCATCCGTCTGTCTGTCTGTCTCAGTTAAAACACAAAATCCACACATGTGACCCAGGACAACAAAACCAGTCTTAGGTCAATTTTTTGAAATTGAAATTTTTTACATTATCTGAAATCTGAATAAATAAGATTTCTAATGTTGTGTGAGTTATTAGATGAGGACGATATCTGGCGGAGGTACAACAGTTTAAAGAGTGATTTCTTTTTTGTTGAGAAAATTGCCTTTGAAGTTATTAATCTTTGGCACTGTGGCAGGACGTCCACTCACAAAAAATAAAAGTTTTTAAGGTAGGAAATTTACAAAATATCTTCAAGGAACATGATCTTTACTTAATATCATAATGATTTTTGGCATAACAGAAAATTTATAATTTTGACGCATATAATGTAAAATGTTCCCGTGCTACTTTAGACTTGTTTTGTGATCCAGGGGTCACATATATCCTGAAAGGTCAGGTGTGAATGTGTGATGATTAGGATGTTGTTTGGGGATCCCGTGTATGTATGAAGGTTGTGTGTTTGTGCATGTTTTGGATGAAATAGTTTTCAACAGGTCAATACTTATGTTTACTAAAAGTGCCTAGAAAATGAAGGACCGTTTGCTGTTTTTTTACAGTATGTTTTTAACGCAGATTCCTCCCGTGTTCTTTGATATAATCTTTTGTATTTTGTATTATATTTTCTGTGTGTTTGTACAAAAGCTCCGTCTGTTCACATTTGTTTTCTGGTGTTTTTATGACACTCGTGGTTTTATATTCTGCTTCAGTAAAGGTCACAGTAATCTGCTGCTCTCATTAAACATTCACGTTTTTAACAGCAGTGCTGTATTTGCTGAAATAATTTGCCTGTAGTTGTGCGAGGATGAAATCAAGTATTGTACTCATTCATGAGCTAGTGGATTTACTTGATTCTCTACAAAATACCAAAAACAAATCCTGTCATAAGGTCATCCTAACACTTTAACTTTTAACTTTGTTTCTCAAACTGAAAATTGTTCTTGTTTCATTGATATCTAAGGTAAGGTGGCCACCGGGTGGCGCTATTCGTGAGCCAAAAACTGGATTACGTTTGATTTTTTACTGACATGATACTGTATGATATGGTCAGGCCATAAATGAGCCGGTGTGCGGACACACTTTCTCTCCTGATGTTCTGTGATTCATCTGTGTGGGAGTTGATCGTGAGCTGAGCTTCTTTTGCCATGCAAATAACATCCCATCATCATCAGAGCATCTCATCAGGTGCTTCACTGCGTCACATGATGTCTCTCTATCTCACTCTCTCTCTCTCTCTCATTAACTCACTATATCTATCTATCTATCGATCTCCGTTAATTCAAAGTTTTCTATGTAAACATACTACAGGCAAAAATTTGTGTAGCTACAATGTTGCCAAAGCATTATACATAAAACAATAAGAAATATACAACATCACAAACAATAACAATTGTGTGGTTATAATGTGAGAAAAATAACAAATTCTGTTGAAAAGACAAGTGTCTGTTTTAAGTGTAACATTTATGAAGAGATTGGTTCCTAAATAAGATAACTCCGTTTTTAAAGTTGTTCAAAATTTATGTTTTTTATAGTGCATTCCAATTAATAATGCAGTTTTTTATTTAAGTCATCAAAACTAAGTCAAGCTAACTAACAGAATAAAAAGATGATAACATAATTATTTAATAAAAAAGATCTCATCTTGGAACCAAACTTCATATTCGAACACCGAGTTACAGTCTAGAGACATATGAGCACATGGTCTTTTGTTTATTTGACCCTTTGTCAAATCTATATCAAATAAATAAATATGAGGGATCGGTGTTTAATGAAATGTTCACGTCCTGTTTCATCTAATGCATTTATATCAGTTTCTATGGGAACCGTTAGTGATGTGCTATGAAGTTACATAAATGCTTGGAGTTGCTGAACATCTTGTTGTCTTTCTCTACAGAAATAAAACATTACTGAAAATAAAAGTCAGAGATAAAATATGATTTTAATACAATTAATGACTGTCTGAACTGTGTCCAGTATCTATTTATGAAGCGGACACCGCAGGCCCCGCCCCTTCTTTGACATGTTCTGCGAGCGCAACCCTTTTGGTATTTATGCAAACGAAGTCTGCCTTGTAACCAATGGTGTTGTGGGCCAGTCCCCCACGGACCTATTAGCGGATACCACTGAGACTCACCATATAAGGACAGGCGACTCCAAAAAAGGAAACCAGCCGTTCTTTTTAAGGAGAAAAGTAGATCGGCCGTACAGATCACTCCGCTTCTACACAACGTTGTGAAGTGTCCGATCAACCCCCGCTCACAGCGATGATTGACAGCTGCCAGCAGTACAGTCAGTGTTATGATTGACAGCTGATGGAGGTTAATCCTGGTGGTTCGGCAGCTGAGTTTCTCCAGGTGTTTATTCTTCACTTTTACCGGTAGCACTAACCGACGCGGCGGAGTGATCGCACACGCGTGTGGCGCGGAGCTCCAGTAGGAGGAGACGCAGAGAGACGCCGGCTGACAGCGCTCGAGTTCGGCAAAGTTTCGCGCAGACACTGACGCGCGTTTGTTTACTTCCCCCCCGTGTGTGTTTATGAGCGCGGCCGGTCGTCTCACTCACGGCCCGTCGCTCCGGCTCTCCGCCAGGAAGGTTTTGTCCGGTTTGTAGCATGTTATCCAGTCAGATAAGTGGAAACGGCTCCGGCGCGGGGAAGAGCGCGAGCGCTGTGATGATGAACAGCGGGGTCCGGACGGGGTTCGCGGGAATGCTCGGAGGGAACCCGGGATCCAGAGGAGGCGTCAGACCGGGAAACGCGAGCATGCTGGGACTCAGTCAGGGGATGGTCGGTATTCCCGGGAGGTTCGAGTCGGATAAAGCGGGCGCCCCCCACGGGTGCAGCGGTTCGGATTTGGACTCTGACTCGGGCGATGAGGACGAGCTCTCCGGCCGGAGGGGAGGAGGCGTCAAGCGGGAGAGAGCGGAGATGGAGGCGACGATGGTCGCGCAGGAAGCCGGGTTACCCTCACTGGTCGCGGGCGGAGCGGCCGGAGCGAAGCCCGGTAAGAAGACGCGAGGAAGAGTGAAGATAAAGATGGAGTTTATAGACAACAAACTGCGGCGATACACGACCTTCAGCAAGAGAAAGACCGGCATCATGAAGAAGGTCAGAACTTCACTGACACATAATTATATGAACTACAGAGAAACTAAAGTTTCATAACTTTCATTGAAATATTCTTCTTCATAAACCATCTGCTGTTTACCATTAACACCAGTATAATATCCCAGCATGCATGTGTTCGGTCTTACTCCAACAGGACTCCCAACTGGTCTATTGGTTCCTATCCGTCAGGTAACATCACAACGGTAAAACCAGCAGAAACCCACGCAGACCATTACAGTTTCCTATTATCACCATTAAATCCATCAAAACCAGCAGAGCGGCGTGTAAACGTGTGGAATGGTTTTAAGCTGAAGTATTGAATTATCTTTATCATCACTCCTGTAGTTTGAGTACTGAGAGGTTGCTGGTTCGAACCCTGCTGGTGTTGAATCATCTAATCTACAACTCATTTGTGTTCGACTGATTTCTCCCACAAGTGTTCATAGAGAAACATCTACTCAAAGAATCTTCTTTATGTCTCGTGAGCTTGAAAGAGCAGTAAGTCTGTTTCTCTGGAGTGTGATGTGAAGGGGAGGATTGTGGGTGTCTTCTGGAGGATCTGTGCGTCGTGTACAGGAGAGACTGTGATATCACATGTCTGCTCATCTGGTTTACGCTGACTTGAAGTGACAACAGACACGATGGGCTCGGAGCTTTAAATAGAAGTGAGCGAGTGACATTCAGAGAAGCAGCTCGACCGCCCGCACACACACGACACATGAACCTGTCCCAACACAACACTTCACTTGAGTCTCTAGAGGTTATAAAAGTTGTCATACGTGAAGTTGTATCTCACCTCTAATGTCTGACGTGACGACATAACCTGTTATAAAATAAATAATGGAAGGTGCGCAGTGTCTCTTTCAGGTCCTCTTGTCGAGGGATGTGCAGATTAGTATTTTTAAGATGTCTGTATGCATGGGTTGATTGACACAGATCTCAGATGTCGTCATTTAAGAACCCAAGTTCATCATCCAGATATTCTGAAGGTCCACGTGATGATAACAACCTCAGACACAGTCTGGATCTCTTCCAGCGTTGGTAATGTCATGAGATGTGATTTCAGACAACACGTGTGTTGATGTGATTTTTCAGCGGGCTGGTTAGAGTCGAGCAACAGCTGAATAAACAGTGAGGTGACATCGACACAGACAAACTTCTGCTGTTGTTTTGATGCTGCGCTGTGTTTGATCTTAACGGCTTCTCATTTACAGCTCACACTCTACAGCTGCTGCTGAGACACACATGCGCACGCACGACACACAAACACACACAGATACACGCGCACACACACACAGACATGCGCATACTGACACACACACGCGCGCACAGACATGCACGCGCACACAGAGAGACATGCATGCATGCACGCAGACATGCACATACTGTCACATGCACACACATGATTGATCTATAGCTGTTATTTATTCAATGAGCTGATAGTCATTTATGTTTTGTTTCATAAATCACGGTTCTGTCATAGCTTTTCGCTTAAATCAACTTTTTAACCTTTACAAGTTATATTAAATTTCATGTCCATGTTGATTGACCATTTACTTTAACTACCTTGTCTTTTCTGTGAGGTTTACATACATACGCTGTAATTTATGATATGTTTCGTTTACTAAAGGTATTAGAGATGTTTGGTGTAAATAAATGAAAGAAAGATTTATTTGTTTGTTCGGAATGAGCTGTTTAGACATGTTTAGTTTGTGTGTGGGACAGGAGGAGTGTATGTCTTGTTTTTCACCTCATCCTGACAGATTCAGAGTTTATTTCAGTACATTCCTCCTCGTCTCTGTGCACCTCTGATGGAGAGTCGGACTGTTCTGTGGTCAGTTTGGTGTTTCATGATCTCTGGGATGTAGAATTTGCTCTTGTTTACTGTTTTAGATCAACAGCCTCAATCACACGTACACACACTCACAAACTCTCTTTCACTAGTACACACACACACACACACTTTGTCTCTCATACACGTTCACAAACTCCCTCCCTCTCTCTCTCTTTCACACAGACTCTTTCTGTACACTTAAACACACACACTTTTCGCACACTAAAATTCTTGAACATCTCCAAACACACCGACATCTCACATTAGGGTTGTTTGGGTTTAGACTGTGTGTGTCAGTGTGTCAGTGTGTGTGTTTGTCTCAGTGTGTCTGTGTGTGATCATTGTTTCATTGTTTGGTGTTATGGTAGTTAGGGTGCATTTCCTCTTTTTTTATGAAGTGAGTCACACAGATTTTGTAGTGTTAATTTCATCACGTCAGATGTCTTTTGTCTGTGTGTGTTATTCAGAGTAAAGTGGCCGTGCGAAACACTACAGCTGAAACATCTGCTGTAGGTGCTCTATGGTGTTGTTTATTTATCAGCAATTGTCATTTATTTCATCATTTTTCTAAGAGACATTAGTAGAAAATTACGTTTTTACAGGCTCTGAATTAAAAAAGCTTCACACATGTTCTGGAGAGAAGGATTAGTGATGTTTGAGCGTGTGGTCCAGCAGCGTCAGCTCTATTTCTAGAGTTTTATCTTGTCATTGTTTTAGTTCTGCTGTATGATCTGAGTCAGTTTAAGAGCTGTCCGTCCATTTCACTCGCTGTGATGAAATTCACAGGTAATGTTCTGATGTGATTTCTCTCTTTGTGTGTTTAAAGGCCTACGAGCTCTCCACGCTCACAGGAACACAAGTCCTGCTGTTAGTGGCCAGCGAGACGGGTCACGTCTACACGTTTGCAACGCGCAAACTGCAGCCCATGATCACCAGCGAGACGGGAAAAGCCCTGATCCAGACCTGTCTGAACTCTCCAGACTCTCCGCCACGATCGGACCCGTCCACAGACCAGAGGATGAGCGCCACGGGCTTCGAGGAGACGGATCTCACCTACCAGGTGTCCGAGTCAGAAAGTCTCGGTGAAACCAAGGTGAGCCGTGCTGCTTTCTGCTTTTCTTACAGTCAGTTAGATGTTTGGCTTTGATCTGAAGATAAGATCTGAAAGAAGTATGATTATGTGAGTAGAGTACTGTCTGTCTGCACTATAAATCACGTGAACAGGAAAGCTCCAGAATCTACACAGTGAAGGATTAGTGTTGTCTTCTTAAAGACGTGAAGGATTCCAGCCGTCTGGTGTTCCTCCTTGGGTTTTCGGTGGTTCTTCTTCCATCACGTCTGAAGCTGTTGAGCGATTTAAACCTCCACACTCGCTCTGAATGCTGTACGTTTCATCTCAGAAAAAGATAAACAAAAATAAATCGTGTTGGACTTATTATGACCTTCACTTTGTAGGTTGTTGACTCCATGCAGCCAGAAAATAAATCAGAGTTTAATGGCACGAGAGACTCGTGGCTCGCCGGGAGCTATAAAAGTCTTGAATCGTATAATATTCTATTCTGTACAAGAGATTAAAGATTTAGTGTTTGGATGAAAATGAAACATCTGTGTTCACTTGTAGCCGTCTGTTTAGATGATGGATAGATGTGTATTAGTTCTGCTTTGGCTTTACTGAAACTCATCGTTGGGCTCTGATAAAGTAATTAATTACTAATTACAAAATAAATATTCAATAGTTTAATTAGATTACTGTACTAATTACTCTCTTCAAAAAGTATTTACTGACGTATAACTTATTACTTTCTAAATCCTACATCAACCTTGATTAGTTAAGTGATTAAGCTAAGGATAGACATGAAACTTTATTCTTTTATTCTAAACTTTTTTCTTTTAATTCAATCAAAGAAATAATATAAACTGCATAAAGTATTCTTATTATCTGACAAAAGTATACAAATGTGAGGATACATTAAACCACAGATTTTAAAATTAGACTTTGAATTTTGATGTAAATTGAACTATTGCACACACATATATTACACACAGTATTTAGTTTAATTACATCAGAAGTAAATCAAGAGTAATCCCTTACTTTATTTTTTCAAGGGGAAGTAATTCAATTGCAGTAACTAATTACTTCGTAACTAATTACACCCAACACTGATGATACTGTCATCATTCAGAAGTGCCAGACAAATCAGATTAGGAAACATGATCAACATTAATAACAATAAATTCAATAGTCCATAATCAGTTATTGTATATATGCTGTGTATGTGTGTGTCTGTTCACATGTAAAGCATCTAAAAACCCGTATGGAGTTGTTCGGATGGACGCTGTTTGTGAGCAGCACCAGCTCCTGAACTTTCTCTCAGACACAGTTGAGCACCTACATCTCATTGATAAAAACATGATTCTGCCTCTATGGCCTTATATGGTGAGGTTTCCCAGCGCGCCGTTCGCAGGGGCCCCTCGCATTCCATATAAGCTGCAGCTGTCTGTGGACCCGCTGCTATCGTGTTTGTAGAAGTTTTTTTTGCTCGTGAGGTTTGGGTGAACATTGTGTCTGTGGGTCCTGCATGTGGAAACGGTGGGCATAGGCAGCCATGCAGTAGAGTGGCAGCAAATGCATGCAATAATGCAACAGGGACATGGCAACATCACGCTGCATGGTGTCAGAAGTCACAGGTGGTCGGACAGCAGGGTGACAGCGGGCATAAGCAGGCATGCAGCAAAGTAATGGCAACTGCAAGTAAAGGCAACCATGCAGCACGGTTATATGTACTACACTCAGGCAGTCATGCAGTGGAGCTATTGCAACAGCCAGTGCAACCACCCATGCAGCATGGTGACTAAGGTGCAGGCCGTCATGCAGCATAGCGAAAGACGTCACAGGCAGTCATGCAGCAGGCACAAACAGTCATGCGGTGGGTCAATGCGATAGCAAGCACAAGCAGGCATGCAGCAGGGCAACAGAAGGCACAGGCGGTCATGCAGCAGGGTGACAACGGCCAGAAGCAGTAATGCGGTGGGGCAATGGCGACAGCAAGCGCAAGCTTTCCTTTAGCTCAGTGGTAAGAGCATTGCGTTAACAACGCAAGGTTGTGGGTTCGATCCCAGGGGATTGCAAATACCTATGTAAAATGTATAGAATGAAGCAATGTAAGTCGCTTTGGATAAAAGCGTCTGCCAAAAGCCTAAATATTATGTAAAAAGTAAGCATGCAGCATGGTGACTCGGGCACAGGCAGTCATGCAGCAGGGTGACAGCGGGCACAGGCAGACTAGAGAAGACAGACAGAAACAGTTATTGTTTTCTTGTAAATTGTGTTATTGTAATCTCTTGAGTGTTTAGGTCGGGCGATGTATTGTGCGATTCTTATCCTCTCGGTTTCTCAATGACATACGGTTAAATGCCCCACATACGAAAGCCAGAGGGCGCTCTTTCGCAGAAATTCCGAATATGGGAAACCGAAGAAGAACAATTCATTGCAGGAAATGCCAGTTTTCATATTCTATCGCTGTTCTTCAGGTATTTTCATGATAATAAAGTATATTTATAATGATGATGTTTGACGAGTGCTGCTTTTTCAAATACACGTTATAAACTACCCTACAGTTCTTCTTGCTGATCAAAGTGCCGTAGTTCACGGAAGAGCTGTGCAGAAATATCGAATCAGTTTCAGAATTGATTTAGACATGTATGATGAGAATGAACCACGATATATATCGCTCCGCCCCAGTAGTGTTTTTATTGGACTGAAACACAGTTATTGCTTTTACACATTTCTTATGTGTTTAAAGTGTGTTTAAATCTCTTTAGTCTTTTTGTTATGAAGTGAAGCATCACTTGTTCTGTTTCACTGTTGGTTATAAATGACATCTCAAATCAAAGCTGCTGGTGCACTGATCAAAAAGGCCCAGCTTTATAGATCAATGAAGGTGATCTGTGATGTGTTTTTCTTTGCTGTGGTTTACAGGTGTAGAGTTTATGATGCTGAACATTATTCATCTGATGTTATGATCATCTCTTATTGAAGTGTTATGTTAAGAGACAGACAGCGGTACAACAACAGTGTGATTTCACAGTTAATAATACAAACAAATTTATATCTTTTAAATATTGTCTGAATTCATCAAAGCAGCATTTTTCAAGTGTTGGGATGAGCTCAAATCAACCACATCACTGATAAAAAATCACACAGATGAGCTGTGTATGATGTGTGTCTTTGGTTTTCACAGCCGTATTTTTTGAGAATACAGAATTATTCTGCCTACAATGTAAATGATCTCAGAACGCCGTTCACTCGACTTATTCATCACTCATGACATGTTTTT
>CM056459.1:625574-628074 GCA_029783895.1 Triplophysa bombifrons | reverse complement strand
GTACAGCACGTTTGAGGGCAGAACTCGCTTACGGTAAATAGCAACGCTGTTAAAGCCGTTTTATCTGACAGCAAGACAGCAGTTAGGAGTAAGTTAATAGACGCTTTTCCCTCATTTGTGAAGTCAGGGACAACCGGAATACTTACCGCAGGGTAGAGGAAGAAGAAAAGGAAACGCACTTTGTAGAGATGTTTGTCTGTAAAGATGGCGGAGAATTTAGTGTATGAAGGACGACTTACAAAGCGACTTAAATTGCATGATTGTGCTATACATTTCATTCTGACTATGAGCAATCCCCTGGGATCAAACCCATTTTCTGCTACTTTACACTAATTGATGGTGTTTAAGTATATGTGGATTGTTCCTTTAGATTAAAATAGTTTTTTGTGAGGTTTTAGCTTGCAGGACATCAGACAGCACGTGTGTCATGTTGTGTTTGTGTGTTTGTGTCAGGTGGGTCTTTACCCCATCAGCTCCAGACAATACAGGTTCAGCCCAGCAGTCAGTCTGGATCCATCAGCACCAGCGACAGCGGCCCAGAGAGCAGCAGCGCATCCACCGGTACAACAAACACACATCACATCATTAACAAACACATCACAAAGATTATACACAGAAGAATGTGCTTTATTGGAAAGTGAGTCAGCAGCTTCTGTCCTTTATTTTGGTCTAAACTTGTGTCACACTGACACCTAGAGCTGAACATCTGTAATTACAGTTGTCTCTCTCCCACGCTCACTATCTCTCTCTCTCTCTCTCTCTCTCTTTCTATAATCCACAGTCAGTCTCCCAGCAACCATTGTCACATCATCAGTGCCCACCTCTATGGCAGGTCACATGATGTATTCCAGCCCGCACACGGTCATGTATGCGTCAGCCCCTACTCTTACAGAAGGGGGTCTGGCTGTACTCAATGCCTTTTCACAGGGACAGTCTGCCATGCAGGTGTCCCACGCACAACACCACGACACAGGTGGGTGACACACACAGAGTCGCGCACACACTCAAACAGTGACGCAAACATACACAAAATAATGATATAAATCTTTTAAAAAGTGTGTGTGTGTGTTGATCAGGTGGTGTTTCTCAGGTGTTTCTCACGGCGTCTCCTGGCACCGTTCAGATTCCCGTCTCAGCGGTTCAGCTTCACCCAGTACGGCAAGATCAGCATTTCACAAGTGAAACTCTCAATATTCTTTCATTACCCAGCATGCCTCTGGCTGCACTAACACACTGCGTGAAACTCCTCCCAGTATGATCGCTCACACACGCTTGTCACTCACACCAGCCCTCCCACAAACCAATAAACAGGTTCATGGATTCAAACAATTTAAAGATGAGACTTTCTTCTATCATTAAACACGCTAACAGCTCAGTTCTCAAATCTAGTGAGCTGCTTAGCATACACAGCAGGACATCGCCTGCAAACTCCTGACAGTTTCATAAAAACAGGCTGTTTTATTCTGTATTTGTGTGTTGTTTTTTGTGTGTTCAGTGAGACAGGGTTTTGTGTACAGTAGAGTAGCGACGTGTGCTGATGGTTTGTTGTGGTGTGATGTTGATTCGTCGTGCCGGTGGTCAGGTCTCATGAGGTTTTGTGTTCTGCAGATGGTGATTGGTCAACAGTCCAGCGGCAGCAGTAACCTGACGGAGCTTCAGGTCGTCAATCTCGACGCCTCACAGAACGCCAAGAGCGATTCATAAAGCCGACGGAGACTAACAGTGTTATTTATGAATGCCTTTCTACGCTTTTCTACAGTTTGTCATCAGTGTGTGTGTGTGTGTGTGACAACAGTTTCTACTGTACACGTGTGTCACCTCCTGCAGCCGTGTGTGTGTGTGAATGCAGATGAAATCAGTGTTAGATGCCAGGCATTCTTTATTTGTGTTGAAGTTGTGCTTCACGTATGCGAGTTGAGTTGTTTGTGAACGTCTGGCTTGAGGTACACTGGGTAATATTTCTGTTAATTTAACCTTAAGTAAAAAAAGACAAAAAGACATTTGGAAATGTACATAACCTCTTTTTTAATATTGGAGTTTTGTTTTGCCTGTTAGTGTGATGGCATGTAGCTGTTTTTATAGATATTTTGTACTGTTTTGCTTTGACTCAACATGTAAATGAATGTAATGTAAACATATTATATTGATTTATACACAGTGCCATGATGACAAAATGCACAAGTTAGTCTTGGATTCTGTTGATCTCTCTTGTAAAATGATTGTGCCAAATCACCTCTGACAAGTGAAAAGGAGAGAGAGAGAGAGAGAGAGTATTTATTCCTCCCGTCGTGTAACACACTGATGCCTTCATCTGGAGCTGCAGACCCACGTCAAACTCAACTCAATCGGTGTGTATCATGACCATGAAACTGCCTGTCAATCAAACCGTAAGCAGAGAATGAGCATCTCTACAGTCAGCTGACAACATCACGCTTTTGTGTGTTTTTTATCATGTGTTATGTTTTGAAGGGATTTGTCAAGAAAAATATTTGTTTTGTTC
>CM056459.1:595574-620574 GCA_029783895.1 Triplophysa bombifrons | reverse complement strand
GCATTGACCGCAGCGCGGAAACTTCATGTTCCATCAGAAGCGTGCGGGAAGAGAGACCACACACTCCTACAGAACAGCGGCAGAGCTTTTATTTTGTCAGTCAAATCCTCGGCTCTGGACATGTGTTTGACACCTCGTTCATGAGCAGACGGGTGAAAGCGTGCAGTGATTTTCCTTTTCTTTAAACAATGAACACTTCAATGAATGTTGATCACTGGAGAAAATCATTTGAACTCGTCCTTATGTTTTTAAGTTCTACTCTTACAGTAAAGCACATACAATGGAGATAAACAAGGGTACAAAACTACAGTACAGTACAAACTAGGGATGCACCGATAGGATTTTTTGGGCCGATTTCAACAAAACTATCAGCCAATCAATTGCATACAGTTCTACACAATATTAGCCTTTTCTGGATTCTGTGTTTTGCTGTTTTAAGTCTACATACATTGAATTAATAGTTTTGTAAAGTTTTAGTAGCAGTTTTGTCATGTGGCTAACTGGACTTTTATTTTGACGACAGACTTTTATTTTGACGTTTTGCCGCAAAGTTTGACAGCAGCTTCTCTCAAATTAAAATTGGCGGCCGATACATCGGTGCATCCCTAGTACAAACCATTATATATGTTTGAAGAACATGTTCATCCGAACTTATATAAATCTATCTCTTGATGATAAAGATCTGTTTGACGATCCGTTCTTCTGTTGAACAGAGAGGATCATTAAGAGCAGAATGTTGTCATAACTACACAAACATGTTCAAAACAATAACTTGAACACACCAAATAGCCTACAACTGGAAAAGCCAGCAAACATTGTTTAATATCACACACATTTATCAGATTCTAATGACAAAGTGTCTGACCCTTTTACCTTCATCTTGATTGTGTTTGTGAAAATCACTTTACTGCTCAATTTAATTGCTCAAATTTTAACAGTAGAATATTTTACAAATCACATCAAACACTAAACCCTCAGAAGGTCGGTCAGGTCTTCATTTATAAGATCATGTACAGATGAACAGCGTTTTTCAAGTAAATCAAGTGTGTGAGATTGTGTTTTATCTTATAAAAGCGCGCAGTGGATTGATGAAGAGCATTTAAAAGAAATAAATCTGATCCAACATGCTTGTTTTTGTCATGTGTCATTTCAGATAGAATCGCATTATAAAACACAAATGTACAGATCTGAAGGTGATTGTTTCATCTCGATAAATGTGATTTGTTTCTATAATGTGACCTGCTCTTGTGTTTCCACTAGACATCCTACAATGGTTTAAATGTCTTTCTTCATCTGTCAGTGGTTTGGCAGACTCTCATTGGCTCATGTTGTAGTGATGTTATGTGAGTTTTCTCAAGGTGTCCTGAGCTTATAGACTTAAAGATTTAAAGTCTAATCGCAGGAGAATCTTCACCAACACCAGTCTCACTGTGATATTTACACTATATCTTCATTGACTCTAGTACTGGACACTGATCTGATCATTTAAACATCTGATGATACGGAATCATCATAAATTAAAATATGACCAAACAATTAAAACATACAGGGCATTATCTGAATAAACTTTTATTTCATTGACAAAAAACACGTGAAAATAGCTAACATATATTGTAAGTTCTATACCGAAAATGATATACAGAATAAACCCACACCCTGAAGAACCAATGTCCTGTCTGGAACACGAATATATGAACCATCACATCTGGAGTAGATTTTGAGAGAGTTTGGTTCCAAAATGTTCAATAATCATGATTTTTATGATGTTATCATGTTTTTATTGTGTTAGTTTGCTGTATTTTTTTAGTTATCATGGCTTAAATCAAAACAAACCAACTGCATTTTTATTGAAATTAATTGGAATGCAATAATAGATTTTTTAAAAACCGAGTTATCTCATTTTGGAACCAAACTCTTCATTTGCTCTTTGCTTTTATAAATATTAAAAATAGAAATAGTAGTCGAGTGTTTATAAGATGTGTTTTCTTTCTATAATCTCTTTCACAGAAAAGCATCAGTTTTGTGACAGTGTCAAAAAGCGATGAAGTGTTCCTTTGCGCGTGCTCGTGTGCGCGCGTTCAGCGGTCCAGCCAGCGCAGTGTCGGGTATCGGTCTGACAGCGTTCGTCTCAGTTGACAGTTCTGAGCTTTATCACAAGTCTCAACAACACACTCGACCTGCGTGAACAGAACAGCGTCAAACGTTTCATCTGTAATTTTGTTTCCAGGTTCGTGTGTTACATGCATTTGTATTCACATAAACATATTATTGAAAAACGGTGTAACCTTGGCATCATGTTAAAGGGGTCATATGACCTGGCTAACACGAATCTTATCTTTTGTTTTAGATGTAATGTTATACGATTTAATGTTAAAAACGCTGTATTTTCCACATACGTGCATGTTTGTATCTCCTCTCTGAAACGCGCTGATGTTTAACAAAGCTCATGGCTCTGAAAAGCGAGGTGTGCTCTGATTGGCCAGTTCACCAGTGCGTAATGATTTGTGAAATATTTCAAGCGTGTGAGGGAAATGTAACGCCTCTGACCATATTTGGAACATCAGGTTCCTCTTCAATTGTACTGACAGGTATGCCCAACATAGAGTTCTGCCAACGAAAGTCCAAAACGCTGGAGTGTCATGGGATTCATGGCGCATTCAGATAGTTTAAGGAAGTTACGTTTTCTCTTTAAAGGCTTTATTTCTTTCATTTTTTTATTCATTAAATGGTTTCGTCTTTAAATGGGTTAGAAGTTTACCTCAGTTGGTCTGTTTAGTCACAGCTCCATTCGTTACTAGTTACTTCTGGGAACTATTGAAACTGTGAAAAAACTGTTCCATTGGAGCCAAAGGAGATGACGCGGCTCTATCTATCAATGGCTCTGCGCCCACCTTACTTGCATCTACATTTGGGCGGTCTTAGTCAAATCAGACCACCAACTGATGTAGATTTGTGGGGGTGTGGTTACACGAGGCGTTTCAGACAGGTCTGGGTGAGCATTCACTTTCAGATAGAATGCATTTTTGTGTTGCAATTTTACATGTCTAATAAAGTACATGCATCGAAAACTTACAACACACCAAAGACACAGAAAAACACGTAGTCGTGCCATATGACCCCTTTAAAAAGTTGATAGTGAAAGCTGTGCGTCTCACCTGAGCTTTGAAGAGATCAGATTTATCGCTGTAACGCCTGTGACAAACATCCAACAGCCTGAGAGATCAGATGTGAGAAGAGAGAAGAGTCGGTCCTGTATATTTTCTTTTGAATCTCATCATATTGAGCGGTTTTTGTAGCTTTTGCGGTTTACAGCAGTTATTGTACTGTTTAACCTCTCTGTCTCTGTCTATGGTCTTTTATTCAGTTCTGTTTCAGTCAGATGAATGTGTTTGTACTCACCGGACGTCTTCTCGAGCCAGTAGATCCAGTAGTTTGGCCATGTCTCCGGGCCAATTGCCCAGCTGGACAGTGAAGCGACTGACTCTCTCGTCTAGAACCAGAGCACGTTCCACACACTGCAGAACCAGGTCCAGATCCATGTTAGAACTGCTCACTATGATAGCCACCCTACGTCACATCACACACACAAACAGGTTTAAAACAGAATATGTGTTTGTAATGGAGTAACTGATGGGCTGTAAATACCTTTTGCCTTTAAGTTCAGGCAGCTGACCAGCTAAGATAGCCGCTAAACCCATAGCACCCTCTGTGTCCACTGTTGAGTGTTCATACTCCTGAAGTCTCAGCATCGCCACCAGAGCGTCTGCCTCCCTTTACACACACAGTTCACATCATTCATTCATCCATCATGTTTTACATTCAACATCACAAATATATTCCATTGATAGTGTACTCTTACAAAAACTAGTTCATGTTATTGAGTTCAGTGAACTAAAAGTATATTTAAGCATACTTTTCCCCCATACTAATCAGTGTGTAGCCCTGCTGATTTAGTGTAATAAGTGTACATTTCAATATGACTTGGGACACACATTTTAGATTATCAAAGTATACTTTCAAGTGTTCTTTAAGTTTAACAGTAGTAGACTATTGCCTGGTTTCACAGGTCAGGCTTAAGGCTAGTCCCAGACTAAAATGAATGTTTGAGCTGTCTTAACTGAAAAAAATTGCCCTTAAGTTTCTTGAAATATGACAGTGCCATTGTTTTGTCTCGAGATGCACCCGTTTTTTTACTAAGACATTTTAATAAAAGCAACCGAAATATCCCAATATAACTAAGGTTTAGTCCTGGCTTAAAGTCCCCGTGAACCGGATGTTGCGATTGTTTTTACATCCGTATTTTTACGCATTTTCAAGTGAAATGGCATTTTGAATCATAAAAATTGTGGGCTTGGCTTGCGTCTCTCTCTGCGAGATTGGATGTATAAAAACATAGAAGCAGACATTTGAAGGAGAGGAGTTAACGGATGCTCCGCCCAAGCTGTCATATAGTCATGACGGAAGTGCATTTTCAGATTTTAACTGAAGATTTTAAGGGGCACATGCATTTTAAAAAGAGAATGACCCAAACTGATCAACTATTTACAATAAATGCTGCAATATTTCATGAAAAAATAGGCATCGTAATTTCACCCTGTCTGTGAAACTGGGTCTTTGAGTTTGCAACTATATTGCTATACTGTAGCACAATTTTTAGTTAATGAAAGTACACTCTGAACTGAACAATACTTTAAGTTAACAATCTGGTAAGGGTTTTTTATACTTCAAGTATCCCAAGTGAGCATGTAGTGTTTCAATCCCAATGGCTCATGCTGTAATGTTAAGTTATGTGGTGTTTCTTTGTATGTGATAAAAAGCAGTTCTACAAAATACATAATTTTGATGTTTTCACCTATAAAATGTGCAACCCTTTCATTTTTACTATGAAATTATTTGATAAAATCTCATTTTTATAGTGCTTTATTTGTATTGTATCAAAGCAGCTGTACCCAAAGAACTAAAGAAAAACACATGTTAGCAAAATATAGAATAAATAAAGATATAACCCTAAAACGTAGTAGTATAACATACACTGGAAAGCTTTACGCAACATCTTGCGAGACATGAGCAAAAAGCCTCATGACTTATATCCAGAACGTGATGCATGATGGGATACACTTAGCCCTGAATACTCGGAAGGGTTATTCAAGATATTGTAGGTTTAGTGTGTGTTAAAGGCACTGCACTTTGGCGTTTTGAAGACATTGGACAGACTTGTGCTCTTACTTTCTGTGGCGTGCACACGCTTACAAGTGGCCAAGACCGCAAGTGGGGGTATTTGAACGCAGTTTAGAGTATATCGCCATCCAAAGACTGAGTACAAGTAATTTGAAGAATATTTCCGAGAAAGGCATAAAAGTAGCTTGACATTCGACTTTCTTGTTTATACTTTATAATAAGTATACAGTACTAATAGCACACTTGAATGAACTGTGTGTTTTTCTGTTGTGTGCTACAAACACTTCAGCAGAAGAACAACTCAAATGTGTATTCAGATTCCATGATCATGACGTATTTAATGTAGATGATGATGTGTTCACAGTACCTCACAGAAATCACTTTATCCACCATTTTCTTGGCCAGTTGGAAGGTGTGCGTCCCCAAAGAGTGTTCCACCAGATCTGTGTTCAGACGAGAGCTGGTGTTAAATCATGAGAGACAGCGAACAGACAGACAGATGCTGTACTGTACCTCTGTAAAGTTTTTTATTGGGGTTACAGTAGAGATCTTTGATGGGCGAGTCTGTTTTGAGTGACTGCAGCAGAAGAGGAAACTCCTCCGGTTCGGCACCCTGTCGGAAACATCAGAGACGTTCATCTGTTAAACACCATCCACAAGCACTCTGATAACACCATATCTACCTCATTTACATGACAACATGATGATGCACAAACACACTAACACACATGTATGTTATATTATCTCCGTGGGGACAGTCCATAGGCGTAATGGTTTTCACACCGTACAAACAGAATATTTTATCCCCTAACTCAACCCCTAAACCTAAAAGTCATAGAAAACTTTTTGCGATCAGATTTAAAAAAATATTGTTCATTACAATTTATAAGCTGTAAGAAAACACATGAACACACACATGAAACAAACACACACAAAAACACACGCACAAGAATACACCCACACATGAACACACACACAAACACACACACAAGGTAATTTCAGGTAGAACTCAGTGGAGCGTGACGTGGCTGAGTTTGACATCAGACTCACTATGACAGAGATGCGAGGGTTCAGGTGTTTGATGGCCGCAGCAGTTGCAGCCAGAAGACCACAGTGACCGCCCGCAGGAACGATGACAGCGTCCAGTTTGGACACCTGCTCGTAGATCTCCAAACCAACTGTTCCCAGACCTGCCAGATACACGGCGCTGTCGTCCCTGTAAAGAGAAGACAAAACACACGCTGAAGCCGTATTCCTCTGATCCATATGTATCAAACATCACATTTAATATATGATTTGATCAAAACATGTGTCTCTTTA
The DNA here is from genome assembly GCA_029783895.1 of Triplophysa bombifrons. NCBI lineage: Eukaryota > Metazoa > Chordata > Actinopteri > Cypriniformes > Nemacheilidae > Triplophysa > Triplophysa bombifrons. Next base: position 614,076 of record CM056459.1, on the reverse strand, counting down.
ATAGCTCAAGAGATCTGATGGAGATCTCATCAACTCAGTCACAGATGATTCTCCTTAAATTGTTTACAGAAGAAATAAAATGAAAATCGTATGAGATTGTGATTGTTGAAATCTATGGGCGTAAAATAATCTGGATTTGAGTAAATTTAATGAGAAATGTTGATATTGAGATCTTTAATAATATAGACTTTTGATTGCAGACGAGTCAAATCTGAGCTGAATTTTAAACATTGCTGACGTGTCCTCAGACAGATGAGACTGAAGAGCAGATTCATTTCTCTGTTGTTCTTTCTCGTGGTCACTCATGTGTGTAGTGAGCCGAACGAGAGGTTTGTTCTTCAGAGTCTGTGATGTTTGATGAAGTTCACTCACTCCTCCAGACACAGGTATCCGTTTTCTCTGGCGAGGTGGCGAGCGTGATTCACAGAATCTCGAGGAGTGCTGCCGTACGAGATGACCATGGCGCCGTAGTCTCTGTACATACGAAGGCGTGATGGTGAGCTGTGTGCCGGCATGATGACAAACACCGGGATTCTCATCTCCACAGCATGATGAGCTACTGCCATTGAGAAATTACAGTCTGTGGCCGCGATCACACCTTTCCTCTGCTGTTCCTGAAACAAACAATCTCTTCAGTGGTGAGTAAAACACTTTATACTGATCAGACCTGGATTTAAAGTCCCAGTGAAATTAAAATTACAGTAACAATTTTTTCATGAAATATGGCAATATAGTAAATAGATTATCAATGTGGGTCGTTCTCTTTTTAAATTCATGTGCCCTCATAATCTTTAGTTAAAATATGGAAGTGCACTTGTAATGACTTTACATCTTAAATGACGTATGTTGGATGGCTTGGGCAGAGCATCTGTTAACTCCTCCCCTTCAACTGTCAGTCAGCTACCAGTTTCATTTCAAAATCTTCTTTACATCCAATCTAAGCCACGCCCACTATTTTTCCCGTTTGAAGTTCCATTTCACTTGGAAATGCTTCAAAATACGAAAGTAAAAATGATCGCAACTTCCAGTTCATGGGACTTTAAAGGATTCGATTTCAATGGTTTGGGTGTTGAATTCTTGTTTCGTTTGGCACCTGTTGTAGTGAAGACAGCAGGCACAGGACTCCTCTCTCCTTCACAGAACCCGTGTAATGAAGATGTTCTTTCTTCAGGTAAATTTCCATCCCGTACTGTTTGGATAGTCTGGAATACTGAGCGGAGAAAATCAAATGTTAACAGACAAAAACCTTCTGGCAAAATCTCATCCATCTAAGACAAGAAAGTATCAAGTGGGATCTGAGGAACGCTTTAAACGAACACGTTGTACAACCTTAGATGTTTAAAGACTCAATATGAGCAGAAAGTTTGATGCTAATGCTGGACTAAAGGGAACGAGTGGGCTTTGAGACGTACAGAACAGGGAGTTTTCAGAATCCCAGACTTCTGGAGTTTAAATGCAGCCGCACTGATGTCTTCAAAGCGGAGATGCTCGTTTGCAGGTTTAGATGTGGTCTTGATCTCAGCGCCTCTCTTGGCAGCGGGTTTTGGTGTGGACATTAACTGGATCTCTGGTGGTTCTGTAACACTAGTCTCAAAGACCTTCACATCGCCGTTGAGATATTCCTCAGCTCCAAAATCTTTGAGGCGTTCTGGGCAAATGAGGGTTGAGCCTCGGCCCGTCTGGCCGTTGCTGATATGTGCGTCTTTCAGACATGGGCCACTGTGAAAGGAGCAGTCAGGTCTGGTGGAACCTCGGCGCTGTTCTGAACTGTTACAGGAAACACAAAAATCACAATCCTCTAACATAACCTGAACATGTCACAGCTTTTCTTATCTTAACTCTAATCAATATAAAGGTTGGGCTATTAGTGCACTACACTCTTAAAAAGGTGCTTCAAAAGGTTCTGCGATGCATTTGAGGAACCTTTTGGTTCCATAAAGAACCTTGGACATCTGAAAAAACTTATTGTTTCACATAAGCTTCTTTGTGCCGAAAAAGGTTCTTCAGATCATAAAAAGTAAGAAATAGATGTTTTTTTAAAGAACCTTTGGCAGAATGGTTCTTTGCGGAACCAAACATGTTTCTTCCATGGCATCGCTGTGAACAACCTTTTAAGCCCCTTTATTTTGAAGAGTGTAGCACAAGAATACTTTTAGTCTATTATTTGTGTACTTTTCAGAAGTAGCCTACTTGGCTTGAAGTTTTGTTTAATCTGAAATACTTTTTAAAATAGTTTTACATACTTATATGTTCAAGTTTGTAAACAAGTCAGCTTTGAGGAGGTACAACCTACTGAGAGTGAATAAAACTGATCTTCACAAGCAGTGACCATAGAAATTTAGTACACTTAAAGTTTTTTCAAGTACACACAATGAGTGTGATACATGTACAACATAAATCTATCTATCAAAAAGAAACCTGTTTTCACGTGTTTACATACATAGTAATAAACCGGCTACATAGAAAAACGTGTTTGCGTGGAAGTTTGAGACTTGCCGGGTTTCTCGCGTGCAGTGACCTCACCGTCCATATTCTGTTTAGTCATTAAAAATGAAGCGGGAAAATGGTCAGAAGCTGTGTTTTTATATCTGTTCTCATGTCCGCAGTACCTGCATATGCAACAATAGTTTTTCATATTACATTTCTACATCAACTGGACTTATTATGCGACGAATAATGCATTATCACTTCCGTTTGGGACTTTTACAATTGCGCCAACAGACATGCGCACGTACACAAAACTGGAGAAAACCGGTAAAGGCGTTATCATGAACACGAAATCTGAGTAATTGGCAAAAAACTACCGAGCGGGGGTTTTAACGCCGTTTATGACCATTCCCCGATAAAATAAACCCGTTTTATGCGTTTACATGACCTCACTTGTTCTCAGCTTATTAAGCTTACTCGGAGAAAGATTATTGCCTAAATATGAGCATAGCAGTGTACTTCAATTGCAAAAATAATATTTGAATAGTAAACCATAAAAATGAGATTAAGTTCAGTTAAAGAAAAATACAAGTACATTTACAGCATTCTGATTACTAATTTAGTAGTTTACTTGGTTCTATGAAGTTTTCTTCTTTCATTAACTAAAAGTGAGCAACAAGTGTTGAACTAGTAAACTATCAGTACACCTATAAGATCACTTGTAGTACAGTTCTAACCTGTTATGCTTAAAACTTTAATGTTTATTTAAGTAGCCAAATAAAATGAACCTGAAGTATACTTATTGTTGGTAAGGGTACATTATGAGCACTTATAAGTTTCAGTCCAAAGAAAGACGTAGTTTGAGTTACTCAAAGTTTCCTACTGTTAGATTTAAAAAAACTTTCACTTTATACTTTTAAATTAAAATTACACTTTTGAACTAAAAAGTGGAAAATTTAGTCCCATGTAGTGTTGAAGAAGTACACTTAAAAGTATGCTACTAATATAACGATACTAGTAAATTTACTACATCAAGTACAGTATACTTTAAAATATGCTTGAACTCTATGTATACTTATTAAATGAGCTTTTTAAAATACTTTTTCATTTGTTTTGTAAGGATGTGTCACTGGCAACATAAGAAGTGTCCCTCTGATGTCTATTAATATATCAGATGTCACCTCTCACCTCATTACAAGTGCACACTATCTTACACACTTCACACATGTTGTGTTGTTTTTTGCGTTCTCTCCAGTGCTGTAATGTACTCTGTGTTTACCGTGGCAGAAAGAGGAGGAGGAAGGAGAGGAAGAGTTTGAGGAGGATGTAGACTGAAGTCTGAAGGAGAAGCAGGAGCGGGTTGTTTTCTGGATGTGACGGAAGAGAAGAATCTACAGATGAGGAGTTTTCTGTGGTATCTACAGGAGAAGTGGACACTGAAGGAGTCTCCTCCGTCTTTAAAGCTCCACTTTGATGATGGGGAGGTGTTTTTAGAGGCGCTGGAGCTGTAGACACTCGAGGGCTCTTTGTGCGTTCTGATGATGATGAAGATGATGAAGATGTGGACGGATGGTCGATCACATCAGATTTGAGCGTCTCAAGGGTTTTAGGTGCAAGCGTGAGGGACTCGGGATGGGACGGGGAAAACCGAGGAAACGCTACATGATCTCGATCCGAAACTACAGTTTTAAATTCCACAACTGTCTCAGACCCCAGAGGATTCTGGGAAGTAGAAGGTGTCTGAGACGCTCTACACAGTGGAGATTCGGGGTTATCCCACCTCTGCCAGAAGGGATCGTACTCCTCGCTGTCATTGAAAGTTCTCCGCGTCTCCTGAGGCGACGTGCCATCATTCACGAAGTTAGCGTAGAAAAACTGAGCTGCAAAATTCATCCTCTTCAGACGACACCTATACTCCACTCGTCCGGTCCGGTCTGGTCTGGTCTCTGAGCGTCCTCTCTGTTGTCCTCCAAACACAGTTGACTTTACTCTTCAGGGATTACCCATAATCCCACGCAGTCCTTCAGAACTCCACCTCCAGCTCTATTCCTGTATCAGACATGATCTAAACCCGTCGTCCTTCACGTTGTGTAATCAGACACGCTAAAGGGATAGATGAAGACTTATCGTAATGCTGAGCTGTGATACTCATCCCACACAAGTCCAGCAGACACACAGAGAGCGAGACATCAACTGTTAACCTTGAAGACGTGACAAATCCTCATCAGACAGGATCACAAGTCACCCATCGGCTCACCGTCCATTCTCTTTGTTGTGTACTTTATTAGGTTTACTTAAGTATACTTCAAGAGGATTTAAAAGCATGATTTATATGAAAGACCCCATCCAGAATAAAGGTTTGTTTTCACATCATATATATCTGTGTAATGTGCTGATTATTTTATGTTTATAAACACACACATGTACATACACTCTTAAAAATAAAGGTGCTTTCTTCACAGCGATGCCACAGAAGAACAATTAGTGGTTCCACAAAGAACCATTCAGTCAAAGGTTCTTTAAATCACTTTTTCTGTGTCTTCTGTGGCATCAAAGTACCTTTTTTAAGAGTGTAGAGGAGATATTTATATTCATCAATAATGTTGGTTATTTACCAACAATAATAATTATGTATATACTTGTTTATTAAATTTTGTATGTACATTTTTTCTCAAATACATACATGAGTTTATATAATTTTACCAATTCAAAATGAACATGTGCAGTGCACAGACGTATTTTATGTAAACACAAACTTTTATTCTGGATCAGATTCATCGTGATGACTCATTCGACAACCTTTGTAGCAAGTAAACTGTTTTAATGTTCTAGTAGTACACTTTTTAGTGTGTTACATGCAACAACATTTTAGTTTTAAGTTTAGCGGTAGTAATTATGAGTATCATTTTTTTTCCATTTACACCTGATCAAGTGAACTGATACTTCTTCACAAAATGTAATCACTGGTCCAGCAGCAATTCTGTTTTTTTATTTTTTTATTGTATATTTTGATTAATTTATTCACACATTTGTGTAGTATCAAAAAAAAAGGAAATAAGTAGTTCTTACCGAGCAGTGTTGTAAATGTCTTCAGAAGTGTACTGATTCGGTTTGTTTCTTTGTCAATTAAGGTACGAAGAGTGTACATATGATCGGATGTGCGGTATTTGGGTTGGAAACCAATTTGGCATTTTCTCAGGATGTTTTGGTTGTTTAGATATTGGAGAAGTCTGCTGTTAAGAATGTTACTGAGGAGTTTACCTAGGTTGCTGTTTACACATATTCCGCGGTAATTATTGGGGTCGAATTTGTCTCCACTTTTATGGATTGGAGTTATGAGACCTTGGTTCCAGATTGTGGGAAATATACCTGTACTTAAGATGATATTAAACAGTTTGAGGATGGCGAGAGTGAGTTTTTGGTCTGCGTGTTTAATCATCTCGTTTAGGATACCGTCGATACCACTTGCTTTTTGGGATTTAAGTTTTGGTATATTTTGGCCTAGCTCAGCGAGTGTAATTGGATAGTCTAAAGGGTTTTGGTAATCTTTAATTGTTGACTCCAGAGTGCATAGTTTGTTGTGTAGGTTAGTTTGTTCATGGTTCTTGGTTATTTTACTAAAGAGGTTTGAGAAGTGCTTTATCCATACGTCTCCGTTCTGAATGGGAAGATCTTCATGGTGGGGTTTGTTAAGTGTGTTCCAATGTTCCCAGAAGTGATTTGTTTCTAGAGATTGTTCAATTGCTTTTAACTGGTTTTGTGTATCTTGTTTCTTTTTCTTCCTTAGTGTGTCCTTATATTGTTTAACTTTTTCATGGTAGAGTTGGCGTGTGTTTACATTGTCAGCATCTCTGTGTTTCTGATTTGATAGAATTCTTACTTCTTTTCTAAGGTTTTTACACTCCTTATCAAACCATTTCTCATTTACGGGCTTTTTGTTTGGTTTTGTGTTAGTGGGTTTTAGGTTAGATAGCGTTGCAGTTATTGTAATAGTTTGGTTAATCCTGTCTACTGCTAAATTTACACCTTCATTATTGTGTGGAAATGGGGTATCTAGGAATTTATTCAGTAGGTTTTGAATTTTTGGTTCAAGAGTTATGCTTTTGTATGTATCTTCGCAATTTTGTTTCCACCTGAAAGTTTGTTTTAGGGTATGGAGGTGAGTTTGTTTTGATGTCTCTGTGTTAGGTTTGGATCTATTGAGGTAGAGAGTGATTTTACTGTGATCTGACAATGGGGATGGTGGGCTGACTGTGAACGCTCTGAGGGAGTTAGGATTCAGATCCGTGATGAAATAGTCTACTGTGCTGTTACCCAGCTTAGAACTATAGGTGTACCTACAGTATGAACCTCCTCGTAGTCTTCCATTGACCATGTACAGACCCAGTGTGCGACAAAGATGGAGAAGTCTTGATCCATTTTTGTTTGTTGTTTTATCGTAGTTTAGTCTTTGTGTGAGAGTAGGTGTGGAAAGGACATCTCCTCCTGGAATGTGTTTGTCTCCCTTGGAGTGAACTGAGTCTGATTCTTCACCTGTCCTGGCATTTAGGTCTCCGCAGATCAGAACATTGCCCTGTGACTGGAAGTAGTTGATCTCCTCTTCCAGGATCGTGAAGCTGTCCTCATTGAAGTAGGGTGACTCTGCTGGGGGGATGTAGGTTGCACACAGGAAGATATTCTTATCTGTTGAAGTGATGGTCTTGTTGATTTCTATCCATGTGTAAAACTGGCCAGTTTTAATCATTTTTATTGAGTGGGCGTATTCAGACTTATGCCAGATCAGCATTCCGCCTGAGTCTCTTCCCTGTGTGACGCCAGGTAGTTTAACGGATGGAATGATGAATTCTCTGTAGTTTGTAGGGCGACCAGTGGGTCCGTCTCCTCTACTCCATGTCTTCTGTAGGATGAGGATGTCTTAGTTTTTTGTTTCAGAGCTGAAGTCTATGTTTTCGCTTTTCAGTCCAAAAGCAGATGACCTCAGGCCTTGAGACCTCAGGTCTCTCTCTCTCTGTCTCTCTCTCTCTCTCTCTCTTTCTCTCTCTGTCTCTCTCTCTCCCTCTCTCTCTCTCTCTCTCTCTCTCTCTCACTCTCTGTCTCTCTCTCTCTCTCTCTCTCTCTCTCTCTCTCTCTCTCTCTCTCTATCTCTGTCTGTCTCTCTCTCTCTCTCTCTCTCTCTCTCTCTCTCTCTCTATCTCTGTCTGTCTCTCTCTCTCTCTCTCTCTATCTCTGTCTGTCTCTCTCTCTCTCTCTCTCTCTCTCTCTCTCTCTCTCTCTCTCTCTCACTCTCTGTCTGTCTCTCTCTCTCTCTGTCTCTCTCTCTCTCTCTCTCTCTCTCCTCCCCTCCTTTAAACTTTTCTTCTGTGTTTTACATTTGAGATACTCGACCGAGCGCCACACACACAGACGTACAGAAAGTTCTCTTCCAAGATCTTCCACCTTCACGTAACGTCTCCTTCATTTCTCTTTGTTTCTCATCTTCTCAGTCGTGAGCGTGACAGATTTCTTATTTTTTCCGTAGGTCAGTCATGGGCTGCTGGTCAACACATGTTACTCTTCTACTGCTGCTGATTGGTCAGATGTCTGCAGGTAAGACAAGGGTGTGATAGTGATGTCATGTGTGTTGTCTTGTGCTTCATCTCCTTCTTCATTTTGATGTTTTAAGATTCCTCTTTGAAATACTTTAAACACGTCAGCTGTGTGTGTGTGTTATGTGTGTGTGTGTTATGTGTGTGTTGAACATCTGGTTGTGATTTATTCTTTTCAGTGCTTTAGTGAATGACAGAGCAGCAGAAGTACACAAACACTACAGATTTCACACATAAACTGCTGGAACACACGTGTAACTCTCATGTGTGTGTGTGTGTGTGTGTGTTTGTCGTGCGTGAGGAACATTATGTTAACAGCTGTTTGTGGTTTTATTAGCACGATGTGTGTGATGTCACGCTCGTGAAGTGATCATGAGCACACAACACACACACCGTCTCTGTTTCTCTTGTTTTAAAGTCGTTTCTTCAGTGTCGTGCTCAGACGTCATTCTTCCAGAACGCTAGCAAAGGTTTTCACCCGACAAACACATCGCTTATCAAACACAGACCTACAGCACTAACATTAGGGAACATTAGACAGTGTTTTCTTTTCTTTACAAAACAAGAATGACACTCTCTAGTGTTCATACTTTATCCAGTATATGTTATATAGTCCATGTCAACATTACAGTACAAAATTCTTGTAGAATTATATTACTATCAGCGGTTTGCCAGTAACTTACTGTAGATTTACAGTCATGTAATTTACTGGCAATAGTTTGTTCATTAAACAGCCTCATGCAAAGCATTCTGGTTCAAAGTTACTGTAAACTAGCTGTGTAACTACAGCAAAACATGTTTACAGTGCACGCTTTCACCTTTTGACAAGATGATAATAAAATTGAAAGACTGAAACACACTTACATCAAATTGCTTTGATAGTATCAGTTTTTTAGAATCATAATATATTTCAATGTGGTATTACTGTATGTTGTGCATTTCTGTCATTATCATTAAGTATTGAGTATTGAAACAGTATTGAAAAGAGTATGTTCATCTGCATGTTGGCCTCTAAAGTACATCAAGTTTTGTACGTGTTTGTGTTTAAGTAAGAAAAGAATTCATATAAATTGTACAATGTCGTCATTGAACACGTTTTGTGCCTAAGCAATGAAAGTCACACAGACTGCTGTTTACGAGATGAATACTTGTAAAACATTTTAGTTTATGAAAGAAATGATGTCATTTCAACGATGAAGTCATTGAATGTATTTTGTGCCCAGTAATGAGAAATGATCCTCAGTTTAACCACTGCTCGCTGTTTTACAGAAATGATCGAAATTCAGAAATGTGTTCTAGTGAAAAAACTGAAACAGCTCCATTTACTTCTATTATAACTCTTGTTTTTGTAATGATGAAAGGATTTTCTTTGGCTCTGGATGTTGATTCACAAATGCTGGTAAAAGCAGAAGGCCTTCATGTGTTATGATGTCATGGAAAAAACGTCCGGCTCTGTTTCTAGACCCTCGCTGTGTTAAAGAGGAAGAGCCATTAAAATGATTCTCACGACAGCAGATTAAATGCCACATCAGACTCAAAACAAAGAATATTAACAGCGTGTGTGTGTGAATGTGTGACAGGACCCGAGACAGTCAGCAGATTAAACTCCTGTCAAGATCACAATGCGCTTCACAACAGAATGGACGCTGTAGAAAAGGTAAATCCTTCATTTCTCTCATAAGATCACAAAATAATTCATGTCTGATGGATTTTTCTGCTGTGAGGAGTCAGATGTTCTGCTGCTTTGTGAGCCATTATTCAAGAGCAGACCATTGAAAGTTTTATATTAGTGTCACATCTCTATCTAAGGAGCTCGTTCGTTTCTCTGATTCTCTTTTGCACAACCGTCCAATCCCCACAGCAGATGACTGAAACTAAAGTTTGCTTGAGTGTAAATCTTGTCTTGTGTCATCAGAGGCTGGAAGATACAGTACAGAAGCTGGAAACTGAACTGGCGGTCCTGCTGGACGCGATTGAAGCCCCTGAGTGGAGACCCCTGCTGGACACTGACAGCAGCCCACCCGTCATAGACATACTGCAGGAGAGTAACACAAACCTGCCTTCCTCATGAATCATCATCTCACCATCTTCATCTGATTTTAAGGAGTTTCAGTGTGGGCTTAATCTTATGAACATGTCAAACCAAAATTTAAATCGTTTTTTAAGGCAATCAGAGTATTTTAAACTAAGGATGTCAAACGATTAATCGTGATTAAATGCATCCAGAATAAAGGTTTGAGTTTACATAATGTATATCTGTGTACTCTGCGTATTAATTTTGTATTTATAAGGACAAAACATACACTTACTTATATATATATTTAGGAAATATTTAAATGTATTAATTTATATTTACCAAAAATTTAATTGAATTCCAAATAAATGTTTATTAATAATTAAATTCTTAAAAATATGCATTTATTTGTATGTGTTCATAAATACAAAATTAATATGCATAGTACACAGACATATATTATGTAAACACAAACTTTTATTCCGGTCGCGATTAATCACGATTAATCGTTTGACAGCCTTATCTTAAACCAATGAAAGTTTTACACCACAGAATTTTGTTTCGTTTTTATGTTTAACTATCCCAACCCAAATTGTGTCTGTGTGACATCTCATTACTGTGACGTGAAATGTTTTATTGAAATAAAGTTCATTTATAAATCATCCATAGCCAGTGTTTATTTGCAATAATGTCTCTTCATTCATTTTTGTTTTGATACCATTTCCCCATTTCTAAACTATCTTATGTTTCTACTGCAAAATTGTGAATGGCCCTATAGAATTTGTGTAATGAATTGTTGGAATTATTTAAAACCTGTTAACTGTCGAGGCCGTTTTTGAGCCTACACATGAAAACTGGTGAAACTGCTGGAACTAAAATGGCAGTAACTCATGAATTATTTGGAATACAGACTTACGGTTGGTCTCCTTTGAAAAAAGAGAAGTAGCTGATTGTTGCAAAAAAAATCACACACACACACACAAAAATTAAAGGTATGTTGTTAGGTTTATTGTGAAAAATTAATCAAAAATGTTTATGTTTTTCATTGATTAAAAAATACATTTAAAAAATACGGGTCACAAAAGGATAACAAAAAATACAAGCACACTCTTTATAAAAAAGAATAAATTACTCTCCATACATAAATTATAAAAAAACACCAAAGAAATCTATATTCTAGAGTCTAAGACCTGCAATGATATATAGTTTGTCATGATTCGATTAGAAATGACATGCAAAATATTGACTCAAACTTAGGTGTCCCGTATACGGAACGGGTGACACTTATACGGCTACATCTTTATAGCTTTGTCTCATTTTTTAAACCAGATCCCCGTAAGGAGACTTTGTCAATTGTCAAAATATGACGTTTACAAAACATATCAGATCGTTTCGTTTACTGTTTTCTTCTTTAATAAATAATAGCATGATTTATTCGTTAACTTACATGATCATATTATTTAATGTTGTCATTTTTCTACTTGCGTTCCGTCTCATACAATGTATTTTTTACACACCGTGCAGTTTACTAGTCGTCTGTGTGTATAAACTCACACAACTGAGACGCGTTTTCTGTGAAAGTGTTTTTCTGTGACTGGAGATTTAAGGCTCAGTGGTTTCTTGAAGATTTCTTGTATTTGTGTTTATCAGCAGGTGGTGTAAATCTAAGCAGATGGCAAGAGGCCATAGAAGTGTAGAAGTGATGGAGAAAAACGTCTTGTTGTTCAATTACACGGCTGGTTGGAATGCTTGATTCTGATTGGCCAGTGGCGACATGTGCAGGTTCGTTATTCCCAGATAACAACCGCTCAAAACTAATAACACATAATATTTGTCAAATTAAATATAAATCTGCTTTTAATCACGTATATGACATTATATTTACAAATTATTAAAATAAATAAACGGAAGGTCTGCGTTCGGTAAAAATTAACTAATAAAATATTTCAGTCAATGATGTCACAGAATTTAAAATTGCAAACATTCTTCTAAATATCTTTCTTAATTTATACAGGTATGAAATGAGCAAATGATGACAGAATTTTCATTTTCGGGTGAACTATCACTTTTAACTAATTACTTAATAACTAGTTACACACAACAATGTACAAGACCCTCCGCTTCACGTCGCGTCCTGATCACACTCGGGGCTTATTTCTGCGATAACAACCAGCTGCCTGTACATTATCCCTGACATATGACTCAACACAAACACACACTTTACACTCAGAATAAAAACCCACAAACACACATTCTTATTGTATTAATACTTTATTGATAATAAAAACAATCTATGGGTTTGCCGAAATGTTCAAGAGACTCTAGTTCTACAGGTCATGCTGTCCACATACAGTAACATATAAAAGAACAGAGATGTTCATTGAGCAGATGTCTCACCGTTTGTCCAAACACACACACACACACACACACACACACACACACACACACACACGCACGCAGACGGTTTTATAGAGTCTTCCAGTGTAAATGTACAGAATACAGTGAAACATGCAGGAGTTTGATCTCTCCACCGCTTCTGTTTCTCAGACTAACTGCAGCTTTAATAAGATTTCAGAAACATTCCATACTTATGATAATAAACACTTGTTTACAAATGTTACATGTTTATAATGGCTCTATGCGCGCGTGCACACACACACACACACACACACACACACACACACACACACAGGCACTCATCTATATATATAATGTATATGTAAATGGTACAAAAGCTTTGGCGTCTTTGCCTACAAGTTGTGCCTGCACACTTGGATAGAGATTTGAAACGCCACTGTGTGAAGACAGAGCTTCATAAAACCTCTTACTGTAAGCAATTACTTCATTTATCTTAATAGTTGTTCTATAGACACTGGGTTATGTGAGCAAGTCCACATAAAACTGTGGATGATGTGTTTTGCTTCAGTTATTGACTGCAGCGTTCTGAATGCTACACGCAGATGTCACTGCTGAAACTAACAATACCACCTTAAATAATTCCTATTGTTCCTAATGCTACGACTGAAGCCATGTTAACACAATCCAAAGTATTATTAAATCAATATTAAACCGATAGAGTCCAATAGAGAAGAGTAAAGACTATGTGCAACAACAAACCCTCCACAAAAGTTGAACAACTAGTTTAACAGTCGAAAAGGTAATTTGGCAACGAACGTGTTGCCGAAAGCAGCAAGCAGAGAGAAAGATGAAAGAAAAACAGCTACTAACAGCTTTAAACTGTCTCAAAGTCCTCATAATAACACTGTTTCTCACTCAATCCTAATAATCAATCCGTCTGGAATCAAACACTTTTAGCAGATCAAATGTTTTAAATCTCTTTTCGAAAAACTAAAGCAAAAATGATGAGTTAATGTTAATAATAGTCCTCGAAATGAAAATGTAAATCAGTTCAGGCTACAAGATGGAAAGAAAGATTTCTCCTCCGGTTATTTTCGTTTCACTGATTTTGTGCGAATCCTTTCAAAAATTATAATGTACAAAGTTTATTTTATTAAGTATACTAAAGTATAGTTCTTTATGAAGTAAGTATACTAATAGCAGTATACTACTACTGTACTTGTAAGTGTACTATTTCATTACAACTTGAAGTCAGGCTTAGAAAAGTATATATTCAAATGTACCTAAAATACACTTTGCTTAGGTATACTTAATAAAAAAGTATCTGAAGCTTATTTATATTTTGTAAGGGCACCAAGCTCTCGTATTTTCCACAACTTTACATTCTTTTAAATGAGTATGTTCAACATTAACTCTGTTGAATTATTTAGCGTTTGGTTTACAAGCTTCTAAACTGCTGAACCATAAACCTGATAATCTCTCTAAAAAATAACTGAAAAATCCTCCGTCCTTTCTTTCAATTGTCTCTTTCTCCGGGTTTCATCATCATCATTATCATCACACACATACAAGCGTACGGTCTTAATATGTTCAATAGCCTCTTAAATCTCTATTTACATCATGCTCAAGATCACGTTGCATAGAAGTGTTTGCGCTTATTCTAGAGAGCGACCTACAGGCGACACACAACACAGAGACTGTTTTTTACACCTGCGGCGGTTCAGGATGAGTCGCTCAGAGTTCTCTCTATGATTTTAAAGGCGAGGTGAGAGCCGACGGTACGGCTGCTAACTGCTTCCTGGAGACGAGCAGACGGAGCCGCACATGCTCCGTTTAGAGGTCTCAGGTTCAGGCTCGGTCTCTTCATCCTCTGTTCCTCCTTCAGCGTCTGGATCTCCATCATCAGCCTCCGCTGCCTCTCCATCACCTCCTATAACACTCTCCTCCTCCTGACGACGCTTAGACCTGCGCACACACACACACACGCAAGTCTCTGTGATATTTGGATTTAAGACTCGAGTCAGTGTCAAGAGTTTTACCATCCGCCTGACAAAAGTCACCGCAGTAAAAGTGATGACAAACGCGTGCAGCAGAGGAGCAGAACATTCTGTGAGTCAAATAAATGTTCAGCAATAATGAGACAGCTTTAAATATAGCAGCAGAAACATAAATTACAACAGACAGAGAGCGAGCGAGTGAACGAACGAATGAAAGAGAGACAGAGAGGGAGATATAGAAGAGCAACCCACATGGAAAGAACCTATATGAGGATATATGCACATATATGAAACCTATATGCAGTATATATGTGCATATATGTTACATATAATATAGGAAACACGGCCAATCTTATATATGTCACATATATTAAAAACCTATATCAAAACCTATATTTAAACATATAGGTTTATATAGGTTTTTTCCGTGTGGGAAGAAAGAGAGAAGGAAAGGAAAAGAAAGAGAGAGAGATAGAGTGAGGAACATAGACAAAGAGAGAGAATATAGAGAATTAGAGAGTGAGACAGAGAGTAAGAAAGAAAGAAAGAAAGAAAGAGAGAGAGAGAGAGAGAGAGAGAGAGAGAGAGAAAGAAAGAGAGAGAGAGAGAGAGAGAGAGAGAGATAGATAGAAAGAAAGAGAGAGAGAGAGAGAGAGAGAGAGAGAGAGAGAGAGAGAGAGAGAGAGAGAGAGAGAGAGAGAGAGATAGAAAGAAAGAAAGAAAGAGAAAACGAGAGAGAGAGAGACAGAGAGAGATGTTTTTCTGTAGAAACATGTTTTATCTATTATTATAATCATTTATTTATTTTATTAATACTTTTTTCTAACGACTATTGTTCTCTCTATGATTTAGCAAATGTTCAATTTTCTATTTTGTTTAAATGTTTTTGCAATACAAAATGTATGTTCTTGTCATGCTAATAAAGCTTTCTGAATTGAGAGAGAGAAAGAAAGAAACAGAGAGAAAGAAGAGAGACACAGAGACAGAGAGAGAAGCTCATGCAGTAACGCAGACGTGAGTAAATAATAAATGAGGTTATTATTTAGAGCAGGACTGCAGCGAGAGAGAGAGAGAGAGAGAGAGAGAGACAGAGAGAGACAGAGAGAGAGAGACAGAGAGAGAGAGAGAGAGAGAGAGAGAGAGAGAGACAGAGAGAGAGAGAGAGAGAGAGAGAGAGAGAGAGACAGAGAGAGAGAGACAGAGAGAGAGAGAGAGGAGAGAGAGGGGAGAATATTACTGCAGTGTTTTATGATGGTAAATATAAGCTCACACTCAATCCACACTGCCTATGAAGCACAGAGCACACATACACTGTTCCAAAACCCAGTGAGCAGTCTTACTGTTGACCACTGTAGAAAGCACACTGAGATGAGATTTAAGGACACGAGACGCCGCCTTAAAAGACTCAAGATATCGCTTCATACATTCTAGAACAGTCAGCTCATGGTTTCTGTCATTTAATGTCTCACTTTTCACGGTTGAAAATCATGAACTCCTGCTGGACCACTTCAAGGCACTCCTGAAGATACTCGTTCTCCTGAGAGGACGACACAAAGAAAACACAACAACATGTTAATCCACCAACACTCGAAACGCCCCTCACACACACACACACACACACACACACACACACACACACACACACACTAACACACACTCGCGCACACACACGCACACACTAACACACACACACACACACAATCAGCACTAAAAATATTCCTCCTTTACTCCAGGAGAAGTGCTGAAAGCTTTATAATCAAATCATTTAGGTAATAATCCCTCAAGTTCATACATCTCCACATCACAGAACCTCATCTTCAGCATCATTTACATCAGCTGTGATGTCATCAGAGAGAACACATCCGTGTGTCACGCTTACAGATAAACACACAATTAATATTTACCCGTTTGATCCTGTTTTATCTGTGAAACTCTGAGAGATTCTTGTGCAGTGAAGTGTTGAGATGATGATCCATTATAAACCCAAACAGTGTCTATCATCAATTAAACATCTCTTTAAAATCCAGCCCATAATTCTTATAATGTTTCATTATTAGTACAAAACCCCACAAATAATACCCAGAAGCCCAAGCGTCTGCACACTGAGATCATTTATGCTTAGTTTAATAATAAAAACTGATTTTAATAAACAAAATAGCAGTTGGTCATAAAGGTTAGTAAACGTTTAATATGATTAAAGTTGTTTCATGTCAAAATATAAAATGGTGTCATTATTTGTGGAGGTTAAAGTTCGTTCAATGATTGACAGGCTCATGAATCCTACATAAAGGGACAGTTCACCCCTAAATTGTAAATTCTGTCATCATTCATTCCAAATCTGTATAAATGTCTTTGTTCTGCTGAACACAAAGGAAGATATTTGGAAGAATGTCAGTAACAGATCTCATCCCTCATTAGCGAATTAGGGAGAATAAACACTATGGCAGTAAATTGGGGGGGTGAGTTCTGTTACTGACATTCTTCCAAATATCTTCCTTTGTGTTCAGCAGAACAAAGACATTTATACAGATTTGGAATGAATGAGTACAGTATATGAACATAAAGATGTTAGTCAATTTTGCAGATAAAATGAGAACAAGTGGCTTAATTTAAAGATTTTAAGGCAAACGTTCAGCTTTTATTTTTGACAGTGATGTGTGTTACAGACACTCACAGATTGAGAATCTTTGCTGTTATCTCGCGATCTGTTTTTGGCCAGACGCTTTTTCTTCTTATGAAGAGGACGAGACTCCAGGATCATCTCTTCCAGTTCAAAGGTCGGGTCGCAGTGAAGACGCCCTTTCTGTTGTGACACATACAGCACAAAAAAACAATCCTGTTAGTTAACATACATTCTTTAATGTTCAATATGAGTTTAGGAGCATGTCTGTACTGTAGATGACAGGAGAGCTAAAACTTCAATAAGTTCTTACACAGTCATTTAAATCATGCATCACACCACCAAACTCATTATATTTCTCATTTGTATGTGTGTTATAGACACTAGATTTGATCTCACATTGGGAACAAACCCCGGCTCCGGTTTCTTCTCATAAACATCGTCCCAGTTAACATCAGAGAGGTAAAGAGCCGTCTGCATCTGAGCCAGACCACAGAAACGATGCTCGGGGTTCACCGTCAACAACTACAACACAAACATCACACAGACACACACAGGATATTCAATGAGAAATTTTCTTTTGAATAATGTGCCTTGATGATGGTCTCAGCTTGTCAACTCTATAATGATCCATAAGAGACTTTACTGTATAAGGACATCATGTGTGTGTGTGTCTGTGTGTTATAAAAGTGACTGTATGAAGTGTGTCAAAATGCTGACAGCTGTCTGCGTGTCACACGACAGTGATGCAGAGACAGGAAGTGCTCCTCTGTGTTCTCGGTTGTCAAGGAAACGGCATCTGAGGATAGTCTTGGGTACTGTCGTCTGCTGTTATTCCTAAAGGTTCAGACTGGAGCCCAGACACGAGGAATCCATCATACAGAAGCACAAGAACCACCAGCACTGAAGCAGAAACTGAGACCTGAGTCTGTGTCTGTGTGTACTTAAAACATGGTTGACGAGGACACAAATATGTGTAATGACATTTTATAACTTCCTGTGTCATACTAAATTATGATTATATGTTCTGTGATGTTAGATTTAGGGGTAGGGAATAGAATACAAATGTTGGTACAGAATAAAAATCATCTATGAGAGTCCTCGTTAACCATATATACTGTACAAGTGTGTGTGTGTTAACTGCAGACTTCTCCTCTTTTATTTCACAATTATCACACAACTTCTGTATTTATCATCCGCTGATGATCTTTTCCAACTCAACTTTGATGTTTGAGTTCTCAGTTGTGTTTCATTGTCTCAGATGTTTCTCTCAGAGAATCAAATGAAGGGTGTAGATTGTGGAGGTCAACTAATCTGGATTTGAGTTGATATTGAGATCATCAATAATTTTGACTTTTGATTGCAGACGAGACAAATTTGAGCTCAGTTTGACACATAGTTGACGTATCTTCTCAAACTCAACAGACACATTGTCAAATTCTCAGGAGAAATATCTGAGATTTAGCAAAAGTTTCCATGTACACACCATTTAATCTCATTT
>CM056459.1:588025-595074 GCA_029783895.1 Triplophysa bombifrons | reverse complement strand
CACATACTAATTCCCTACTTTCGAATACTATTTTGGACGGATAGTGTGTGGATTGGGATGCAGTGACACACTTCCAGGAACTGCCAACTTTTCCAGGTGTTTCCATGATAATAAAGTATATTTATAATGATGATGTTTTCTGAGTGTTGCTTTTTCAAAAACACGTTATAAACTACCCAATCTCGTAGTGATTTTAGATGGAGCAATACTTCCTACTGATCAAAGAGCGTAGTTCACGGAAGAGCTGTGAATCTTGATATATATATTGCGGAGCCCTATCACATAATGAAAGAAAACAGTGACCAGAGAAATAAATGAGCATTAAACCAGCTTAACAGCATACTGAGCCTCATCTTTTGACATCATAGAGGTTTGTAACCACATCCCAGTGAGTGAACGAGAACAGAGCTGTTATCTTAGGGTGAACTGTCCCTTTAAATATATTGGTTAATAATTCTTAACTCCAAACACAAATCATGTAATGGATGAATTTACACAACGCCTGGATGATGATGTCACGCTGTTTTTAGAGGAATATATTAAAATGACAAACAAAGGAAGATAATGAAGAAAAGATTCACACAAGACTCGTGTCAGCGGTGGGTAACACACCAGAGAGAGAGAGAGAGAGAGAGAATGAGAGAGAGAGACAGAGAGAGAGTGGATAATCACCAGAGGTTTACTAAAAACACATGTTCAATCTCCTGTAAGATCTCCAGCTCTCTGAAGACGTTCCGCACCTCGTCCCGCTCGATGCACTGCTGCTTGTTCATGTACTTCATAGCAAACATCTTCTCTGTGTCCCGCTTCTGCACAATACACACCTGCCCGAGAGAAAGAGAGAGAACATAAAAACATTAAACCATTATTAGATCTAACGTTTTTCACAACACAGTAACATTGTTTTCATGAGGGGATGTGTTGCACAGAGCTGTGACTCTTCTTCTTTTATTAGGAGCTAAAGCATTAACACCATGTTTACAACAGACACGGCGCGACGCGGTCAAAGACAATAGAACACATAAGAACCCACAGCCATATTTTATTTTGTCCAACACTGGATGCGCTGCGACATGGCAAACCCATCAAGAACAAGCTGCTGTCGTGTCGCGTCCGGTGAAGAAGTCTTGTAAGAACACTTCAGTTCAGTATCAATCATTTCCATCTTTTTCGTGTGTGCATGTAAAATCTGTCATTCACAAAATTCAAACTGACTCGAAGGTTTTTACACTGCGCAAAAGAATTATGATCTATTATTATTCCTATTATCAAATCAATGAAATAAGCAGCTCACATCCGTATTTCTCAACATGAGTTGGCAAAGCAATCGTGTGAAGCTGATAAGATATTAGATCTGAGCACAACGCACACAACAGATTCACATCCAAACGTACAATATGATCAGATTCCACAACTCAAGATGAGCCTCACTATCATATATCTGATTCATCTGAGATCCATCAGACACAACCAGACCGACAGACAGATGCTTCAAAATGCTTTATCACATTTCACAAACACATGCACACAAAGATCTGACCTTAAATATAATAAAGCCAATTTCAAGAATCATGTCACATCATTCCAAAGCTCAAACATGAAATAAAAGCTTAATAATGAATCAACAGATAATCAAGTTATTTTAGCATCCAGTTGATTGATTGGTTTACATGATGATGCTCCACCCAGACCTCCCTTAAAGGGATACTTCACCCAAAAATGAAAATCCTGTCATCATTAATATACCATCGAGTTGTTCCAAATGTGTATAAATGTCTTAGTTCTGATGAACACAGATTTCTTTATACATACACCGCAGGTCCTCTAAACAAAGAAACTGCTCTACAGAGCACATTTCATTAATACATTATCTCCTTCGACAAAGAAGTGAAAACGTGACGACATCTCAGTTCTGTGTCAGCCACCGTAGTGCTTCAAATGAGAAGGGGGGAGCGGTGGAGTTAGCCGTTGGATGCAATTCTCAACCTCACCACTAGATGGCGCTTAATTTCATACTCTGGACAGTTAAAAGAAAAAATCAAAAGCATTTAAAGCATTATGTTATGCTATATAACAGACACAGTTTACACGTTCTGATTCTGTCAAACATCTCACAACCTTTACTTGTAAAGAGTGCACTGACTGCATTTCTTTATAAATATTCTTGTTTCATTCTGAAGCAGGAGTCTTATTGAATATATCTAAATATGGCTCCTTAAAGATTCACGCATTGTCAAATTGTAAATCAAGAGAGAGACAAATCAATGTCTGTTCATCATCAATCGATGTTCCAGCAGACACTGATGCCGTTGGTACGGTAACGTCCTCTGAGCATTTGTGATGATGTATTCTTCAGTAGTCACTTAATAACAAAAACTGTTTTTCACACACACACACACACACACACACATCTGAATCTCATTCTCTACGCTTCAGTTTGAAAGCTATTCAATTTTAGACTCTATGGTGACATTTAACGTCAAACACGAGACATTCTTGTTCATTGTTCTAAAAGCAGTAATACCTTTTCTTGATTATATCAAATTTCCATTAACTTCATGACACACAGTTTATTACTGCATATTAAAGGCCAAATGTGAGGCGTCACAGGATCACATAACACAACATGACTTTTATTTTGCTCTTTTCTTTCTAAACTACCAAACACACTATAGACATTCTCGTGGATTTAAAGGAGTACTTCACTACAAAATGAAAATGTCAGGACAATTCACTCAATATGTCATTAAAGCCGTCAGTGTGTTTATTTCTTTTGTCGAAACAAAATGAGGCTTTTGAGGAAAGCTTTCCAGGCTTCTTATCCATACAATGGTCATCATCGGGGGGTTGTTGGTTAAGGTCCAAACTTCAGTTGCATCGCAGTTTCAAAAGGCTCTACAAAACACCAGCCAATGAATAAGGGTGTTGTCTAGCCAAACCATTAGTCATTTTCCAGGAAAAACAAAAAATATATCCTGTGCATTTAAAACATAAATATATGGCTTGCTCTGCCTCAGAGTGCCTCCATTCAGCACGTCCATCACTTCACGTTGGAAAGGTCACGTGTGACGTAAGCGAGTTCCGACCCAGTGTTTACAAGTGTGGAGAAAAAAGACTGTACAAAGTTCTGTTCTTGGATGTTGAATGACACCTTATGTGCAAGATTATTGTTTAAAATGGTCAGTTGGTGTGCATATTAGGGATGTTACGTCCAGCGTAAATGCGTAACACAGTCGTGGAGGCGCATCCTGGAGGACCTGTGATATATATTTATGTCAGGAAAGCTTTGCTCAAAGCCTCAATTGTTTTCTACAGAAGAAATAACCATGACGACGGCTTGTGTGACATGTGGGTGAGTGAGTTTAAATTTTACAGTGAACTTCTCCTTTAAATATAAATATCCCGTAAGTGTCCACGACTCCATCATGTATCTACTTGTATATACAGTATATAAATGTTCCCCATCGTCCTCCTCATCATCGAGCAGTTTCTGTGCTGAAGAATGAAGTATGTCAGATGGACGACATGCACTTTATATGTACAGAAAGAGTTTATAATGAATGGGTCACAAGTTATAAATACAGAACATTTATCCCCGTGACTGATATTTTTAGCAGCTCAATTCATTCTCGTCAGTGTGTTCCTCATGGGGCGGCTCAGTAAAGAGAAAGGAGTTTGTTGTGTTAACTTTACAGGACACTTCAATGAAAAGCATTTGGTTTCTGGGTCACAGAAGCGCTGATCAGAGCAGGAATTATCCAGAGGAGCAGATCTGAACCTTTTGACCACCTTTTCTCTGGAATATATAACAAACGCACACCATCCAGATATCCCTGATCTGAAACCATTTACTCTTTCACTGTAGTGGCAGGAAGTGATGTCATATGACCCGCGTAACCTCATCATTCACAACATGGACTCTCAAGAGCTGAAATCATTTACTACTTCTTCAATGTGTTCCATTGATTATCTAGTGACAGGAAGTGATGTCACGTGACATAGAGAGACCGAATCAACAAGAAAACAAAGTAAACTCAAATGATATTTGATATAGATAGAAATTATGGAACAAAAGTTCACACTTGACTTCACATTTCGCATCTAAAAC
Source organism: Triplophysa bombifrons (assembly GCA_029783895.1). Classification (NCBI taxonomy): domain Eukaryota; kingdom Metazoa; phylum Chordata; class Actinopteri; order Cypriniformes; family Nemacheilidae; genus Triplophysa; species Triplophysa bombifrons. Next base: position 590,966 of record CM056459.1, on the reverse strand, counting down.
TGCGTGGAAAACGCGAGCTGCACTGTGTTCTCCTTTTGTTTCAAAGCGCCTGGACTTTGCTACGCAAACATGGACCACGATAGCCGTTGAGACAAGGAGGTTTAAAACAAAGGATATATGGATTACATGCAGTGAAAATAGCTTGCATTAACTCTGCTACTAGATTTAGTTCTCCTGTGATCATCTGTGTCTTCATTTTCATTGACCTTGTCTATATTGGCTGGTTGGTTCTTGTCACATGACCTGCGGTGTGCTTGCGGCTTTGCGGAATTTGGGATAATAGGTTTGTTCGACTTGATGCGGCGCTACAAGATCCGACAGGCGGGTGACATCAAAGTAACACGAGAGTGATTCGAATGCAAACTTTTTATAGTTTTACAAATCGCTCTCGCGGTACTTTGATGTCACCCGCCTGTCGGATCTTGTGGCGCCGCATCAAGTCGAACAAGCCTATTTTCATCTCGATGTGGTGCTGACACGCCTGAAAGAAAGAGCGCGTTGTGACAGTGTCGCCCCTTATTTCTGCGTCTACATTTAAAATAACGAACAGTCGTGCGGAAAAGACGCGAAATGTGAATCGGGCCTTTTACTGCAGCTCAGAGCGTCTTCTGAGGTTGAATAAAGTTCTGAAAAAACGCACTACGTCAAGCTCCTTTACCCCAGCTAACCACTGACCAACACCTGTCATTTTCATAACAACACGCAAGGAATGTAATTGGTCGAAAAGGCTACAGCTCGAAAAATTAAAATGGCGGCCGAAACGCCCGTTGGAGCATAGTTAAGTATAAATGTAATTTTAATTTTCTCTTTCAACAATTTCTGTTTGGATTTCTAAAGAGAAATTAGTATTGTTGTTTTTAAATATGTGATTAGTTATTGTAAAGACGCTCTCTGTTTGTAATTCAAATAGTCTTCCATTACGCTGCCTATCTGTTTCTCTGGGCTTCCTTTTTGCACAGACGCAGCCTCTGAAGTCAAGGCGTTCAGCTGCTATTTGTTACCAAACGCTGCCAGCGTTTCTTTTTTTTTACAAAAAACTCCTTGGTGAACTTTTCCTTCTCAAAAAAGAAGTCAAGTGTGAACATGGGCTCAGCATCCACTCTTCACACAGAGAAGGGGAGACATCGACAAAACTGGTTACCCAAAGAGAGCCGCATCGGCACAAACTAGAGACAGAACAACACTTCCTCATCAGCCGTCCCAATTATCAGGACATTTGAAAGATATTCTATCCAAAATGTGAAATATTTTCCCCTGACTTCAGGAAAATAGACAACAATACACAACTTCAATATTTATTAAGAGTAAAACTGGATTGAATTTTACTAACAGCACAATACATTGATGTCTGCAAAACCAGGAGGGATGAGTCGACCAATCAGTGATGCGCTCACAAATATGCGCACACACACACACAGATTTTTTGTTGTTGTTATTTCTAAAATGTGTATCGTTTGATTTGATGTGTTTTTTTTCATCTGTTCTAGATTTAGTGTACATGTAAGAACTGCTTTGGCAATACATTGTAATAATTGTCATGTCAATAAAGCACATTTGAACTGAAAAGAGCGGCTGACATCGACCCACACACACACGCACACACACACGCCTACACACACACACACACACACACACACATGTATATGGTTTACGAGGACTCTCCATAGATGTAATGATTTTGTAATGTATATTCTATACCCTAACCATCACAGAAACTTTTGGCTTTTTTTCCTTTTTTTTAAATCATCATTTAGTATGTTTTTTAAGTGATTTTTGTATATACCATGTATACAAGCACACACACAGACACTTTTAAACAAACTAATTATTGTGAAATATAATGTAGCTATAATGGTTAAGAAGGGGCTTTTTTAGCGATATGCTAAACAAAACAAAACAACTTTACAACATATTAAATAATTAGTGACTTCATGCTGCTTTAATTCTGCAGGTTGTGAAAAAAATGCTCAAACATTTACATTTATGCATTTGGCAGACGCTTTTATACAAAGTAACTTACATTGCTTTATCCTATACATTTTACATAGGTATTTGCAATCCCCTGGGATCAAACCCACAACTTTGCGTTGTTAACGCAATGCTCTTACCACTGAGCTACAGGAAAGCTGTCAAACAGATACACACAGACACATTACTAAGAAATAAAACAATAAACAATCAAACACATCACAGTGTGGACAGATGGATTCATTCACACGGCTCATCTACATCACTATTGCTGTCAGAAACACGTGAGAAGAATCAAGTCTGAATCAGTCCAGTATGAGCTGTGTGTGTAGTTACACACGTGTATGATGATGTGCACAGACAAAAACTATTATCCGTGTTCCAATGGACAGTGTAGTGTGTTATTAGTTTGTTCGAAGCATGTAGATTTATATTTGATATGAATAATTCAATGTTATTTATATAGAGCTTTTCACAATGTGCATTGTTCCAAAGCAGCTTCACAGGAGACAATGAGAAAAACAGAAAAACACACAAAAAAGGTAAACACAGCCCAGTGCATAGTGTTTATAGAACAACCAAGATCATTCTACTAAATAATATCTAAGGTGAGCAAGTCAACACGGCCCTGTTGCGAGGAACCCAAACTCCAATGAGAAATAAATGGAGAAAATACCTCAGGAGTAACCAGACTCAGCCGGGAGGACCAGATCTCCTCTGACGTGTCACAGCTGCACTCACTGACTTTCATTAAATGTTACTCAGTAAATGTTCATGAAGAATAGGGAGAGTTTATTAGTTGTGATTTAGGAAGTTTCATTTTTTGAGACTGTTTGGGTCTAATTTGGTCTTATTATGTGATCGATATAAGACAACAGAGGAATGTTATGAGCAGGGAAAATAGCAGCTAGCTCTTCAAAATAACACACACGGTTCTCATAAACAGTGTTTCTGATGAGAGTTTGATTTGATG
>CM056459.1:533025-583025 GCA_029783895.1 Triplophysa bombifrons | reverse complement strand
AAGAGAATTCATGGTACCTCGCACACGCTGAAGCTTCCCAGTACCTGCAGAAGCAAAACAGCCCCAAAGCATGATTGATCCCCCGCCATGCTTCACAGTAGGCAAGGTGTTCTTTTCTTCATAGGCCTTGTTCTTCCTCCTCCAAACATAGCGTTGATCCATGGGCCCAAACAGTTCTAATTTTGTTTCATCAGTCCACAGAACACTATCCCAAAACTTCTGTGGTTTGTCCACAAGACTTTTGGCATACTGGAGTCGACTCTTCTTATTCTTTGGGGACAGCAAGGGGGTGCGCCTGGGAGTTCTGGCATGGAGGCCTTCATTACGCAGGGTGCGCCGTATTGTCTGAGCAGAAACTTCAGTACCCACATCTGACAAATCTTTTCTCAGTTCCTCAGCAGTCACACGGGGACTTTTCTCCACTCTACGCTTCAGGTAGCGCACAGCAGTCGAAGTCAGCATCTTCTTTCTGCCACGACCAGGTAGCGTTTCAACAGTGCCCTTTGCCTTGAATTTGCGAATGATGCTTCCTATGGTGTCTCTTGGTATGTTTAACATCTTTGCAATCTTCTTATAGCCATTGCCCTTCCTGTGAAGAGTAATCACCTGTTCTCTTGTCTTCCTGGACCATTCTCTTGACCTCACCATGTTTGTAACCACACCAGTAAATGTCTAGAAGGAGCTGAGTATCACAGTCATTTTAAAGCTGCCTAATTGGTGCTTATTACGCTTTATTGCTGCTCTCTGATATCCACAGGTGTTTTTAATACCTGATTGAAAACACTTCATTGAACCTCTGTTCTTCAGAGTGGAAGTCTTTAAGGGGTTGAATAATTATGTCAATGAAGAATTCACAAAAGAAACATTTACTACTGTATTACAAAACTAATTGATGTCATTTTAGTTGCATATGGTTCTTTAAGAAGTCCTTGTAGGATTTCATTCTGAATACAATTACAAATGTACACTAAATTCCCTAAAACCATTTACAGCATTGGGGGTTGAATAATTTTGAACACAACTGTAAAGACTTCTGCAGATTTTCTCTCTTTCTGTGTTCACCGGTGTTGTTTTCTGAAAAAAGCAGAATTCACTTGTTTGCTGTCAGCAAAACCCCAATCTGACAGACGCCCTGAATGAGCCGCCATGTCTCATGTTTGTTCCTCTGATTCTCCATCACGCCGCATGAATCGATGCATCATATCATGATAAACTACAGACATACAACAAGAAAACCAACTTGAGCGCTTGATCGATTTGACCTATCACACGCGGTGTCATTGTTTGTGTTTCTCTCACTGAAGTCTGTTTGTTTATCACAGCACGTCTGACTTGTGATATTTCTAATACACATTTCTTTCAAATGCATCAGGAAATTAAATTTGTCCCATTATGTGGATTTCTCATTCAGTGCATCACTGCTTCTGTAAAGAAGATTGAATTATGGGTAATGTAGTTTTAATAGTATGAGCACATATGACTTATGAATTCCCATTAAAACCCTCAAGACTTTCTGGGAAGTTTCGGCTTGTGAGCCTATAAAATTACATTTATGATGTGAAGTGAATTGTGAAGTGACTCGGGCCAGATAGAAAATGATCAACAAACAAACATCAGAAAGAATCTTTGATGATAAGAGATTCTGCTAATGATACTGTGACTTTGTGGTGAGAAACAATGTAGATAAAGCTGAGCTAAAAATGAGTCTTTAATGAGTCTCTATGGGGCGGTTTCCCAGACAGGGCAAAACAACTTCCCCCGACATCTCTTTAACCGGATCTATCATGCATTCTGACTTCTTTACATGGCGTAGTATTTCTGTGCTTGATACACTCCCCCAGCAGTCAAATTTGAAATCCCTGTGTCGTCACAGGGATCCTATTCCCTTTATTGGCCAAAAGCACAGCAAGGCGAAAGAAAGAGCCAACCGTCAAGGCATTTCAGTGATGGATGTTGTATAAACGGTGGATATAACGCTGGATTTGGAGATAGTTTGAAACTGGTAGATGGTGCCGTGCCAGTGCTAAAAGATGCCTGACATAACTACACGCACTAAGTCAAACTAAGTCATGAGTCTGTGTTTTGTTGCCAATCGGCGTGTAAGTGCATAATGTAGAAAACATGAAGGGATTAATGTGATGATGTGTTGTGTGCTCGTGCTGTAGTTCTGTCCCACTCGTCACACCTCCAGCTCCACCTCTTGTGATCAAACTAGAAACTCTTCAAAGATACGATGTATGCAATACTACTCTATAGATACTCAAGATTAATATGAGATTGGTAGACCCTGCCTGTGATACGCCATCTTTAAAATATATCTGTGTGATAGTTTTGTCTCAAGATGCACACCAGTATTGTTTTTTTGTAAAGTATGTTTTTAAAAACAATTTAAATATCCTAATCTATTTTATATTAGCCTAGTCCTGGTTTAAACTAATCTGTGTCCGGGAAATCGCCCCTATAATCTTTAAAAATGACAGACAGGTCTGAGAAATCATGCTTATGAAATACTACATTCAACAGTATACTGGACAGTAGTGTGGCACGGCTAGAAACAAACCAAAGCTCAAGGAAAAAGATAATAACAAATATGCGCCAGCACACAAATAACGACCCAATAATGAATTTCTCTGTTTTTTTCTTATTTTGTGATTTAACATTTGATATATTTCATTGTGTTCTACTTGCTGCCAACTCTATCCATAATCAATTTAAACACTGCAGAGTCCATTAACTTCTTTAATTAAAACACAGTCCTTTACATAAATAAAGAACACTGTCTGTTAGTGATATAGACAACAAACACATGTTGGGTTTCCATATTTTATGAGGACATTCCAGAGATGTATACTGTACAAAGTCTATATCATATTCCCTAAACCTCAATCACAATCACACACAACTTTCCGTTGTTTAAGATTTTCAAAAAAGTTAATTCTGTATGTTTTATTAGCTTGTTTCCTCATTGGGACCAAAAAATGTCGCCTCAAGGACAAGGATTTTGGATATTTCCATCTCTGTGGGGATCAGGTGCACACACACACACGCTCGTGCAGGATATGCAGCCATGCACATACAGTCTGAGTAATTCTAGATTGTAAAACTCTGTCCTATACTATATGACTCACAGACAAGAAGAATCTCCTGCAGATTACAGCTGAACACACAGAAAGCGAAACCCAATCTGTCTGTTTGTTTGGCGGTTTTCTCACAAACACCATCAGCAGATGAGGCTGAATCAGCATCTCACAGACGCTGGAATGAGCTGCAGCTCTTGGCATCGCTTCATCTGCTCTAATGCCAACACGCCAACGAGAAGAGTGCCGTGATACCCAACGCAGTGATCAGATGTGATCGAGCACAGACACACACTTCACGTACTGCAGAACACACTCATGCTGTTGTGAGGTGTTTTATATTCTTACATAAGACACGTGGTGTGATTATATGTGTGAGTTAGAGAGAAGGAAAGTTTGAGAAACACTGCATTAAAGCACTACATTACATTCTCAAGACAGCACGACGAGCCATTAGATTCAGAGCTGGTGGGCAGAGACACAAACCCACACACAGGAAGTCATTATTCTGTCTTCCTGTCTACACGCCACACACACAGCGCTCTAACTAATGACAATGCACACATGACACTACTCTCGGGAGGAGAAAGTCTTGAAACATTCTTCTCATGCCATTTATTTATAAAACTTTCTGCACAATTGACAGGGTGCTAGAAAATAAACTGACTTCGGGACAATTCTGCAGATATTTCAGGGCTGCTACTGTGTTCCCTTTCAAACAAAGAACCTTATTCAAGAGTGCTATTATAGTTTAGCTCTTTTAAACAAACAACTTAACCCTTGTGCGCTATATTAAACATTTTTATCCATTTTGAATGATATTGTTTAGAAAATCCGACACTGCTCAGTAAAATAATAATGCAAGAAAATTATGTTAATATAACGGAGGCAAGCTAGTGAAGTGCTGTACAGTATGTAAACCTCACTCCCCGCCCTCAGCTAGAGCGCCCGACTCCCATGCCGGACCGACCCGGTTCGAGGCCCGCTTAGAGCGGTGTGGAGCATTCCGGTTACATGATTATAATAATAATAATAAAAGATTGGATTCACATTTAGTATATGGAAAATATTTAGAATTATGATTTTTTTTAGGGGAAAAAAGGTCATTGAAAAGGTGAAAAAATATGTATATATAATACATGGACATTTTTGTCAATTTTCAGCCTAAGTGTGAGTTTTAAATGGATGCACAAGGGTTAATTATACTTGACTTGTACTGACAGGGAAGGTCTGAGGTCTGTCTTGAATATCTGTTGAACATCATTTTTTGATAGAGATATACATCTACTTCAAGTACACTTAAAGGCGGGGTTCTCAACCTTTATGACTCTAAGTCCCCCCACTGTATTCTAGAATATTCGAAAGGTGCCCCTCCCATTCATAAAAACTCAATATCTACCCAATAAATATCATAAAATGTCCAAATAATGAACACATTTTTTTATGTATTAAAACTCTCAAGTCATCTTGAGAACCCCTTTGAAGTCACCTGGGGCCCCCTTGTGTGCCCCCCTGTTGAGAACCACTGACTTAAAGGAATTAAATATTTTACCTTAATAGAAACAGAAGTATTCTAAAAATGCTTAAATATTATATAACTAATTAAGATGTTAAATTCACTTAAAAGTATAACGACTAAATAAACTTTGTTGATTAAATAATGCAATTATGGCGGTTAATTGTCTGTTTCAAGGCTTTGACAATATAAGTATTAATGACATATAATTTATTTAATTAAGAAAATACATCCTTGAGTTGGGTTTACCGTTTTGGAATGTATTCAGCCCATCTCCGGGTCTGGCGATAGCACTTTTAGCATAGCTTAGCATTGATCATTGAATCCAATTAGACCCGTAGCATCGCGTAGCAAGAGTTTAGATATTTTTCCTATTTAAAACGTGACATAGTTATATCATGTACTAAGACAGGCGGATATTAAAAGTTACGATTTTCCAGGCTGATTTGATCTGAAATTCAATTATCTGAAATAACTGCAGTGAGACGATTATTTAATACCTGTGACAAGTTTATTTTCAAGTGCACTTATGGAGAAATATGCTACAAGTACACTGATATTAGTATACTTACTACATAAAGTAACCTAAAATGAACTTGAAGTATGCTTCTTTTGTGAGGTTATATTTAGCTCTCATTTCTTCACTACAGCCCCACAGAAGACTCGATGTACTGAAGAAGACATTAAGATGAAGTGCTGCAGTGTTGTGTTCTTTATCACGGGTTCACGTGTCCTCACTTCAAGCACACAACACACTAAAGTGCTTTAGGAACAGTGGAAACCTCAAATAACAGCTCCTGGCCTGAAGCTAAGAGTTCAGCACAATGAGCCACTGCAGTGCATGCTGGGTATATTATGAAAAAAAACCTCACGTGGTCAACACATACATGAAAACACAGCTGTTAGAGATCATTTAGAACCTTCAAGCGTTTGTTTAATGATGTCATCTGTCATAACATGCCTACAGGTTCAGAGTTAATGAGGACACACAGATGTGATGCAAACACTACATCTACACAATATGATGATGTTTCAATACGCACCGCACAACATACAACATTCGAAAGAAATCTGTCAGTGTAGAAACACAAACACACATCTTCAAACACACTAACTTCTACTGTGACTCATTTGGACATTCGGTCATATTTTGGCATGTAAACTCATAACATGTAATTTGAATATATAATTCTTTATTAATAACAATTCAAGGCCACAATCCGCCCTCGGGCACAAGGAGTGTTGTACTGATGCATGATGGGTAATCTGCAGTGAATCACATGTGACTGGAAAACAAACAGCATCAACACAGAGGAAACAGCACAACGGTTTCTGTGACACACAACTACTGAACCTTTACAGAGAAACTCACATGATGCTGACGTGATGTTCACATGTGGTGACTTCACATGGTCATTTCCAAACATATTTGCATTGTTATGGAACCAACGTTTCTCTATTCTTACATCCATTGTTTCCCGTCTTAGAAATCTTTCTAGTATTTCTAGAACTGTGTCAGTAACAAAAATAAAACAAAGACGCAACGAACAGCATGAAAGGTTTCCCAGTAAATCCCCTACAAAAGTCTAAGATCCTGAAGACAAAGTCTGAAACATCTCGCCGTCCCTGGAGCTGAAAAGCATGTGCTGAGGAATCTGCTGATGATCAATGCAACCGTCTGCAGAGAACAACCAGACGGCTGTCTCAAACGGGTCCTTTTCTTCATGCATGGGCTATTCAGGAGGAGAACTAGCGGAAGAATATTCAACACTGCCATTATCAATGTAAAGAACCTTTTCTGCTTCTAATTAAGAACACAAACCATCTACGGTTAGAAAACTGAATAGTTGAGCATTATTCTGTAAAATCAGATGTCAGTTATTTTGCCAACGTCTATCGACTATTTTAACTTTTTGATAACTGTCTGGAAATCTTGTATTTTCTCAAGTCCGTTTTGGCAGCTGTGATAATACTTGAAGTTTAAACCCTCAGTAAATCCTGATCTCCTAGTGTGCTAAACCAGAGGAACAACAGAATATTGATGATAATCTTCAGGGATTACATGACACATTTCATTGATCTTTAATGTTGTGAGAAACATGTCTGAGCATGACACATGAATCACATGAATCACATCATCATTTCATCACACAGTGTGTCTGAGATCTCAACATCATGCACCAAATTTCTAAAATATTATGCTTAAAATATTTATTTATTTATATATATATATATATATACCGCTTAAATTGATATAAGGCTTCTTGAATAGATTTCACATATTAATCTGCTATGGGACACATCTTCTGAAGTCAAATGATGACTGAAATTTAAACCAGAAGAAAGTCAGTCAAATGGGTTATGAAACACGTAATGTAGCTATAATAAAGAATCCACAACACACACAATACTCTTTTGACTAAAGTATAAAACAAGTGTCCAGATATAAATCTGAGTCTGAGTGTTTACTGTAATTACTATGATGAATTCACACAGCTCATTGTTTTGTGCTCGTGAGGGATGAATACAGTTTAATGGCTCGCTTTCAAAACACTCACGCTTTCAAATGTGTGAGACCAGCGCAAATGTGCTTATTTTCTCTATTTATAAGAATTAAAATGTCAGGAAGGACACCGGCAGCGCTGGATTTGTGTGCCATTAAGTCAAATACACAGTCTATGTTTAACTTAGATAACGTTTAGGTCCACATTTAACACTTCTGAGGAAAAGCACATGCAGAGCTCAGCACGATCATAAAATGGCTCAGGAGAAATAAAAGAGAATTAAATGAGAGTGTAGTTGTTGAAGCACATGAATAGTCTGGAGGTGTAATTGAATGTATTATAGATGTGAGATCTTTAATACTATTGAGTTTTGATTGCAGACTTGATGAATCTGAGCTCAGTTTGACACATTGTTGACATCCCTTCTCAAAATTCTACTGACAGACACATTAGCGACATTTCTGACTCCCAGGAGAAATATCTGAGACACACATGAGACTTAAGATAAAGTCTTCATTTGCTCTTCACTATGCAGACTGCACAGGTTGCGTAGGGCCCCTCCAGCACCAAGGGGCCCCCTTGAGTAAAGAATCAAAAACACTATTGTAAACAAGACACTATTTTTATAATTTGCAGATTTTTAGGAATCCTAAAAAAATGTCCTTTATAATACTTCATTTATTTAATTACAGTCACATACATGATTTGCTGATATGTATGTGTTTTTACGTATGACCATTGCTTAAAACGGAGCTATCCTTCTGGGCGGAGAAAAAAAGGCAAAAATGCAAAGCAAAAGAACTAGAACTTTTTACTATTCTTTTTTAGATTTGCCAAATTATGCAATGAATTACTTACGAAACAAATTTCCAGGACAGATTTATGAATTCATTATTTGTCTACTATATTTGGTTTGTCCGTGATAGACCCTAACATGTCGTTTTTAGAGAATTATTGATGTGTTTTCGTATGCCTAGCCTTTTTGAGAAAACTTTATTTATCGTGCGTCTATGTTAGTGAATCTGTCATTTGGTAGTAAAATCACAGAGTTGCATGTTATAATTTTTAACACCTAGATGGTTCCAAAGCCAGAGATAAGGTCAATAAATTGTTTTATTTAATTTTATATTTAATTGTTTAAGTATAAACAAGCATGAACCCCCAGTTTAATCTTTTTTCTTACAGTCTTCATTCATTTAAGTATGTTAATTGAGTTATTTAAATTGTATATAGTTTACAGTTATGTTTAGACCTTTATCTCATTTTAATAATCTGTCCAAGGCACCGCACAAGTTGCTCAGGGCCCCCAGACGTTAAGAATCATCACTGGACAGGGGTCACTGCTCATGACATCACATAGCTCTATTCAGCTGTGAAAACTAACACAAGTGACTCATAACTCCAGTGGCACCATTAACACATCATTCATTTATGATCCTTGTACAGTATTTATCCACTAAACATCGGTCTGCTCGTCCTGGACTCTCTCACAATCACAACATCTGAGACCCCTGTGTCACCTTTGGTTGACAGATGCCCCATCTGAGTGAAACAAAACGGTTTTATTTCCAAATATCATATTTGTGTGAAAAGATTGTTATGAATGACTTTTTATTATGTAATTTAGGACTGTGTGCACAGCAAAACCATTGAATTTGCTAAACTAACCAATGCAAATGTAACTTTTATACCAATAGATTTCCTTGACGATGAAGTGGGTTTTTACTGCTGCTGAAATATATTGTAGATCAAACTCACAGCAGATCAGTGAAACCACACGAGGACGTGCGGAACGGATGCTTCAAGAAATGGGCCAAATCAAGCAAAAAATAAAATCAAGCAAAAAATAAGGTGCTTCAAAAGGTAGAAGAACCTATTTTATCTATGGTTCCATAAAGAACCTTTAACATCCGAAAAAACTTTCTGTTTCACAAAAGGATCTTTGTGGCAAAAAAGGGTTCTTTAGATTACAAAAAAGTAAGAATGAGATGCTTCTTTAAATAACCTTTGGCTGAATGGTTCTTTGTAGATCCAAAAATGGTTCTTCTATGGCATCGCTATGAACAACCTTTTAACAGACCCATTTTTTGTTTCCACAAAGAACCACTTAGTCAAAGGTTCTTAAAAGAACCATCTCTTTCTTACCTTTCCTTAATCTGAAGAACCTTTATGTGCCACAAAGAACCTTTTGTGAAACAGAAAGGTTCTTCGGATGTTAAAGGTTCTTTATGGAAGCTTTTAGACAAAAATGGTTCTTCTATGGCTTCCGAGAACCTTTTGAAGCAATTTTTCAACTAAATCAACTAAAATTCTAAAATAAAGAGAAACACAAAACAAACAACTTAATGCAGATCCAGCGTGAGATTCTCAGTGCCGCTCTGAAGATGAACACATCACCACTCAAACACAGTCATTCAGCAGAACAGCCAACAAAAAAAGAGAGAGACGGAGAGTTTTTTAATTCTGACGTCATACGGTGAGGATGGACACATGATGATGATGTCACCCACATACTGTACCAACCACAACGTGTGGAAACCCCCTCATCTCTCTCACAGAAACACACATTTATCTACATGAGAATGTATTACACATGTCTGATGTTTTATTACAAAGCTCATGATAATACATGACTAACACAAAACACAAAAGAATCTATCTATAGTCCTCCTGCTACTTTTGCATTATAGATGTTCTGTTCACTGTATGCTGATTTTCTATCGCCGCTGACCTGCTACATTTATCTACACATGCAGAACAGAGAACACTACACCAAAAACTATATCCCATAATGCCACGCATTCAATGTGACCTTTCATTCTTGATCTCGAGAGACAGATGTTTTTCATTTCATTTCACAAGGCTAGAATACAAATACAGAACGGCTGTTTTTATGCAGCAAGATGATAACTGGATCCCAAAATTCAGTTTGTATTTTTACATTCTACTTTCAGAAACACTAGGCAAAACTCAGAGTACTCTAATGAAAGAATCATTTTATATGAAACAATAATATGATAATATAAACATTCTAATATTAAAATACTAACATGCTGCCAAGTGGGTGATTAAAGTAAGATGAAAGATAAGACAACCTGGAGAAATCATATTTGTTTGAGTTTGACTTGACTGAAGAAACACACGATTGACAAACAGAGTCAAAAATCAACACATTCAATTAACTTTTACCATTCAATTCAGATAAAGAGCTTCTACATACAATCTAAAAAGTTATTAAACTCACTTCAGCTTTTCATTACTCGCGTTAACCAAAACTTCTCCGTCATTGACAGATTTTTTTTGACAGTGACTGAACAATCGTAAAAAACATTCTTCCCTCAGAAAAGCAACTAGCGTCTTAGCTAGCATTAGCTTTCAATGAGTGGAAAATTGTCTCTCTCGGCATCTTCGTCGATCAGTGAGCGACAGAGGAAGCACATTCATGTCCAAAACGCAGCTTACTTGTTAGTGAGTGACTACAAAACACCTTCTACAAGCACCTGTCATTGTTACTGACTGGACATACGAAAATATACATTTCGTTATAATAGTCAGTTATTCTTTCCTTACTTCTTGACTGACTCTCAAATGATTCGTTCCGTGATTCATCGGTCTAATCCCCTCCTTTCCACTAGCCTAGTGGGCTGTGATTGGTCAGATGGTCTAGTCTGCTGTGATTGGTCTACCGTGAATGAGGCTCAGGTGATATAGTGCTTGGGGGGGAAGAGTGAAGGGGCAGTCCTAGCAAAACAGTGGCGGGGACTATATGTAGTGACGTAAATCTGCGGCGGTTCTCGAATCAGACTAGTGATGACTCGTTTACGTGATTCAGAGTCGACTCCCTTTTTCACTTTGTTATTCATTCATTCGGATTTACAACTTGGCAGACTGCTTACATTCAAACCCGGCAACATTACACACTGGATGAAATGTCATTTTCATGATCTCATGTTATGTACTTTTTAAAACACAGTAAATTCAGAGAGTAAACGAAAGTACAGGGCGATGACGTCACAAACATGCTAATTAGCACGTAACATCACCTTGCACCATAGTGACGGGTAATAATATATTGTGACGGGTCTTTTATGAGCCTGTCCGTCAAAACGGCGGCCAAAAAACAAGTGTAACACAACTTCTGAGCTCAAATAGATATAAAAATAAATATGTAACCATCATGTTCATGTTATAAAAAATGAACATTGTGTAGATGTTAACATCTGTGTCCCAGCTTCACTTCTTCATTAAATCTCAGAGTGAGATTTTCTTTGTCTTGTTCTTCCCCTCATTAGGTTTCAATCCATTGCTGTTCTCTCTCTGTCTCTCTGTCTCTCTGTCTCTCTCTCTCTCTCTCTCTCTAACTCTCTCTCTCTCTCTCTCTCTCTCTCTCTCTCTCTCTCTCTCTCTCTCTGTCTCTCTCTCTCTCTCTCTCTCTCTAACTCTCTCTCTCTCTGTCTCTCTGTCTCTCTCTCTCTCTCTCTCTCTCTCTGTCTCTGTCTCTCTCTCTCTCTCTCTCTCTCTCTCTCTGTCTCTCTCTCTCTCTCTCTAACTCTCTCTCTCTCTCTCTCTCTCTCTCTCTCTCTCTCTCTGTCTCTCTCTCTCTCTCTCTCTCTCTAACTCTCTCTCTCTCTCTCTGTCTCTATCTCTCTCCTCTCTCTCTCTGTCTCTGTCTCTGTCTCTGTCTCTGTCTCTCTCTCTCTCTCTCTCTCTCTCTCTCTCTCTGTCTCTCTCTCTCTCTCTCTCTCTCTCTCTCTCTCTCTCTCTCTCTCTTCTCTCTGTCCTCTCTCTCTTTCTCCTCTCTCTCTCTCTTCTCTCTCTCTGTCTCTCTCTATCTCTCTCTCTCTATCTCTTTCTCTCTATCTCTTTCTCTCTCGTCTCTCTCTCTCTATCTCTGTCTCTCTTTCTCTCTCTCTGTCTCTCTCTCTCTCTCCTCTCCTCTCTCTCTCTCTCTGTCTCTCTCTCTCTCTCTCTCTCTGTCTCTCTCTCTGTCTCTCTTTCTCTCTCTCTCTGTCTCTGTCTCTCTCTCTCTCTCCTCTCTCTCTTCTCTCTCTCTCTCATCTCTCTCTCTCTCTTTCTATCTCTCTCTCTCTAACTCTCTCTCTCTATCTCTTTCTCTCTCTGTCTCTCTTTCTCTCTCTCTGTCTCTCTCTCTATCTCTGTCTCTGTCTCTGTCTCTCTCTCTCTCTCTGTCTCTCTCTCTCTCTCTATGTCTCTCTCTCTCTCTCTATGTCTCTGTCTACGTCCTCTGTCTCTGTCCTCTCCCACGACTACTACGAAATACTATGTGAAGAGCATTCAGTATCTGTGCAGTTTTCTTGATATAATGTGTTATGCTTGTGGTCTCACAGATATAGATCCCCATCAGACAGCAAATGAAGCATCGCATTAAAAATGAAAAGAGAATACAGTGTCTATACAGTCATATACTGTCACAAACTCCATCACATAGCTCTGCATCATCACCCTGATCTATTATTCATGTCAAGAGAGCAAGGAGACATGAGAGGTGAAGGAAGCACTTACTACACCAGCGGAGAGATCTGCAGCGTTATTAAAGAAATATGAAATCCCTCCACGTTACAGTGAAGTATTGTGTCTCAGCTCATGCGAGTTTGATTTCAATAAGATGTGAGGGGTCTACAGCGTGTGATTCAGCCGCAGGGAGCTTCAGTCTACACATCATTCATTTCTTTAACCAGGTCAACATGAGCTTCTGCTCTTCTAACATAATGTCCTGAGCCATGATGTCACCCGCTGTTTGTTCTGAGCGAGCGCTTCAAAAACAAGCGCTAATCTCTCAACACTCTCACATGCAGTTGATTCACATTAAAGCTGTAGTTCATCAGAGAAATTAATCCTTTTATTATCACCATTAACTCACAAACATGCTTCAAACCAATTGGATGTTTTTCTTTCGCATGCCAAAGGAGGAATTTGCGCAGCTCTGTTCTGTGTGACAGGTGAAGAGAGCACAGGTGTGAGGAACAAACCCAAGTATAAGTCATTATTCACTGATAATCTCTGCTGTCACATTCACTTAAAGCGACGGTTCAACCAAAAGTCTGAATTCTCTCATCATTCTCGTATGGTCGTAAACCTGCATGCGAGTCTATCTTCAGTGGAACACAAAAGAAGATATTTCGAGAAATGTCTCTGTGGTTTTGTGTTCATAACAAAGGAAGTCAATGGAGTTCAGTATTGTTTTGTCGACATTCTTCAAAATATCTTCTGTTGTGTTCTGTTGAAGAAAGAAACTCATTAAGGTTTGACACGATGATGAATAAATGATAGTAATTTTTGAGTTAACTGTTCCTTTAAATGCATTAAACATATCGTATAGAATAGAGAACCATCAAAATCTATCTCTGTGTGTTTAACAGAATAAATAACAACGTGTTTGGCAGAATACGAGCATGTTTATTTCTCGTTATGACTCAAATCAGCAGAACACACAACTGGAGCACTACTAAGAGACTCTCTCTCATTCATGTGTGTTTCATGAGGAGGAACCGGTTTTGTCTACACAGCATCAAAGAGGTCGTGTGCATGACGTCACAGAAACCCACCGCTCCTGCAGAAATAACACATCGATTATAAATGTGAGAATCTTCTGGAGCGAAGGTGAGAAAAGCAGACGGCCAGAGAAATTCTACCTGAGGTCTGTCCCAAAGAATTACTGAGCTTTATAATATTATCCGCTCACAATACATCTCAACATTAGTGAAATGTATTCTCTAACAATCCTTTTACATTGATTCATCTTGGTTAATGCTCATTTATAATACGACTATTATTCTTCTTTTAAACACATGACCTGATGTCATTACTCACAAGCTTTAATATTAAAATGTTATGCAGCACTTTATCAAGATGAACATCTTCTGTAAAAGTATGTGACACCTATGCATAATCTAATACAAAACAATATTGTCAAGTGATACGGATCAGTTCTCAGCTTTTCATCCGATTGTATGAAGCATTTGACTTCTTAACTGAAATCATTGACATGAAACATGAACTTCGCACGCTAATGAAACCCTGACTTCTCATTGTCCTGTAAATAAAAGCCGGTCTCACATAACAATAGTTATTTTCACCTTCATTACAGAAGCGCTGAAGTGATTTCAGTCCATACTGTAAATGGGTCATCATGAGACGCCCAGCACAGTCCTTCAGGTGTTATCATATGAAATAACTCATCAGGTTTCATCAGATCAACTCATTTGCCAAAAAAAAAGAGTTCCAGTTGAATTCATGTCAGTGCTGTAATACTGCGGTATAATTCCCCCGGATTCCTCAAATCCTCACTAATGAACCAATTAAACGGCACATGACTTTAATTGGCTGATTTTTATTCCTGAAAACCTCTGTGTTTGGCAGCACTAATTGGATTTGAAATGTAATGCGTCCTAAAGAGGTGACAGACAAAAGATGGAAAAAATTTCTGGCAGTTTATTTTCAACTAAAGCAAGTTTGACTGACACGATTCCTATAATCATCTCAGTTTTACGATCTGGCTTTCTAGAATAAAACCGTCACAGACCGTTCCACAGATAAAGCAGAAATCACGAGAATACGAACAAGCATCAGTAATTCTTTAAGATCACACGAGCATTTCATTCGACACGCACCTAACTGAGAGAGGCAAATCCCATCGAGAGAAACAGAAACTGTTCTGTGTATTTGTGTCTGCAGATGACTACAGTTTATAAACTATGAACGATATTAAATATGAAACACGTGATTATAAGCGTTCTCCAAGCAAAAACGCAGTTTGTGTAATTCTGATGAACTGCACATACATGTGATGTGTGTGTGTTTGTGCATTAATAGTGATGCTGATGTCGAGACTGACCATCCTCTTTGTCGTCGAACACCGGTCTCTTGGACGAACTGTTGGCGCCCATCCTCTTCTTCCACTTGCCCCAGTGAAACATTGATGATCTGATCTCATTCCTTTCAGTCCCACTGAAACTGATGCGTGATGCCTCTAAAACACGAGCATCTCTGATCAACACTGATGATCCGGTCCGATCCAATCTGATCTCTGATGCACTTTATCTGTTCCAGAGAGAGAATCAGACACACATTGAGAGAGAAACCTGGAGCTGGATGTGTCTCGTGCTACTGAACCACGAGCTGCAGCTCCTGATGATGTGTTTCAGCTTCACCAATGAGTGTATCAGCCCCTCTCTCTCTCTCTCTCTGTCTCTCTCTGTCTCTCTCTCTCTCTCTCTGTCCCCTCCCTCTCGGTATCCCCCCCTCCCTGTGTGTCTCTTTCTTTCTCTCTCCTTCCCTCTTTCCCTGTGCCCCTTCCTCCTTCTCTGCTCTCTCTCTCTCTCTCTCTCTCTCTCTCTGTGCATCTCTATTTATCTTACAGAGAGAGAATGTTAATATGTTCTTCTTACCATAAAATCTCAAGTAACTGATTTCATTTAGGAGAAGAAAAAAAAACTAATTTATAGTAATAACAATAATATAGTCTCCTTTGGAAATAATGATATCTTATATAAGGCAATACAATACACAATGGAAGTACAACGAATCGACTGTGACATTCTCTAAAATGATATTTCTCGGATATTCGTATTTACGAGTTCCGGTCAATTCAAGTCAGTTTGGTCGGAGCAACATGACGGTTTGATGAGATTGTTAACATGAACAAGGAACAGCTCTTATTAATCTTATGTCAATGTTTATGATAGCAATACCATAGTTCATTTTCGCGTAATAATCGATATTAAAAGCGTTCAAGTTGTCTCCGTATTAATCGATATTAACACACATTAAGAAATCAAATACTGTACGTGTTTCTCTCTAAAAATTGTTAGCCAATATATGAACAATTGATTAAAAAGACATTTGATTTAAAGTGTGACATGACTAATACAATCCATATTACGCGTCCTGATATTTTTCAAACGCGCGAAGATGTTTGGGCCCCACCGTGCACCGTAGTTTCGCTTTCGCGCGCTGTCTCTATGGTAACGACTAACATCACAGCTGACGTGAATTGTAAGAGATATACGGCTTATGTTATGAAACCGTCAACGATAGAAATAACGTATAAACGTATTTAAAATCATTTCACAAGTGAGCTGTGTAAAAACATTCATTGTCGGAGTGTACGTCAGAAATGATCCGATAAACACTGTTGATGACACACCAGAAGAAAGTAATGAACGATGTCCGATCGAGTTCTGATCGTAAAGAAAATGTCGTGAGTAACATCGCCTCAGTGCATCTGCGTTCTGACATGATTTATATGAGCAGAAGAGGTTTGATGGAAATATCAGAGTTTGTATTAAACACGACACATGTAAAGGTCAGTACAGAGTTCACTGGACTTAATTCCACAGTTTGAGCTCACATTGATCCGTCACTCACTGCGTGTTTCCTCTGATGTGTATGTTGTAGAGTTTATATCTGGAAGGAAATGAAATCACTCGTCTTCCTGAGCACTTCTTCAGCTCTCTGACATCTTTAGTGTGGTTGGATTTGAGAAACAACGAACTCACAAATCTTCCTGCAGGTGTTGGTCGTCACAGGTGAGTGTGTGCAGCTGCAGACAGAGAAATATTCTGAGTTTCAAGAGAACCTTTTCCTCTATAAACAAATTCATACTAAGCATTTAGTCAAAGATTTAAACAGAAAACATTACAAATAAATATTTTAATGAGAATGTCTTTATCTTTGGTCTAAAAGATGCTTGAAAACGTTACTTTTGGAGGACAACCCAATAACTGAACTACCTCCAGAACTGGGTGAGTACAGATGTCTAGGTTTTCTAGAACAAAGGATTTCAAATTGGCATCCTGGGACCTCCAGAAAAAGAAAAAAGCACAAAGCAAAAATCATAAAAGTCTAAACAATATCACTGTGTTCATATTTATAAATCTCAGTTTTCTTACTACATATATAGATTGAAATGGAGTTTATTGGTTCGGTAACACTTAACACTAAGGTTTCACTCACTAACATTAGTTAATACATTAGCTGACATGATTTGTAAAAGATATACAAACATATATTAACAGTATTTAACATGTTTCTTAATGAATGTTAATATTCACTCTTAGGGGTTAACAAATCAGAATTCTTTCATCTGTAAAATAAGATTTATTGTGAAAGTCACTTCAAAACAAATATATTTGAATTGGAAATGTTTCTCTTCAGGTTTATACATACAACATAACTCTATATTGTCTTTATAATGTCACACATACTGTTTATCAAAAATATACTGATGAATGTATGTTTTTGGAAGGGGGTCCCTCACATTTGGGGGTCTTTGGCATCATAAAGTTTGAAAGTCTGTTCTAGAAGATGTGAAGGAGGAATCACGTGTTTGTTTATAGCAGTGAGACATGTTCTCTCTCTCTCTCAACCGCAGGTAATGTAATCACACTGAAAGCACTGAGTCTGAGGAACTGCCCTCTCACGTTTCCACCTCACCATATCGTGAATCAGGGGCTGGCAAAGATCCTCCAATATCTGCGCAGCACCACGGCTGAACAAGGTGATTTGATAAACCCGAGAGTGAGGTGTGTAGATGTGTGTGCGTGTTGTGCTTTGCCATCTGTATCTGTAAGCATGGCCTGCCTCAAAAATAGCTCTTGCCCTGGATCTGCTTGGCTGGTGTGAGTTCTATTTCACTGGAGACCCATGTGCCGCTCAGCTGGATTCTGGCGCAGCACGACGCCTGCATTTTCAGTCCAATGAAAATCATCAATAACCCATGACACAGCACGTGGTCAACAGACATCTAGAGCAACGAGAAATAAACGCAGCTTTGATGTGATCAAGTGTGACTGAGGAAGGATACTAACATCTTTATTTCATCTGAAATGTAAATCATATTTCAGGCAGAAGTCTTGCGTCAGTGCAGAGAACAGTGCTGGAACTCTCAGTGTGTGGCCAGTAAAGTGTGGTGTTATTTTATGTTATATGACAGACCATAATAAATAAAACACCTTTCAAACCTGCCCTATTTGAATACTCACATGGGCTCAATGCTTGTGTCTTACCTCAGAGAATTTAAAGTATGTGAAGGTGAGATGATGTTTCATTCAGATGTTCCTGCGGTGGAGAAGCTGCAGTTGTCTGATCTGAGTGGCTTCAGTCTGGATCTGTGTGAAGAAGGCGTGGATGATGCAGACGTCCGTCACTTTCAGGAGCTTCGACACAGGATGGTCCAGATGGAGAGGGCTGATTTAGAACAGCCCGGAACATCAGAGGGCGACAGAGAAGCTGGACCGCTCGTTCTCCCCAACATCAGGTACCGGGATTCAATCAGCGAGACATGAATAAATACTAGTGATGATTATAGAGTACATTTCACTGACAATAGTGATATGACCACGAGAGTTAGAATAAAATGATCTCATTATAAAAACCATTATGCAAATATAATGTGTGTATGTGCATGTTTACACCAAAGGCTGTACCTGTAGATTCATGAGGAAACACGCATGTCACATCAGACACGATATCCATCTGTTTTCCAGGACTAACGGCGTCACGAGAGGCATTGGCTCAGAAACCCAGAGGTGGAGCAGAACAGATGAGATCAGACTGGTAGCAATGAGAGAACTGAAGGAGAAACAGTGGATTCTAGAGGAGAGGAAAAGGTGTGTTCACAACTTCATTCTAGAGTTCATTCTTGGAAAAACTGCAGGACTTCTACCAGATGTAGAATGAAGCATTAAGGAAGTCACCAAAACAAAAGTACTTTGTACCGCACTTTGTGTTAAGATTAAACAGCAGACACATAGTGAAATACAATATTTAAAACAAACATGCTCATATTCAGACTTGAAACCTGTCATGTAGTGCACATGTCGTGTGATGTAATCTTGTTAGTCTGACCCAAAAAAATTTGTTCATTCTCTCCTTTCCTTAATCCAGCTTTAATCCTCTAGTAGCATGGCCTTGTAAACTCACCGTACTGTTAAGCGTGTTGACAAAAAGTTTATATGCTCTCCGACTTGTAAGTCGCTTTGGATAATGTATAGCCAATTGAATAAATGTAAATGTAATGTAGTCCTAAACATTACTCACACACCCAGTTGCCATGTTTGTGTATAAAACACAGAGCCCAGGAGCGGCTGTGGAGTCACAGAAACCAGAGCCACAGAGTCACAGAGCAGCACACCAGAAGAACCACAGAGGTACACAAACATCAACACACCAGAAATAATCTCTTCGCAATATCAATGTACAAGTAGCATACTTGTAGTTTGTGTACTATTTCAATACCACCTTGAAGTTTATGAAAGTTTATTAAAACATTTTAAGTATGGCAGTACACAACTAGTTTAGGACTATGTTTTATATTCTACATCTGAACTTGTATGAGTACTTAGTTTACTACAGCACATTCTTAGTTGATGAAAGCACAATCTAAAGTAGACTCTTGGTAAACTACTAGTTGAGGAGCTTTTCTATTGCAATCAACTTGTCAGTTTTCTTCAGGTGAACTGCACATACAGTTAGCTCTCTCTAATAGTGTTGTAGTCGAGACCACCCAGACCAAGACAAAGACAAGCACTCTCTAAATTCATCCGAAAGAGCCACATAACTCTAAAAAGATTTAATTAAATAATAATAAAAGTCTGTGTGTTGATTCATTGAACAGTGTTCTGTTTAGGGATCTTCTTTTTTGAAATAAATAAATACAAACACTAAGCAGAGGAAGTTAACATCACATGTCTCGTCCACCTAACACAAGTAAAAAAGCCAAAAATGTAACATATAAACGTAGAAAGCATATAAATACCCACGATATACAGTGATCTGTCTCTCTGAACCGCATGATGGGGGTTCATTGCAACAACTTCCTAAAGGCAAACACCAGATGTAGAATCAACTCGATCTTTAACATGCTTCATTTAGGAAGAAATGATGTCAGGAAAAGCCCATGACTGTCCATTCATTACCTTTTGTCCCTTGAAAAAGGGGGAGCAACATATTATAGAACTGGAATTCCTAAACCCATCAACTAATCTGGATGAGAAGACACTTTAAATAAAGTACTTTAAGACAATAGTCATTATAAAACTGGACCTTAAGTGCAATTTAGTGATTTAAAACAATACAAGACCGAGACCAAATGGAGTTGAGACTGAGACAAGACCATGAAAACAGTCTTAAAGGGACAGTTCACAAAAAAATGAAAATTCTGTCATCATTTACTAACCTTCGAGTTGTTCCAAATGTGTAAAAAAAACCAGTGGAAGTCAAAAGTGACCCAGAACTGTCCTACATTCTTAAAAATATCTTCTTTAGTGTTAAAAAAAAATGAATAAAAGTCATTTTTCCTACTATGGGAGTCGATGGGGTGTTGAGATCTGGTCATACGCATTCTTCCAAATATCTTTTTCGGTGTTTATCAGAACAAAAAAAATGATACACATTTAGAACAACTTGAAGGTGAGTAAATGATGACAGAATTTTAATTTTAGGTGAAAAATCACTTTAATACCGGTCTCGAGTA
Organism: Triplophysa bombifrons; assembly: GCA_029783895.1. NCBI lineage: Eukaryota > Metazoa > Chordata > Actinopteri > Cypriniformes > Nemacheilidae > Triplophysa > Triplophysa bombifrons. Next base: position 562,433 of record CM056459.1, on the reverse strand, counting down.
CCAGAAATACGCGTTATATTGTATTTGAGCACTTTAAATACACTACAGTGTTTCTGTTTAGTTTGTCATGTTTAACCTTGAAATAGAGCTCTGATGATGATCTTGTTGTTGCTCGCCTCCAGAAACACCAGCACATCACTTACAATGTGTGTTTTAGGACCGATCGTCTGCTCATCTGACCCGAGACATCACAGTTATTCCTAGAGTCCAGTGAAAGGGTGGACAGGTACAAGCACACGTCCAGACACCGTCAGATCTGTGTAATACTGACATCTTGTGGTGGATTGTGAAAGTTGAAGAAAGACGATAGGATCACAGGTTTGAACACACAAACGAAGAAACATGAAGTGCCTTTAAAGTCACATTGGATTAAAACACATGAACTTTTCTTTTTTCTTGATTAATTTCAATCATTACTGTAATACTTGAATGCTATTGTTTTAGTGGTTCCAGTCACATTCATGCTTAAAACCTTGTGATGACAATAAATGCTTTTTGAAATCTAACCATCGAGAAACAGAAGCTGATATGTTTTTTGATATGTGGCTTCTCACATATAAAGTGAACATTATGCCACAATGTTTAGTTGAATCAGAATTGAAAAAAATATCCATCTTACTGTATAACGTTGTTCAGGCAGGGAATAAGGCGTAAACTGACGGATTGTATTAAATTCATACATTAACCATATGGTATAAACAACAAGCATGATTTTTAAGGAACAGATCTGCCACAAATGCTGTCATTTTATTGACTTCTTTTGGATGTACACATAACCACTGAGAAGTCAATGGGTTCATTCTTCCAAATATCTTCTTTTGTGTTCTCCAGAAGAAAAAAAGTCATACAGGTTTGACATGACATGAAGGTGAAAACAAGTGATGACATCGTTTTCATTCTCTTTAAAGTAATACTCCACCTAAAAATTAAAATTTCTGTATAAATTCTATCTGTTCTGTTGAACTTCTGTTTTTCGAAAATGTTTCTGGGACATCGGTGTCTACCATAGTAGGAACAATTTAAACTGTAGTCAAAGGTGGCCCAGAACTATTTGCTTTGCTAAATTCTCCAAAATATCTCATTTTGTGTTCAACAGAACAAAGACTGCAACCAGATGGTGGCTTTTTGAGACTATTTTTTTTTCAGTTTTTCTTAATGGTTGCACTAATGAGACTGCAAAATAATATATTGATCAGTTTGGCACATTAAAGTTTAATGCTCAAGAAATCTTATATTGCGAGAGTGGCACATCAACTCGCTCCATCTCGTCTCCCCTTCTTCAATCATTTGCTTATCTATAGGTGGCCCCTACCCCCATTGACGCATGTAAGAGGTCCATTTAAAGGGACAGTTCAACCAAAAATTTTAATTCTCTATAAATTTCTTTGTTCTGCTAAACACAAAGGAAGATATTTGTTGATGAAATGCGCAAACAAACACAGCTGAACTTCCGTCATTCGAGTGAAGCAGCATTGATGATGTGCGTTCTGCTCTTTCTCTGGCTGGCTGGTTGACACGTGTGTGGGCGTGCTCTTTCTCTCACGCTCAGACGTGGCCGTGCTCTTTCGCTCGATGGATGATGCGTGAGTCTGCTTTTCTTGGAGAATTGTCTAATTAGTAACTAAGAACCCTTGATACTAAAGGGGAATCTGTACAAACCGAGTGAATCGAGCACAGAAATGCTACGTCATACGTTCAACTCATTTTTGATAAGTTGACTATGTTAAGCTTGAGAAGCCAGCAGGTTCGTCAGTGTAAAGAAGTCCGAATGCATGAAAGAGCATGCAACCTCCTCATTAAATGTTCACAAAATATAAAGGAAAAAGTAGCATTCAATCATTTTGTTGCTTAAAATGTGCTTTAATTTGGTTTGACAAGTGTTGACAGAGTTTATGTATAAACAATACAATATCATTAATAAATCTATTACAAATGAATAAAAATCATTGTTTATGATTTAATGTATTAAACATGTTTGGATGTGGTTTTAATGTTTTTTCTTACCTCACCCCACGACCAAATTAAGGACTGGTGCAATCTCTCTCAAATTTTAGTCTAGAGCCCGCCTCCCTCTTTACAAAATTGGTCTCCATTTTTGTCATAGTGAAGGACGCCACCACACTCATTCTGTTTCTGATCATTTAGCACCACATTTATTGTTAGAGTTGTAAGTTTTGAAGTTCATCCCTATTTGTTTACAGGTGTCATGAATTAAGACATCAATTTTAACCCAAGCTTTTGTAATATAAGAGGGAATCGTATTCAAGCGAACATCCTGTAAGTGTTAGAACTGAAAACTCCCTCGTTACTGTAATGACAGTTGTAATTGTTTCCTGTAGCTCAGTGGTAAGAGCATTGCATTGGTGCATTGGTGTAAATTGACACCAGGCACAGCGAATGTCAGGTCTTGGAATGCACCTTTCTACGACGTCATTGATAGGTTGAACACCACCTCCGAAGAGGAATATCAACAACGACTATATTCTCCATCTCAGAGAGTTCAGCCTTCATCAGCGGGTGCAGTCTTTAACTTCAACCGTGAAACTAACGTTAATTCGACACGCATGACGCGTCTGTAATGAAAGCGATCACAATAAAACTGTTGCGCGCATTTAAAATCAATGAAGCGCGTGCTGCGCGCGGCGCTTGCTCTTTACACAGTAACGCATTTGAAAAGAAAGACACCGCAGTGAAAGTGCTAAACCTTATTGCACCTGACAGTCTGAACCCTAGCTTTTTACTCGGACAACGTGTTTAGGCATATAATTATACATACTGTGGTGCATTTAATTGTAGCTGGAGGGTAAACATGTTAAACAGTAAACACTATTTCTAGTAATGTTAACGTCCGTGCTCATTTCTAATTTACTTAAAACTTTAATTGTGAATTTGTTGTTTTACATTACATTTACATTTATTCATTTGGCAGACGGGGTAGCTGCGAACAGGGTGCAGTGGGCAGCTTCACTGCAGAGCAAACAGGGGTAAGGTGCCTTGCTTAAGGGCACTTCAGTCATTTCCTGGTGGCACTGAGAATTGAACCAGTGACCTTCTGGCTACAAGTCCAACTCTCTAACCACTAGACCACAACTGACCAGTGTTTTTTTTTTTTTTTTTTTTTTTAAATCAATCTTTAATGTCATCCTCTAGTGTTTTGTGGCTCTTTTTTAAAAGTATCGATTTAGGCACCAGCACCGTTTGAAAAGTATAGATTATCAAAAACCCCTAAACGATACTCAACCCTAGTTATGCGTGGATGAAGTTTATTTTTAAAGACGTTCCAGCTCTAATTTTCAAGACTAAAATTAAAAATCAGTGCTGTGCTGTGCCGTCAATATTGGATCTGACAGGAATGGCGCAGCAATGAGAGTAAAACATTTTTAATATGCGTCACTATTGCTTTGTTCGAGATCGCTTGATGTGTCCTGCAAATGTGTAACCTAATGTTACATGTCCAACCAAATTCACAAACTGCTATAGAATCATAGTAGTGGGCGTTTACTTCCAAGTCTTCAATGCGGCACGCCCAGTAAAACCGAGCGTTTGTCGAGTCGGCCTCAAAACCCGGGTAGAGAAAAGCCTATTACTAATTGATTTTGAGGTTAAAAAAAAAAACATACGAACATCATAAGTAGAACTTATAAAACAGTAAAAGTCAATAAACAAGGAAAGTTTAACACTCCTTTAAAATTTTATTTAGAAAAATTTTTTATTTGTTTCTTAACGCCATTCATGGCGAGCACCAAATTGGGGGAGGGATAATTTAGATTCTTCAATTAACCTATCCTGCATGTCTTTGGGCTGTGGGAGGAAACCGGAGTACCCGGAGTAAACCCACGCAGACACAGGGAGAACATGCAAACTCCACACAGAAAAGCCTCCCGTCCGAGCAGACACGGGGAACTTTTTGCTGTGAGACAACAGCGCTAACCACAGAGCCACTGTGCCGCCCGCAACAGAATTGAACTAGTTAATTGAAGTTCTTAAAGCCAATTTACACTGATAGAAGGAATGCCTACAAATACCAAAGTTCTAACTGTGTGTTCAGACCAAACGCGACTTGCGTTTCACTTCATTGCAGACGTGAATTCGCCTCATGGGATGGGCTTCTGCCAGGCGGCTCCAGTCCCATATATATTGCTTAAATTCTGTAAAGATCGTTGTAGTGGAGTAGGCGGGGCGAGACCGTGGTTTGAGTAATTGTGAATGAGCGCCAGTTGTGCGCACACCGGGCTCGAATCACGTAGGAGATTGGGAGCATATAAGAGAACGAGCAACCGGACCATCGAAGAGAGAGGACCGGGCCCGAACATGTTTTACGTTTGTATTTATATTTATGTTATTTCGCTGGCGGTCGTCCGTGAGGGGCCGGCAGCTGTTATTATTTATATTAAAACTTTATTTAAATGTCTGCCGGTTCCCGCCTCCTTCCTTCCTTTTATTGAACGTTGTTACATTGGTGCCGAAACCAGGGAGGAAGGAGTGACATGCTGTCAGAGAGTCCTCGCCGCCGAGTGGCCTCACGGTGCCGGAGAGTTCGGGCAGCGCAGACGAAGGGTGTCCCCCAATCGCTGCCCGAAGCGGTGGCTCTGGGGAAACAGAAGTGCACAGTGCGGCCACCGTCAAAGCTTCGGTGGAACGGTGACCTTTGCTGCCGCGCCCCTGGGTCGACTTTCATCCAAGTGGGAGCGGGGGAGTTGCCGCCGTCCGACAGAGGCCGGAGCCTGCGTCCGTCCGCCCAAGGGGGAGGAGCAGGGGCGGGGAACCTGCCCCGACTCCCAGATAAAAGAGGAGTCACTGCCGGCCGCAAGGGGGCAGATGGTCGAGCCGTCCACCGAAGCCCCAGGGCCACCGCAAGGCACTGCGAAGGAGAGTACTCCGGCTGGTTGAGGACCGAGCAGCAGCATGTCTGGGAACCGGAATATATTTTCTTTTCCTCTCTCTTTCCGGTCGCTCCGAGGGCTCCGATCTCCGTTGTATCGTCTCGTTGCTGCATCCATAGTCTCGGGGGTACCCCCCCGGCCTGTGAGGGGTGATGGGGGTATGTAGTGGAGTAGGCGGGGCGAGATTGTGATGAGCGCCAGTTGTGCGCACACCAGGCTCGAATCACGTAGGAGATTGGGAGCATATAAGAGAACGAGCGACCGGACCGTCGAAGAGAGAGGACCGGGCCCGAACATGTTTTACGTTTGTATTTATATTTATATTTGTATTTATGTTATTTCGCTGGCGGTCGTCCGTGAGGGGCCGTCAGCTGTTATTATTTATATTACAACTTTATTTAAATGTCTGCCGGTTCCCGCCTCCTTCCTTCCTTTTATTGAACGTTGTTACATTGGTGCCGAAACCTGGGAGGAAGGAGTGACATGCTGTCAGAGAGTCCTCGCCGCCGAGTGGCCTCGCGGTGCCGGAGAGTTTGGGCAGCGCAGACGAAGGGTGTCCCCCAGTCGCTGCCCGAAGCGGTGGCTCTGGGGAAAAGTGCACAGTGCGGCCACCGTCAAAGCTTCGGTGGAACGGTGACCTTTGCTGCCGCGCCCCTGGGTCGACTTTCGTCCAAGTGGGAGCGGGGGAGTTGCCGCCGTCCGACAGAGGCCGGAGCCTGCATCCGTCCCCCGAGGGGGAGGAACAGGGGGCGGGAAGTGCCGAGTGCAGCCACCGCCTGCCAGAGGCCGGAGCCCGCGTCCGTCCGCCCAAGGGGGAGGAGCAGGGGCGAGGAACCTGCCCCGACTCCCAGATAAAAGAGGAGTCACCGCCAGCCGCAAGGGGGCAGACGGTCGAGCCGTCCACCGAAGCCCCAGGGCCACCGCAAGGCACCGCGAAGGAGAGTACTCCGGCTGGTTGAGGACCGAGCAGCAGCATGTCTGGGAACCGGAATATATTTTCTTTTCCTCTCTCTTTCCGGTCGCTCCGAGGGCTCCGATCTCCGTTGTATCGTCTCGTTGCTGCATCCATAGTCTCGGGGGTACCCCCCCGGCCTGTGAGGGGTGATGGGGGTATGTAGTGGAGTAGGCGGGGCGAGATTGTGATGAGCGCCAGTTGTGCGCACACCAGGCTCGAATCACGTAGGAGATTGGGAGCATATAAGAGAACGAGCGACCGGACCGTCGAAGAGAGAGGACCGGGCCCGAACATGTTTTACGTTTGTATTTATATTTATATTTATGTTATTTCGCTGGCGGTCGTCCGTGAGGGGCCGTCAGCTGTTATTATTTATATTACAACTTTATTTAAATGTCTGCCGGTTCCCGCCTCCTTCCTTCCTTTTATTGAACGTTGTTACATTGGTGCCGAAACCTGGGAGGAAGGAGTGACATGCTGTCAGAGAGTCCTCGCCGCCGAGTGGCCTCGCGGTGCCGGAGAGTTTGGGCAGCGCAGACGAAGGGTGTCCCCCAGTCGCTGCCCGAAGCGGTGGCTCTGGGGAAAAGTGCACAGTGCGGCCACCGTCAAAGCTTCGGTGGAACGGTGACCTTTGCTGCCGCGCCCCTGGGTCGACTTTCGTCCAAGTGGGAGCGGGGGAGTTGCCGCCGTCCGACAGAGGCCGGAGCCTGCATCCGTCCCCCGAGGGGGAGGAACAGGGGGCGGGAAGTGCCGAGTGCAGCCACCGCCTGCCAGAGGCCGGAGCCCGCGTCCGTCCGCCCAAGGGGGAGGAGCAGGGGCGAGGAACCTGCCCCGACTCCCAGATAAAAGAGGAGTCACCGCCAGCCGCAAGGGGGCAGACGGTCGAGCCGTCCACCGAAGCTCCAGGGCCACCGCAAGGCACCGCGAAGGAGAGTACTCCGGCTGGTTGAGGACCGAGCAGCAGCATGTCTGGGAACCGGAATATATTTTCTTTTCCTCTCTCTTTCCGGTCGCTCCGAGGGCTCCGATCTCCGTTGTATCGTCTCGTTGCTGCATCCATAGTCTCGGGGGTACCCCCCCGGCCTGTGAGGGGTGATGGGGGTATGTAGTGGAGTAGGCGGGGCGAGATTGTGATGAGCGCCAGTTGTGCGCACACCAGGCTCGAATCACGTAGGAGATTGGGAGCATATAAGAGAACGAGCGACCGGACCGTCGAAGAGAGAGGACCGGGCCCGAACATGTTTTACGTTTGTATTTATATTTATATTTGTATTTATGTTATTTCGCTGGCGGTCGTCCGTGAGGGGCCGTCAGCTGTTATTATTTATATTACAACTTTATTTAAATGTCTGCCGGTTCCCGCCTCCTTCCTTCCTTTTATTGAACGTTGTTACATTGGTGCCGAAACCTGGGAGGAAGGAGTGACATGCTGTCAGAGCGTCCTCGCCGCCGAGTGGCCTCGCGGTGCCAGAGAGTTCGGGCAGCGCAGACGAAGGGTGTCCCCCAGTCGCTGCCCGAAGCGGTGGCTCTGGGGAAACAGAAGTGCACAGTGCGGCCACCGTCAAAGCTTCGGTGGAACGGTGACCTTTGCTGCCGCGCCCCTGGGTCGACTTTCGTCCAAGTGGGAGCGGGGGAGTTGCCGCCGTCCGACAGAGGCCGGAGCCTGCGTCCGTCCCCCGAGGGGGAGGAACAGGGGGCGGGAAGTGCCGAGTGCAGCCACCGCCTGCCAGAGGCCGGAGCCCGCGTCCGTCCGCCCAAGGGGGAGGAGCAGGGGCGAGGAACCTGCCCCGACTCCCAGATAAAAGAGGAGTCACCGCCAGCCGCAAGGGGGCAGACGGTCGAGCCGTCCACCGAAGCCCCAGGGCCACCGCAAGTCACCGCGAAGGAGAGTACTCCGGCTGGTTGAGGACCGAGCAGCAGCATGTCGGGGAACCGGAATATATATTTTTTCCCTCTCTCTTTCTGGTCGATCCGAGGGCTCCCATCTCCGTTGTCTCGTCGCTGCATACCCCCCACCCCATCCCCCCCTGAGGGAGGGGAAGGGAGCATGCACAGTCTCGGGGGTACCCCCCCGGCCTGTGAGGGGTGATGGGGTATGTAGTGGAGTAGGCGGGGCGAGATTATGATGAGCGCCAGTTGTGCGCACACCGGGCTCGAATCACGTAGGAGATTGGGAGCATATAAGAGAACGAGCGACCGTCGAAGAGAGAGGACCGGGCCCGAACATGTTTTACGTTTGTATTTATATTTATATTAGTATTTATGTTATTTTGATGGCGGTCGTCCGTGAGGGGCTTTATTTAAATGTTTGCTGGTTCCCTCCTTCCTTCCTTCCTTCCTTTCTTTCTTTTATTGAACGTTGTTACAATCGTTTTTGACAACTTGCCAGATTGTCCGACCTCCTCACTCACTTTCTTCCAAGCAAGATCCTTTTTTTTTCTGTTTCGATAAAAGATGTATCGTACAGCTGCAGGTATCCACATACAAACAACAATGATTTTGTCCTCCATCGTTGTTTGGGATTTCTGCCTCCGCTCGCAACATCATAATCACCTCACTTCTAGAGCAAGCTCCTGATTGGTTAACGCAGAGTGAATTTTCATCAAAGTTAAAAAAAATTAGCTCGTGCGAATCACGCGAACGCTCAATTCGCACGAATCGCGCAATTCATTTACATTTATTCATTTGGCAGACGGGGTAGCTGCGAACAGGGTGCAGTGGGCAGCTATCACTGCAGCGCAAACAGGGGTAAGGTGCCTTGCTCAAGGGCACTTCAGTCATTTCCTGGTGGCACTGAGAATTGAACCAGTGACCTTCTGGCTTCAAGTCCAACTCTCTAACCACTAGACCACTCATTCGCGCCGCAAGAAGGTCCATCACGTCTTTGCATTGACTTAACATGTAAATCACTTGCGCTTAACGTGCCATTCGCGTTTGGTCTGAACACAACATAAAAGCTAACTCAAACTGATCTAACGAACACAAAACAACACCAACTAATGCCAAAACTAACTCAAACTGATCTAACGAACACAAAACAACACCAACTAATGCTTAAAAACTAACCCAAACTGATCTATCGATCACAAAACAACACCAACTAATGCCAACATTCTAAAAACAAACTCAAACTGATCCAACGAACGTAAAAAAAAACACCAACTAACGCCAACAAATACAAACCTTCTAAAAACTAACTTGCATTGATCAACAGAAGGCTCAAAAAACACCATGCCTACGTTCTTAAAGCCAATTCACACTGATCACAACTAACGGCAAAAATTTACAAACATTTACAAGTATACCGCCAGTACATTTATATTAGTGTGCATAAAAAAATATAGCTAATAATATACTTTAACATCACTTACGCATATGTGATAAAATCTACTTTTACTTATGCCTGTTATACTTTTTTTAAACTTTGTTTAAAGGGTAGACAAGAACTTGTTCTAGTGATTCTAGTCACTCGGGAATACGATAAAACAGTTAACCCTGATACTACGCAATCGCTTCCAGCCTTTCCTGAAGAAGGTCCTAACTCTTTTTACCGCATTGTGCCATCTCACCGCAAACCCAGACTCGGTTGGAGAAGTGGTTCCTTCCACCCTGTCATTTCTCGGGGGCAGTATAATCTATGATAAACAAAAAGAACATTCTTGCACAAATATACATACCTTGAATTATGATCATGATGATGACCGCATTTTTTACTGTATGTTTTTCCCACATTTTTACTTGCATATATGGGTATCTATAGTGTGTGCGTGTGTTATTTGAAAACTATTGTATTGGTCATAGGCTGTAGTGTGATTTGTTCTAATAATTTGTTTACTTACATCTCTTATCGAAGAAATGATCTGGTCAAATTCTTCTTCAGACAGTGGAGTAAGCACATCCACCTCAATGAATACACGACTGGCAAGACCAGGACCTTGGGAGAACTCGATTACAACCTGTTAAAGGACAAAAGAGATTTTTGTCAATAAAGAAAATGATGCGCTGTATAACATTTCTATTTTGAACTGAAGCGTGTGTCCCCGCTTTCACACATCTATACATGATTGTATTGTATCGGCCATAGTGTGAATTGTTCTAATCATTTCTTTCCTTACATGATTGGTTACATTTGGAAGATGTCTATTTCTAGGCCGGGCCGTTTCGATGCCGGCCCCCTTGTCCCCTGACTCCAGAACTAAAGCCATTTGACTCAAGATATATGTAAGGCTTGTATGATTTGCTGTTCAGAAAGAAAACTGAACAAATGATATTGGCTGGTTTCTTCAAAAAGGACTATTCAAGTAGGCTTGTCGTCGTCTGGATACTGATGTGTCATCTGCAAAAGATAAAAGAGTCTTGATGTTTGGGGTCATGATCACAGTACAATAAGGAATATAAAGAAAATGATGATATAACACTTATTTTGTGAACCAAAGCATTCATTTTCATTTCACAAAAGAAACAGTCAATTAAAGCGCTGTCTTTCAAGTTACATATCATTTTGTTGTGACAAAACTCTACTGAAGTCAGTGTCTATAGAGTTTTAGCTCCATTGAGTTTCTGAAATGTTAACTGTTAAAACTGCGTTACGGAAAACGCATAGAAAAGAAAAAAGTAAGATTAAAAACCGATAAACGATCAAACACATAGAATTATGTGAAAAGTTTGCAATGCAATTCAGGCGAAACAGCTGCAGACAAACAACACGGAACATTCCTTCATATTCATCGAGTACTCTGTGCCCCAATATACATTACAGTTTTATTATATATAAGTCTGACCGGTTTCGAATACAGACAGGCTATATAACATGTAAACAGTGAATCAATATCGTCGTTAACATTAAATCGTGTATAAAGTTTGCTAAAATTATAGTTTGAACAAAATAAGTTTAAAGTAAACTGCGCTGTTTGTACTCACATGTTACTCGTTCGTCGTCCAGTCTGTAAATGAGCTGCGGGCTCAAAACAAACACTCATAGCGAATCCCACTATGACGCAACACTCAAGCACGTGCGCGCGCTCAGATACGATGTGTTGTGTGCTTTTAAACTCGGTTCATCTCCCAACGGCCAAATTTGGATCACGTGAGCCGCATCGGCCAATCATGTCATTCTGTTTGAGGTTTACCTTGCGTTTCTTTCCAAGCTTAAAAATAAGATTTTAATCGGTTAAAATAATAAAACTGCTTCATAGGGAACACACACACAGACAGACATCAGCCATAGTAGTCATTTAACATGTCATTGTTGTGATCGGAAAGTATAAATCCCCGAAATGTGCATTTCTCATCATGCATGTTGCAATAACTTACAAAATATTTTAATAAGTGTACTCAAATTAATTTGAAAAAGTGTTGTCAAAGCTTTATGGTGGATGGAGATAGTTTTCATTGGAGCAAGTTTCATTACAGTACAAACTGTCATTTATTATTATTATTATTATGGATTAAAAAATAGTCCATACATTAAATGAGGCAGCAAACACACACTATTTAAACTTATGTTCTATATTATATTTAGCCACGTTAGCAATGTATCTCTGTTTATAATCACCTTTCACAATAAAGCCCAGAACCAAAAGCGTTACCATGGAGTTATTTGTTGCTGTATAAACGCTCATAAGCAAGGCATTATGGGTATTTTTGTGTCTAATAAAAATGTAGAATAAAATGAATGTACCAACCTAAGTGTGGTGTGTAAATACAGTCTAAATAATGCATTATTATTATGAATTAATTTACATTTTTGAAAGAGAATGAGATTTTTTACTATTACATAAATATGAAACAAGGCTTTAAAGGGACAGTGGACACAAAAGTAAAACAATTGTCTTTATTTACTAAGCTTCGAATCGTACCAAATCTGTAGAAATGTCTTTGTTATGACGAACACATAGAAAGATATTTTGAAGAATGATTGTAACCTAACAGTTCTTTGCCAACATTCACTACTAAAGTAGGAAAAATGACAATGGTAGTCAGAAGTGCCCCAGGACTATTCTTCAAAATACTTTATTTTGTGTTTAAGACAACAGAGAACTTTATAAAGCACATTTTTTCTGCTATGGTAGTTAATTGTGCTAGTAAAGTTTGTCTTAAAGGACCAGTCTGTGAAATCTAGCAGCGTCACTCCCAATTGCAACCAATGGCTCCCCGGCCTCCCTTTCAAAGCATTACATTCTAAGGTAATAAAACATCACGCCTCATTTTGTAAGCTCTTTATACACCACTGAAGGCATAGTTGTGTATATCATATTGCATTTCTGTCAATAGATCCTCCAAAAACTGACACACTGGACCTTTAACAGACACATCGCGATCGCATTAACAGTCTGAACATGTTCAAATACTAGGTTTTATTAGAGAAAAACCTGTTTAAAAAAACAGCATATGCTAGGTTAGGTATGTTTTGATGCTGGTTCGACCACCTTTAACCAGCTAAGGACCAGCACATGACCAGCTTAAACCTGCAGAAACCAGCAAACCGGAAAAAAAACTTTTTCAACAGGGCTGTATCTCAAAAGCATCACGGTGTAGTCCAGTAGCTCTATGAACTTCACATTTTTCAGCAATCTTTGATTAAAACACAATCAAACAGAAAAACCTTACGAATAAAACACTTCATAAGGCCCCAGGCATTTCCTCTTCAGGCTGTTGTAATCCCAGAATGCTGAAATCAGTAATGTTGTCTTCATCAATGTTTATTTATTTACTGTCACAGTCCAGACTTGAAGTCTAGCAGTGTTGCTTGGCATGCAGAAACAGACGAGAAAGTCCTTCATCTTCACTCTTGTTCCGGGGAGGACGTTTGCCCGGAGTACAGATTCACTGTCTTCACTGAGGAAATGTCTGGAAGATATTTCAAGAGATGACAGCAGGTCTGTGCTGCATTTCCATAATAAAGACCAACATTCTGAACTGAACCCCAGTGTTCTCAGTTTGACCAGCAGGTGTCATCCATCCTGTTTTATTTCTCCATGAATCAGTGTCTCCACACACAGTCAGCCATTTTAAAGGCCTAATGTCACAATGTTAAAATACTGCCTGTGTGTTCTGAAGCTCCAGATATCACATCAGTTTGGTTCTCTAGACGTGTGACGCCCCGTCTCATCTGGTGCTTGAGGGATTTGTTCGCTGTTATTTTTCACTCACATGTTTTGATCCTGTCATAAACACACACACGGTTAATAAAACACTAAACATAGCCAAGTGTCAGCACCTGTATAAATAAAATCTGTGTAAATATGAAATGCCTGCGTTTCGTGTAGAACAATTTGGCATTTCAGCAGTTAATGCTCAAGTGAATTTAAGAACAAATCAAAAGGTTGTTGTAAACTGGTCCATTTATCTCTTTTAGGCTTTTATGCTGTAATAATAGATTAGTTTAAGTGAACATCTGCCTAAATATATACTGTGTTACACTTGAAGTGGGTTATATATGTGTATGCTATATAAACTAGTGTATGTATGATAGTAGTTAAAAGGTGAGTATGTAGTGTGTGTGTGTGTGTGCTGTTAAAGGTGAATAATGGATGTGTTTGGACATGTTAGTGATATATAATATGTAATATATGTTATACATGAAGTGGGCTGTATGTATGCTATACCTTCACTAATTTTCCCATAATATGTCGAATTGTATATATAGTGTATTATATGTGCTATAGAGTTGAGTGTGGTGGTGTGTTGTTATGTTGTCTAGTCTCTTATAGTTGACTCTGTACATATGTTGGAGTAAATGCAGTATATGTGTTTAGTCTTTCGGCAGTGATGTCACCGCGGCGGATCCGTTGTAATCGCCTCGGCGGAGCTGATGGCGTCATTCCGCGCGCTGGCGGAGCCTCCCGAGCGCTGACGGAGCGGAGTAGCAGCGAAGGCCGAGACCACCGAGGCTCCGGCGGCCGCGATCGAGCGACGCCAAGCCGGACACCCGAGTCAGGAAACATGCAGGCTGTATTGGAGGAGCTGCGGGCCGGCTCCCGGATCCCCGTCACCGTCGATCAGATCGTGAACGACACGCTGCTGGTGACGCTCACGTACCGAGAGAGAAGCTACACGGGCATTTTACTGGACTGCCAAAAAAAGTGAGTGGAATTTCTGAGTGTTTTTGAGAGAAAATTAAATCATTTCTCGCGTGGGCCCAAACAGCAGGCCGAAAAAAGACAAGCAGAGGCCCGTGTGTGAAACAATGAGAACAAGCCAAAGCATCACCTTTCACACACCGTGAACGCGTTTAACGGTATCGATCACGGTATTTTGTTTCGGATCGCGTGATTTTAACTCTATTATTTGACGGTGGATGTTTAATGCTGTGTTTGTAGTTAGCCATGTAGCCCCATGAAGCTGTTTATCAGTCTCACAATCTGCTGTGTGCATTTCCATAGAGATGAAAGACGAATGAACCTGCTTTATGAAATATATCGTGGCGAATTATTGAAATACGTAGTGAAATGTTTCTGTATTTCATTCTTGAGTGAAACTTCTTTATTCTTGACGAATGGCCCTGGTGGCATTGTTGTAGCTTGTGATGGCTATCTGCTTATTACTTTAGTTTAAAGGTCAAACATTTGTCAACTGCACATGTGAATGAATTGAACGTGTTTCTCTTTGCATTGTGGGAACATCTTTATTCACATTTAAAGGCCTCGTCTTAAAGGCTCAGGTGGTTTTAAAAGGCCTCTCAATGTTAACCTTTTTTATTTTCATGATTAAATGACAAGATCATGTAAGTAGATGCATATGTTTATAGAATAATTCATCAAATAAATGCAATCTTAAAGTTTGGAGTGTTCATTTAAAGAGCTGGAACTCTTTGTGTCAGACAAAGCCAGATGAGATGACACTTGACAACACATTTGTCTCTATAAACACCATCACTAGGTGATTTTTTTGTTTGTCATTGTGTATGTTTGTCTTAATACGAGCGCTTCAGAGCGTGTGTCACACAGGTTTGTGTGGTGTTAAAATACAGTAAGATATTTATAGCTCGAATGCATCTTATGTCACATTTACTTTATAAAGCTCCTACGCCCAAGCAGACATCAGAAAAAGACCTTAAACCAAAGTTTCCATCATATTTATCTGTTGGTGGAAGAATAATGGTGAGCTTGATTTCATATGTGACATTATTTCACCATCCTATCGGTGTCTTTGCTTCTTTCAGATGTTGTCTAATGTGAAATTCTTCATGACGTTGTTCTGTTATGTCACGATGTGTCACGTCCTGTTGAGAATGTTATTGAGTGGAGCAGGAGCAGTGAGTCACGACAGGTCATCTGCCGCGTCCTTGGACATGGATAGCATGGATGGCCTTTATTATAGTTTAATAATGGGATGAGAAACGTACCTGGTCGTTTATATGATTCAATCTTTATGCTCCATGTATTGTGTTATCTGAAAATGATGTGCATTACACAACAACGCATGCTGCTTGGAGCACTCTATCCCATAATGCACTGCAGTGCATCCACAATAAAAATAACAGCTAACAGGTATACACATGAATTCTGTCTTCAATTATTATCTCTCGTGTGTTTGTAAACCTGTATACGAGTCTTTCTTTAGTGGAACACAAAAGAAGATATTTTGAGAGATGTCTCTGTCGTTTTGTGTGTGCACAATGGATGTCAGTGGGGTTAGGTGCTGTTTGATTATCAACATTCTTCAAAATATCTTACAGTATAGAAAAACTTATTCTGGAGACATAACAACAACGTTACTGTTTAAAATGTTTTGTTGTTGTTGCGTGTATGTATTGTGTTTGTGTATTGTTGGACATTGGGGTACACTGCATTAAAGTCAGTCGTTAGTAAGATTTCATTCCAAGCATAGTTTTGGATTATTAAATAACATCATGTCGTTAATTACGATGGGTCATTAGCATTTGTAATATAATATTCGATATATTCCCTACGCAGCTTTAGCTTTGGAGAGAGCGGCTGGTGTAATTATGGCCTTCAGGACAGCAGCTTCAGGGGTGGGCGTTTTATTTTTACATCAAGCATCTCAAATGATTGTAGTTTATTGCCTGAGGGCTTTCTGCCGCTCTAGACCCACAGGACTTCCTTCTAAGGTTTAATTGATAATCCCGGCACAATCAGATTTCAGGGCCGCATGTGAAAACATTGAAATCTCATGGCCCTTGTCCTGTGTCCCTGGTGGTTTATGGGATTGTTTTTGTTCAGAGGTGGAGGTTGGGGGGGTGGCTTCCGGGCTGTTCCGTTGGTCTCTTTGTCTGTCGATCCTAACCGAGGGCAGCCTCAGAGTTCGTTGTTAATATTTTACAGATTTCATCATCATCAGTACTGAATCACATACCTGTGCACTCGGCATGCCTTCATTGTTTCACATCTAAACGACCTGAATCTTAAATGTAAGGATGTTTTACTGCAGGGATATGAAGCCTTTGTGCTTTACCTTAACTGTAGTGAATGAAAAATACTGTCACAGTAAGAAACGGAGGAAGAAATTTTGGTTCATTCTTTTGTTATTGGGTAGTGTGTGGTCATGTGAGTAACAGAACATCGTTCAACACAGTTAAGAAGTTTGAAAGATGAACTGATTCCTGTGTTTTTTAAAGATAAGAAGAAAAACTGTGTGGCCATGTGTTGGTTATGTGTTGCATGATGGGGCTGGTTCAATGATTAATGTGCTATTACAGTTTAAATTCTAGTGTTTTAAAAGATAAACGTGTCATCTTTATAAAGGTTTTTTCCCCAGAACATTCAGACTCGCTCTATTGTGCAGAGCTTTGACGCTTATGTCAAGGAACAGAACACCAGGGATGTGTTATGCTGGCTGTTTTGTTCTTGTAAGGAATGGCCGTTCTCATGGCTCATGAAACTCCATCACTTGTGTGTCAAACGTGTTTGATTATGATTGGCTCTTATGTTTCCATTTGTCTGTGTTCGCAGGACTGGGCTCTTTTGCCTTCCAGACGTCATTGGGAAGTCAGAAGAGAACCTTGTGTTGAGACCAGACTGCGAAGTCTCAAGCGAAGAGCCTTCCGCCGAACCCTTCGGCCAACTTACACAGCAACCAAAAGATGAAAACACGGAACCCGAGGCGGCCCCTCCCGCTCCTGTACCCGTACCCATCCCGCTCCAGCCGGGCCAGCCCACGTACCCTCCGTACTTTGAGGGCGCCCCTTTCCCCCAACCCATGTGGGTCCGGCACACCTACAACCAATGGGTACCTCAACCGCCGCCTCGTCCAATCAAGAGAAAGAAAAGGCGAGGTCGAGAACCAGGGAGGATGACCATGAGCACGATCCGACTGAGGCCGCGACAGGTGCTGTGCGAGAAATGCAAGAACACACTAAACAGCGACGAGGACAGCAAAGATGGGCCGACGGTGCCCAAGACATTGAGGAAGGAGAACGCACCTCAAGCTGACGAGGACACTAAAACACTCCCAGCCAAGAGTCTGAGGAAGGATGATGGGGACAGCAATAAAGAGTCGAAACGAAGAGAGGACTCCACGGGCTACGATAACAAGCGCTTTCGCAAGGACAAGAAGGACGACGAGAAGGTTCCAGGAGGCATCGTTATTCCTCACAGTCCCGTCATTAAGATCTCCTATAGCACTCCTCAAGGTAAAGGTGAAGTCATTAAGATCCCGTCTAGAGTACATGGATCTGTCAAACCATTCTGCCCCAAGCAGCTGCTCCAGAACGGTCATGGAGAAAGAGAAACTTCCAAGGAGCCTCAAAAAGATGTCCAACCCTCCATGGACACCATCAGGACAGGCCTTACCATTTCCATTCCCAAACTCAAGCTCCCCAAGCTAACCAGTCCAGACGCCCCGTCGCCCAAGATCCGCTTAAGATCCCGCAGTGACGGGACGCAGCAGGTGTCGGTGTACGAGGCTGAACTGGTGGGTGGCGCACGTCGGAAAAGTCCCAGAGTTCCAAGCTCCGCTCTGTCACACTCTGAGGACGGTGCCGAGAAGAATTCACTAGAACTGTGGTCTGGAACATGTGGGGATGAAGTCGAGCGTCACGGCGACCTGACTTTACTCATCAACTTCCGCAAGAGGAAAGCCGACTCGTCGAGTCTGTCCGTGTGCAGTAGCGACAGCCTTGATGAGTCCAAGTCGTTCAGTTCGGACGGCACCTCACCGGAACTGTGCGACCTCGCCCCGGGTGAGGACATCTCGGTGTCATCTTCCTCTCACGGGGAAAGTAAAACGGTTCCGCCTCTCACCGTACGACTTCACACTCGCAGCATGACGAAGTGCGTAACGGAGGAAGGTCACGCGGTGACTGTGGGCGATGTGGTGTGGGGAAAGATCCACGGCTTCCCCTGGTGGCCCGCGCGGATACTCAGTATTAGCGGTAGTAATAGGGAAGAAGGGGAGGTTGACGCTCCCTGGCCTGAAGCTAAAGTGTCCTGGTTCGGCTCGCCCACCACCTCCCAACTTTCGGTTGCCAAATTGTCACCGTTCCGTGAGTTCTTCAGGTCACGGTTCAACCGTAAAAAGAAAGGGATGTACCGGCGGGCCATCATGGAGGCTGCAAAGGCAGTGGGACACATGAGCGCGGAAATCACATCTCTACTTGCCCACTGCGAAACTTAGGTGAGGTTCTTTTCTTTCTTTGACTGTATCTGGCTTGCGCTCTAGAAATAAATGTGATTCTCTTTTGTTTCAAGTTTAAAAAGCATGGTTTGGATGAAAATATTTAGTTTGAAATTGTTGTCTAGAACATATTGACCATCCCCTTTTTACAAATGATGAGTTTTGTTTTTCTGGGGAGTGAGATTTTTCTGTTGGTTTCGGCTTTTGCACAACCTAATTTTCAGCAATGTTTGATACAATGTCACATTATTTGTCATTTTATTTCTTGAGCACACTTATTCGTATTTAGAAGTGAATATCACCCGTCTCAGACTTTCTGTCTTTGAGAGATTAATAAACATCTTCATTTGCTCCCTCAAGTGTATGATGTGCGACTCATGGGTCCTTTTTTGGTATCTTTTGTGACAGTTTATTTTTGGCGAGACAATTTCTTCAATGTTTATATTTTTCTTCTACATATTTCACGATTCGGGCATTATAGGATAGGTTTGTTAGAAATAGGTTTGTTTGTGGTTGGGTTAGAAACATTTTTCACAGCTTCATGTTTCCATGGAGTCACTGGATGTTTAGAGAAGATGAGACAGCACAGCTTAGTTCAATATTGTCTGAAGTTTCCAGGCCGTCCCACTGCTGATGTTTGCACTCCTGTATTTCACCACAGCCATTTTTAGTCATGTAAGCTGTGTTTTGTCAGACGTCATGTCTGTGAGCTGTAAGCACCGTGATGTCCTGCGGGATGAACCGCTTTTCCACAACATGTCATTTTTAGTTACATTTCATCTTCATTTAAACACTTTAGTTAATATATGCACAGTTTTGTCTAACTAGATTTCAATGAATTGTCTCAGATTCGAACCGACTTATATACAACCACCAATTCCTTACCACACAAAACCAAAATACATGCTTTCAATAAAAGGCTGACATTTCATGTTCTCAAGAGCGAAGTTTAGACCCAAATCCTTATTTTCTCATCAATTACTCTCGCTCATGTGCTAGTAAATCTAGAGTCTTTCTTCTTTTGTGTTCATACAATAGAAGGCTAAATAATGATGATAGAATTCTGAGTTTTGACTATATGATCCTTTTAAGAGACAATGTGCTGCTTTTAACAGGAAAATCACAGTTCACAAATATTGAAGAAAATACTTTTTGGTATTTATTGAAGTGTGTTTGTTTTTCCACTCTGTTGGGTTTTTCACTATTTTTGCAATGCATTCTGGGTTTGCTTTCTTTATAAAGGATGCACATGATGCAGACGTACATATATTTGCTGTATTAGTATACAGCTCAGCTACGGCTGTCATAGTCACATGACTTGTCTGTGTTTTGTGTCTTCAGAGGAAGAGGAAGGTGCTGGTTTGGCTTTCACGCAGGGCCTGCGCTCCCCGGATGTGGCAGTCTCCCCGGGTGGAGAGTGCCTTTATTTGCCACGGATATTATGAACGACGGTGCTTCCCCCCCACACACACGCGGCTGTTGGAAGAGAATGGCGGGCTTGTGGATTGGATGAGTGAACTGCGTTTGAGGGCCACAAGGAGAACGCTGGAAAATCTCAGAGCGATCCATAGATTTTCCCCATCTTCTCTTTGTTCGTCTGTTCATCTTCCGTCTGTTTGTTCTTTTAGTACGTACGTTATATTAGAAGTAGCTCGACACTAAATCCGAATGTATTTATTCACGAAACATGAAAAATCCTGTAAGATGAAAGTGCTGCTGTTGAAGACTGACTGTGTCCTTCATCGGCCGCGGGCTCGCTCTCGCCCCTCATTGGATGCCCAGAACGGACGAACATCAACACTACAATACTACATGACAAGTCTTACTCCTGCATCTCTCTTCATTCGATTGTGATAATGTGAAATTCTGTTTTGTAACCTCTGAGATGATTGTGTAGGTTTGTCCAGCTGGTTTTCTGTCTCACATCATGTGACGTTTTTCGCATCCGCTCGTCGAAGAGGCCGGTGACGTTTCCGTTGTATTTGCTTTAATTATTTAATGTCACGTTAAGAATAGCACTTTATTCCAACCCCGGTGGCCTGCTGTGAATTCATCGGGCGACACTAACCTGAGTTTTCAGATCGACGGAGGAGCCGACCCTTTGCTTTCGAAGTGATTTTTAACTTTTCTCCTACAGATTAAAGGACGCCTTCAGGAAGTTGTGTACACTGTATTCTCATGTTTCGCCTGCTTTACGTTAGTCACTATTTCTTTATCCTGGTGAAACGTTCCTCTGGACAGAAGTGTACGCTCCTATGCACCGCCCGCCTCTTTGATTAAAGCTTACAACACTACCCCGACGGGATGAATTCAATCACATGTTCGCTAAATGAACGGCCTCGGTTCTCTGTCTGCGTCTTTGATACGGGAACTCTCCGTGAAGTGGAATGAGTCGTTCGCACACCCCGCTGACCTCCTGGACAGGAGCGATTAAAGAGGGCTGATGGCGGGATGGAACTCGAGGTGTATTTTGAGCTCCGACTCGACCCGTCAGTCGCGCCTTTCTGTGCGTTTCTTCTCCAGCTGGTTTATGATTCTGGACTTTCTGCAGACGTCTGCAGCCATCCATTACTCAATGTGGTGGATTTTTTTTATGTGCTGTAAATATAATAAAATATGAAAGCCGTAACCGTTCTGGAATGTTCTTTTGCATGCAGGCAATGCTGTTTGGCTCCATTTCACAACACACAAGGTTATGTAAGCATGAGGTGTGAAGAATGCTAAAGCTGAACCATCATTAAAACTGCAATCTGGCACTTTTAATGGGTAAAAAATAAGCAAGCAAGTACATTCTAATTCACAACAATAAGCTTATAACACAGAGTTAAATTTGGAGGTGTCTGGTATGAAAATGTCAGTTGTTTTTCAACACTTAATGGCAGTGCCACCTCTGTCTGAAACATTACATTTATATACAGTGCTAAGGCTGTGCAATATATCGAGGTATAGAAAATGTCCAACATCTGTCAATAACTGTATTCCTTTAAGAATTCAAAATGTTATGTATAGACCCCTTTGGATGGCATAAACGACACTGATCCAAAGATGGTCCAAAAGAACTTCCTGTTTCAGTCTTTTAACACCACACAATGGTTGAACAAAATGCAACTTGCAGAACATTTGTAATCGAGTCAAAATGTTAAACAAACACTCCATGTTTCAATTATATATGTGAGATTTAAAGCGGGTGAACACACAGGGGCTCTGCTGATCTCATATTAATCTTGAGTATCTATAGACTAGTATCGCATACATTGTATCTTAGAAGAGTATTTAGTTTGATCACATTTATAAAAGATAGATACAGCTTTACGATTGTTTCCGAAAACATACAGTGCGTGCGGGGGGGAGGGGTAGGCAGAACCAAAGCACGTGCGCACGCATTGCCAACAAAACACAGACATCAGTTTCACTCACCAGGCATCTTTTAGTGCTGGGACGGCTCCATATATCCGTTTCAAACAATCTCCAAATCCAAATTTATATAACATTCATCACCCAAATGCAGTGAACAAACAAACAAATGAACTTCACGAACATATGCTCTCTCTCTATCATGCTTTCAATCTGCGGATGCTCCTTCTCTTGCTCTCCTGTGGCCGTGTGGGCGTGCCGCTTCCTTTTCCTGGAGAATTGTCCAATAAGTGACTAAAAAAAGTTGTTACAAAACAGTTTTATATGTTCAAAAAAAACTTTCAGAATCCTGAACAATCGTTGGGGGAGTGTATCACGCACAGAAATACTACGTACTATGCCCAACTCGTTTTTTGACAGGTTGACCATGTTAATCATAATTAGACAGCACGTTTAACATTGTAAAGAAATCAGAATGCATGAAACACCGTTGCACGGCCACTTTAAAACAAATTAATCTGAAACGGGCATGCTATTGCACCAGTGTCTACATCTTGCAAAGTCGTCTATAGACTATTAGTTTTCAGTTAATGCAGATAGAAAAATAAATATCGTATTGTATTTATTCAGCATGCCATCACTTTTTTCTTTGTCACACAGCCCTATACAGAACAGATGCAGCTTTTATCTAAACTCTTGATGCTGTTGTCTTTCTGCTGTATATTAATGTGTTTATAGATGCACACAGTTCTAAGGTCAGGGTCTCAGCAGGTTAGTTCAGGGGTCAGACCTTAAATAGGTCATCTATATTCACAAAGCAACAAGTGTTTCTGTTGTGGCTTAACGTGAAGCAACTCAAAATACCTGTAAAATTGTTCTGCTTTTATACGGTCTGTTAAACATTTGCATTTGCACACATCTAACCATTCACTTTAATGTTTGGCTTACTTCTCTTATAGCACGTTATAAAATGAGCTGAAGTCGTCCCTTGCACTTTGACTAAAGTTCTAATTGTAAGTGTCTGTGAGAGCAGTGTTTGCTTTAGCCAAGATTAAATCAGTCTCAGGAATGCAGATCTGTCACATATTCATCAGTCGTAGCACACACTGATCTGTAGCTCTTTGTCAAATCGCCTTTATTTCTGTGGTGCTTTATAAAAATCACATTTTAAATCTTTTAATTATTCCTCATATAAATAAGATGCAAATGGAAACTTATGGTCTCACATTTGTGTCAGATATTTCTCCTGAGTAAAAGAGACTATCATCTGAGACTTTGTTGATACTTGAAAACAAAATGGAATACGGCGTCAAATCTCCTGAGCTATGAAATAGACACATCTGAGCAATGACATTTTCCAGCACAACCTCAAGTGCTTCTGTTAAAAAAACTGTTGAATTTTTTTAAAGTCCCAGTGAACTTCAAAGTTCAAATGCCTATTTTCAAATTAAATATTGCTGTGTTTAAAGTAAATAGTTTATCAGTGTGGGTCATTCGCTTTTTAAAATTCATGTGTCCTCATAATCTTCGGTTAAAATCTGAAAATGCACTTCAGTACTACATTGACTAGACGGTTTGGGCGGAGCATCCGTTAACTCCTGCTGCCAGTTTCATTTCAAAATGTTTTCGTACATCCAATCAAATCGCAGAGAAAGCCACGCCCGCTGTTCTTCGCATTCAAAATTCCATCTACTCGGAAATGCGTGAAAATACGGAAGTACAAACGATTGCGACTTCCAGTTCGCTGGTCTTTAAGGTACGATCATTTAATGGTATAACATAAACATGAAACCATCGGTTCTGATTGGCTGCTGTACAGAGTTATTAATACATCACTGTTATTGACCAATCAGCATCCAGGACCTGAACTGTTTTTGTATATGAAATTTGATGAATCTTAATGTTGTCTGTCGCAGGAAGCATGAGTACTCCGTGTGGACGGGTGATGTCTGATTGAAATGTGAGATGTTCCTCAGCTCCGGATGGTTTCTCCCTACAGACGTCTCGTGCCATCTGCTTTCATATCAGTTGGGAAAAAAGTGATCAGTGTTTCTCTCCAGAGCTCAGTCTTGTGTGTCTCCAGGTGTTGTTGAGTTTCCTCGCATTCCCTTTGGCATTGTTGATCTAAAAACACACTTGTGTTGTGTGGACACAAACTGCACTTAATCCTCGACTCGTTCACTCCCGATGCTGGCGTTTCGCCATCGACTGTAACTGTTTGACTGCACGCAATATATCAGAAAAAAAGAAATCAAATCACTAAAGAAAACTCTAACTAAATGCAAATTAGAAAACCAGAATGATTGTCTAAGCTACACTAAAGCTGAAAGTTAAATACAAATAAACTTAACGTACAGCATTAACAATAATTCATAAAATGCGAAAAATGCCCATAAAAATAAAAACAATACAATAAAGTAAAAAATGAACTCTGTTTGTTCAGATCAGTCCTATCCACGTCAGTGTTCATTCTCTTGGTTGCCATAGTGATGATGACATAACTGTGATGGTGGAGGATGTCAATGTAGCATCCGTCTAAAAAGAGCTGTGCAATTAATCGAAAATGAATCCTAATTGTCAATTTTGGCCTTCAACAATTACAAAAACAAATAATGGAGGTAAAAGAATTATTGTGCCGCGTTCCATTTTGCATGGATCCTCTCTTTTCTTGTGGTATAAATCCACCGTATTATATATGTACATATTTATATAACTGAATATAAAGCACACCCCTTTCCTCTACAGTAGTGGTTAAGCTGTGCTATTATTTTACATTTATCTTTCAGTTGAATTTACAGTTTAAAAGTAAAGATTTTAAAAATTTTCTATGTTGTTTTGAAAGGTAATGAGTTCTCGTGTTTAATAATCGGGATCTCAATATTGGTCAAAATAATCGTGATTAAGATTTTTGTCTTCATCGAGCAGCACTACGTCTTAACTCTGATGAAAATGACCCATAATGATAAAACTAGTTGTAGTGGTCGTGTGTTATGTGTGAGCTGTTGTTGATAGTGTGTATAATCACAGTTTTACTACAAACACCAGGATTAAACTGTGGTGTTTTTGTGGTATTGTAGTCAAGCCATAGGGAACATTTAACTCTTGAGGAGTGTTACACAACAAGCATCCGAGTCATTCACGTGTTTATATGCCGTGCTTGCTTTTTGCAAACTGTTTTCGAATGCATTAGAAAAAACCTGCTTTGAGCAAAGTTTTATTGTGAAATTCTTAACTTCTTTAGTTGGTGTTTTCGAGATGTCTGTTAATTAGAAACATGTTGAAGGAGAGTTTTTGAGATGAAGGGTGCGGCTCTGCCTAAACAAACAGAGCTCTGGCGGCCCTCCAACACACCGGATGGATTTCTCCTGCTGGCTTTCTTCTCTTGTCTTCTGCTGCCGTGAGCCGGTCGACTGTATTGATCTGATCGGATCTGATCCGCCTCTTATTGAAGCTCATGTCATTGGAATTCAAGGACATTCAGTTCACATGTGATTCAGTATTGATCAGATAAAAACAACAACAGAGCCTGATGAAGAAAACTTTGCCTAGGTTTTGTCTTCAAAGCGTGTGTACATACAGTCAAGAGTCATGGATTTACTTTCTTTTAATAAATACCAAAATTTCAAAACTTTGATTATACATGAATCCCCAGATCTTTATAACAGTATGAGGTGTCGTTGTGGCCGTGACTCATCCTGGTTCTCAGAGGATTTCACGAGATCACAAGTGTCATTGGAGGACAGGGTTCAGATGAGGTTTACTGATCTGATGACAGAAAATACAGAGCCCAACCCCCAGCTGCCATCAATCTGTGATGCTCTTCAGACGTTCACACGAGCAAACAGACGGCAGTGTAAACATTGACTTCTCTCTGAGCTTAAGAGAGCCGAGACCTTGAGTTTCTCCACATGCTGCAGCGTTCTGAAGAGAGAGAGAAAATACAAGCGTGTGTGTTGATGAAGGAGAGGCAGATTTATTGAGATCTGTTCTGTCTCTGCTCAATGAACATCTGTCAAAGTTAAAAAGCATTGATGGGGGGCCGGGCTGAATGTGACTCCACAGAATGAGGGGACAACTTAAAGGGACAGTTCAACCTAAAATTAAAATTCTGTCGTCATTTACACACCCTCGGACCTGTGTACATTTCTATCTTCACCTAAACACAAGGGAAGATATTT
Source organism: Triplophysa bombifrons (assembly GCA_029783895.1). NCBI lineage: Eukaryota > Metazoa > Chordata > Actinopteri > Cypriniformes > Nemacheilidae > Triplophysa > Triplophysa bombifrons. Next base: position 536,487 of record CM056459.1, on the reverse strand, counting down.
AGAAGAATGTCAGTCACCAAACAGATCTCACTCCCCCCATTTACTGCCATAGAATAGATTTTCCCTACTATGACAGTCAATGTGTGATGAGATGTGTTTGGTTACTGACATTCTTCTAAATATCTTCCCTTGTGTTAAGCTGAACAACGATATTTATAAAGGTTTGCAACAATCCACAGGCGAGTAAATGATGACAGGATTTTATTTTGGATTGAACCATTGAGTTTTAAATGAACTGTTGTTTGTGTTTCTGCTGTATTTCATCTCTGTGTCTGTAAATCCATAAACATAACTGAACATTATGGGATGGTTTTCCGGACAGGGATTGATAAAGACCAGACTAGGCCTTAGTTAAATTTAAGTAGTTTTTACAACGTGCTTTACCAAAAACATTACTTATGTGCAACATGAGACAAAACAATGTCACTGATGTACAGTATTTTCATTTCAAGCTGTTTTCAGTTTAGACAGCTCAAACTTTTATTTTGCTTTAGGACTCGACTTAAACCCTGTCCGGAAAACCGGCCCATGTCATCATTTTTATAAGTGTTTATTAGTTTATTCATTCTTGCATGCATGTCTGTTTGTTCTCTTTTAGTTCTGTGCACATAATAACATGTTTTTTGTAGGATGTACTGACATTTCTTTATGCCAATAACGCAACATCATTACAGATTTAGAGTTCATGTTTTAATTAAATCATCTATCATGCGTTAACATGTGTGTGTGTGTCTGTCTGTGTGCTGTAGTAGGACACATGATGGACAGATACGGGCACGTGTGTGTGTGTGTTGTCAAAAGGCTAACATCTGCTCTCATTGGAGAGGAACTGAGACTTGACACTTTAAAGCCCCTCAGACAATAGAGAGACCACCCAGCACCACAGGACGTACCACGGTAACCAGGTACTAAGAATTTAACCAGAAACAGAAGAATTTTAAACCTGTTAGTCTATGAAAGTACATTTTTGTAAGAGAACAACACAGCATGCCTCTGCTTGTGGTTACCCCCGAGAGGTGTGTGTGTCTTTGTTTCTCTCTCTCTCTTTCTGCGTGTGTGTGTGTATATGAGTGTGTGTGTGTGTGTGTGTGTGTGTGTGTGTGTGTGCATGTGCGTGAGTGTGTGTCGAGATTCAATCTAATCCATCTGTATAAGAAGAATTTTGCCTTATAAAAACAGCAGTGCAGCTGACTAGAATTATTCCTCCAGCAATGATGTACTCACAGGAACTTTTAACATTAAGACAACTTTTACAAATGTTCTTACATGTTCAGCATTTGAAAGGAACCTTTTACTAGGTTATTTCAAGATGTGAATGATCGGTTTGAGTCTTTTGTTTCTGGTTTTCTGTGTGTGTGTGTGTGTGTGTGTGTGTGTGTGGGTAGGGTAAACCCTACGGTACGGGGACAAAATTTAATCCAAAAATATCCAAAATGCTTGTCCTTGTGGGGACATTTGTTGGTCCCCAAGAAGAAACAAGCTTATAAATCACACAGAATTCACTTTTTCGAAATCTAAAAGAGCAGAAAGTGTTGTGTGATTGTGAGGTTTAGTGAATATGATAAACAGATATTCTTTAGGGATCCAAACATCCTAAAATGGTTCTCTTATGGCATCGTTTAGCACCTTTATTTTATTATGACCACGGTGTGACCATGTTTTATTGAACATTGGTAAAGTGTGTGAGTGTGTTCAGGTCAGATCAGAGAGATTATATTTGTTTACTTTGGTAAAGATTATTTTTAAGATGACAAAGACATCATGAGCTGTGACTGCTGACTCCTCCTGACATTAAACTGTTGGAGTGGCGCCATCTGCTGATATTTAAGTCAAACTGCATTTTTTATTTTATTTCATTAGCTAACAGGGACATTGCATATTAATAAACATTGCAGTAAATATACCAGATATTAAAATACAAAACTACTTTTCATACCCCGTTACATTCACTCAGATATATGAAATAGCATATATATTTTTTCTTTCATTTTGTTTAAATAATTGTAATCTACTTATATCTACAATTTGATCGTATGCATCAGTAGTGTGTAGTAATTGTTAAGTAGGTCATGTTTCAAAATTTCAGCAGATTATTTAAAGGTAATACACAGCTTTGAGTTTTGAAGGTCAATATTGATTTATTGATTTGATGAGGAGTCATGAATATCCCAGACAGACAAATAGAGCTTAATGATATCATATGATAAACTCTTCTGTCACTTTAGAGGTTTTGTCCACCCTCACCATGACAGAAAAACAGCTCAAGTTTTTATGTTATAAGATCTTTTGATGATAAGTACTGATGGGTCTGTTGAGGAGCGCTCCCGGAGACAGTGACGTCACTTGTGTTGTGTTTAAATGTACAGAACTTGTGAACTCATGGTTTTAAGATTTAATCAAATATAGTTGTAAACTTTCATTTTGATGGTGTGATTGTAATTCTTGTTTGCTCATGCTGGCCAATCAGATCTGTTCGTGGTTTTTATTAGGTATAAACTTTGGCCTTGTGTACTTTATGTACGAGTTAAAGGTCGCCTATACTTTTGTATCACTTACTGGCAGTTGATAAAACAGGTGAAAATAAATCTCTTTACACTGATTACACTGAGATGAGAATATCACAGAGATTTGTGGGGGTCCTTCATGGACTTGTGGCATATCTAGATTCCACACACAAGACTCTGTCACTGATCAACATGAGCCCAGTGAATGTAAAACACGCAGAGCTTCAGATTTATATCTGTTACAAATGTTTACACACATGTAGAACATTTAAACAGAAAGACTAAACAGGTTAAGCTTGGCTTCTCTCTCTCTCTCTCTCTCTCTCTCTCCATCTCTCCATCTCTCTCTCTCTCTTCCCCAGCCCCTCTCTCGCCCTCTCTCTCTCTCTCTCTCTCTCTCTCTGTCTCTCTCTCTCTCTCTCTCTCTCTCTCTCTCTCTCTCTCTCTCTCTCTCTCTCTCTCTCTCTGTCTCTCTCTCTCTCTCTCTCTCTCTTCCCCAGCCCTCTCTCGCCCTCTCCCGCTCTCTCTCTCTCTCTCTCTCTCTCTCTCTCTCTGTCTCTCTCTCTCTCTCTCTCTCTCTCTCTCTCTCTCTCTCTCTCTCTTCCCAGCCCTCTCTCGCCCTCTCCCTCTCTCTCTCTCTCTCTCTCTCTCTCTCTGTCTTCCCCAGCCCTCTCTCGCCCTCTCCCTCTCTCTCTCCCTCTCTCTCTCTCTCTCTCTCTCTCTCTCTATTCCCCCAGCCCTCTCTCGCCCCTCTCCCTCTCTCTCTCTCTCTCTCTCTCTCTCTCTCTCTCTCTCTTCCCCAGCCCTCTCTCGCCCTCTCCCTCTCTCTCTCTCTCTCTCTCTCTCTCTCTCTCTCTCTGTCTCTCTCTCTTTCTCTCTCTCTCACTCTCTCTCTCTCTCTGTCTCTCTCTCTGTCTCTCTCTCTCTCTCTTTCTCTCTCTCTCACTCTCTCTCTCTC
>CM056459.1:498826-532525 GCA_029783895.1 Triplophysa bombifrons | reverse complement strand
GAAATAGGACAGTCACTCCACCCCTCTCACACCCAGAGGAATATCAGAAATATGTCAGAGATTTATGGCTCATCTAAAGGTGGAAACAGCAGCTTTTTAAAATCACATGTGAGGTTAATTAGATCCTCTGCTGTGAGAATATAGACACAGAGAGAGACTCAGAGGAGATGACTGCGTTCTGCTTTCACCTCAACATGTTTGTTCAAGACTTAAACACAAGTGTAAGAAAAACTTAAGAACAGCTGAGATCTCTTTAATATCTCAGTTATTTCTGCTAGACATCAGTGAGATTAAGTAGAAAATGGCTCACAAATGTCCCTATCATTAAAGTTTGCCCTAACGAAAGAAAATATATTTCCTATGAATAAAGCAATACGTGCGATGTGGCACGACGTAAAGTGGAGTAATTAAAACCCCTTCAGCTGTTATAAAATGGACCGTAACCCACTGGATCGTGGGGCTTATTGCTTTTATAAAACGCTTGTTTCATATGCGTAGCAAGGTTTCATAAAATAAACTACACTGTATAACTTTGCTGTAATTTCGCAGCAGCATTGCCAGTAATTTACCGTAGTTTTATTTTACAATTTTGTTTTAAGCATAAAATTAACTAGTTTACTTATTTTTCTTTCATAAAACAAGACTTAATATCTTTGGTCAGGGTTAACACTCACTTTTCTTGACATGTTTATGTATCATATTTTAGGAATTTAAAAATATTTTTACTAGAAAACAATTCAAAAATGTATTTTTTGCAGTGTTGCTGTGCTAATGCCAGTCTCATCTTGCTAAATTTGAAAGTGTTCTAATTTTGATTAAAGTAATTAAAAACAATACTAATAAGAAAGAAGTATAATGCAGTAATTACAGCTACAGTAAATTACTTGCAAACCTGCTGCAAAACTACAGCAAAGTTTTACAGTGTAAATAAAGTGACATTTAGGCTGTGTAATCCGGTCATCCATTATAAATCGGGGTATACAAACTCAGCCAATCAGAATCAAGGACCAGAACTGACTGTTTTATAATTATAAATATAATAATTACATCCGCTTAACAGGACTTGGTGTTATAATCCCACTATATCAGCACAGTCAAGAATATGGAAAGAGGAAAATAAATTGTCCATGAATATTTTGCTGTGCATTGAAAAATATAAGCACCAATTTCTAATATATAGAAATCTATTATTTAACATATATGCATATCATACATTTTGCAGTATAATGCCATATTCTTCTGTTCCTTAAGGGTCAAGCGCTAGATTTGCCTCGTCTGCAATCAAAAGTCAAGTTAATACTGAAACACAACTGGGAACTCCTTCAAATCTCCTGAACTATTATAGAGAAACCTCTGAGCAATAACGAAACTTTAATGATCTGTGATTATATGTGAAGCTCAATTCTTGTTCACAGCACTAGTGAGGGATTGAGTTGCAGGTAACACACAACAGACGAAAATTTGGACGAATGTAATGTGTCAGCTGCTGGTTTGTAATGTGAGATTCTTCAGAGCAGAAAGACAGAAACAGCACCAACCTCCACAGACTTCACTTCAGTTTCCTCCTGTCTTCAGTTCTTCATGTTTACTAATAGTAACGGTGTTGTCTTTCATACTTCTTTATTCACCCATTGTGACGTTAGCACATTTCTCTACACACTTTGAGCTGTCGTTGGTCTTGTGTTGATCTTTTAAACATCTGACCTCTGATTACCAAACGTTTGCATTTTTAGTTTCAATAAATTCAGACATTTTAATGTTGAATTAAAAACAAAGAATAAACAGAGATGATGGGGAAAGACAAAATGATATTCTTCACACATATAAAACTGATGTTTCAAGAGAAAAGCGTGTGGCGTATTTGTGGAGACGAGAAGGAAGCACAACACATGTGTCCCGAATGAAACCAAACTTCCCACGTTACTCAAATTCTGACTCAGAATCTCAACTGAAAGTGTGTTTGTTATGGCTCGTGAAGGGCTGAATCAGGCGTTTCTTCATAGCCGGCAAACGCTTGCTTCACATTTCCAGGTTTTTTATTCCTGGATGGTTAAATTTGATCAGTCCGGGGAGAGAGGTCAAAGTTCATGTTTTTTTTCCCAGAATGAAATTCCTCCATCAGTTGTTCCATTACTCAAGCGTTTGGGGGAGGAGTTTGAGAACGGATCCTGCCCGCTTTAGGCCAGTAGATGACGACCGGCCACAGATCTCTCTCTCTCTCTCTCTCTCTCTGTATTTTCACACACACAGTCAGTCGTACCAAAATAAACTTTCCCCCCTCCCACTGTGTGTTTCTCTCTGGGATATCCTGCTCGGAGCAGCAGTGTAGTATTTGTGCTGTATGGAACACATTACCTGGGAATGTTATCTATGTGTACACAGAGAGACACGGCCCATCTTACACACTCTATATTTAACTCTGTTTCCCCCCATTCACAAGTACACAGATCCTAACAACAGCTTGATTCTCCAACACCGGCCATTTTTCACATGTCTGTAGACCTCCTGATGTTCCACACGCTGTTACTGTTACTTTAATGAGAAAGAAGAGCTCTAAATTCTGGTATGTGATTCAAGGACAGGCTTAAGTTCAAAGCCTCGACTCTGTTACTCTGTTATCTGCATATGAAACTCATGCTTTGACTTTACAAGCAACATAAAACGAGTCTAACACTGAGTGCTTAAGTCGTGAGTCTTTTGAATTTGACATCATTGTTTGATTGTTTTTTCTCCACATTTCCAGAATTTGCAAAAAAACTGATTTTTCCAGGTCCATACAATTTCCCCTTTCCAGGTTTTCCAGAACCAAACATCCATTGAGGAGTAGCACAAGTACACACACACACACACACACAGATAGATACTGAACTCATGAGCTGCCAGTCACAGCTGTTGTAAACGGTATTGTAGTGTGATAATCGCATTTACTCAACAGAATGTCAATGTGTCACATGACACGTTTAAGACCTTTTGCACAGTACACACAAAACCTGAACCCCGGACAGCAAAGGTAAATTTTTCGAAATTGAGATGTTTACATAACCTGAAAGCTGAATAAATAAGATTTCTATTGATGTATGAGTTGTTAGAATATGACAATATCTGACTGAGATACAACCGTGTAAAACTCAGGAATCTGAGAGTGAAAAAATGTATATATATTGAGAAAATTGCCTTTGAAGTTGTCATTCAGGGGCATTCTGGCAGGTCATCAACTCCCAAAAATAAAGTTTTTATATATTTAAGGTAGGAAATTTACTAAACATCTTCATGGAACATGATCTTTAATTTATTTCCTAATGATTTTTGGCATAAAAGAAAAATCTATAATTTTGACCCATACAATGTATTTTGTTCCCGTTCTACTTAACACTAGTTTTGTGATCCAGGGTCACTTATGTGTGTAGCCTACATTGTATTTGATTTGTTTCAACTCTGTGCCCTGGACTGTAACACATGCTGTCAAAGACCATGTACATTAAGCTGGACTTATCAAATGCGATATCTTGTGCGCTTCAATAAACGATTCCCCCAAACTTGCTGCAACATTCCATTGTGTTGACAATCAACAGGTGCATTCACCATGTGAACTGAAAGCATCATGATGATGTCACTTCAGTCTCTATAACAGTATACAGCATACACTGGAAGACAGCTTACAAATTGTGCTGTCATTATTCAATTCAATTTATTTATATAGCGCTTTTCACAATGTGCAATGAGCAAATAAGAAAAACAGGAAAGCACAGAAAGGTAAAACAGAGCACAAAGTGTGGTGTTTATAGGCCAAGTAATATCATTATAATAAATAATATCTAATAAATAAATAGATGCAGTCTCCCAAGACAACACTGATTATATTTAGTTCATGCTGCTTCAAAAAGAAAAAGTTCAATGCTGCTTCGATTGAAACAATGTTAAAAATCCAATGCTGCACTGAGTTATTGAGTTGATGGACAGATCAATTTAATCAAACAGAAATGAACACAGTCAATACAGTAGCATGAACTTTCTCTACATGACAAAAATTTAGTATTTTTAATGAAATATTCTTTGTACATAAGTGCATAAGTTTCTGTGAAAACATTGAAATATTGTTATAGGAATAAATATTGTTTTGATAATTTTGCTACCTCTAACAACTTTAAATCTTTAAAGTCAGTCACACACAATGTGTGCAGTGTATATGTGTGCACTCATGCCTGTTTGATTTTGTCGGATTCTTTCTTTTCTTTTATTTCATTTAATGTAAATTGTTATATTACCTCTGGTTCAATGTCCTTTCTGATGATTTATTTTTTCTTTTTTCAGTCCCACACATGTATTTACTTTGTGTAAATGTAATAGCCTACATTTTTAAATTTACATCTAATGTTTAGTTGTTCATAATTGTATTGTTCGTAGTGCTATATAAATAAAGTTGACTTGACCACGTGTTTAATAAAAATAAAATAAAAAGCATGTGAGTTTTTCCGCTGGCGTGACGTCACTGAGCACTCCGCTCTTAAAGGGGCCACGCTCACCGCGCGTCGCCCTTTTAAGATCCGCATCTTTCCCTCGAGTCCGTGACGTCACGGCAGTGCGGGACCCACTTCAGCGGCGGCGCGTCCTCCCTCAACAAACCCGAGCAATGCGCGCGTCTGGAGACACGCGTCGCGCTGAAACGAACCAGTGACCGCCGCTCGCGTCGGATTAAAGTTTCCCTGTCATGTCTGTGGCGGCGAGAAAGTAAAGCCAGACGCCGCGAGGACCGACCGCGCTCGCGCACCCGAGCATGCACGAGCCCAGCTGATCGCGACGCGAGCGTTTGACGCGACGAGCCCTCACTCGATTGTAAAACACTATTCAGCCCATAAATAGCCGAAATTGTCTGATTTGCGCGGAACTGAGATCTGTAATGATGGCGGAGAAGCTGACAGAACCGGGCGCGGGGATCCTGCTCGTCACCGCAAACGTCGGCTCTTTATTCGAGGACGTGAGTATGTTTTATTATTAATATCAGCTCTGACCTGAGGTAACGTTTATGATCGTACTCCACATTTGTTGTTTTTCTGCAGTTTTAATGTGAATGTGTTGATCTGTGAGGAGAGTTCGTGGGTTTTAAACGTTCAGTCACCACAGACGGCGAAAGTTCTGCAGAAACTTCATGTTTATAAACAAGAGTTTGACTTCAGTGTGATGTCCATGTCTCATACTGCAGACCCGAGCTGTGTTGTGTAGTGTTGTGATGCTTGTAACGGTTGGTGTGATGTTGAGTAGTGGGAGCAGATGTGGATTGTGTAGGCTGTGTTGTGAAGAGGTCTGGGTTTGATCGTTGTGTATGCGCGTGTAACACACCTGTCACCTTAAGAACGCATTCAGCTGTAGTTTAATGTTGCGGATAAATGTGTCTTCGACTTGTCACGATTAGTGATTTATAGTCTTGTGTTTTGCAGGAAAGTGCGTAGTTTGTTTTACAAAGGATCTGAAATAGGACTTTTTCCAGACTCTAAAAGGTCAAGAAATGATCAATTGATTAAAATGTGTTGTGCTGAATACAATGTTTTTAATAGATATAAGCCCCTTGACAGCGCAATCTCTTTAAATGACTCAAAACCAAACCAAATCGTTTTCCAGTAGTCACGGATGACAGGAAAGTCATGGAAAGGGAGAAGCAGTTCAGACAAAAGTGTTGTTAAGAGTAACTCTTCACATTAACATCCATAAAATTATCACTCATGCTGTCAAAATGCAGATTTGTCACTTTGAATTCTTGACTGGGACAATCACGGTGGATTATATTTACAGTAAACTCATTTATCTTCAGCAGCATAATAACAGTGTTCTCATGGAGGGTCCTCAATCTCACTTTCATCTCTGTGGTTTTGTAAACCTCAATTATTTGTTATTACACTCTATGCAAAGTAGTGGTAGATGAGGTTTGAAGATGAATAGGTTTAAACAAATCAATTCCTCTTTATAAACTGTGGTAACGTCGAGTGTTGCCATAAAATGCATTTTTAGTTTGAAGTGGCAAAAAGGTGTTTAACCGAGAGTTTATGTTTGTGCGAGTCTAACGCAGTAATTCTTGAGGTTTTGTGTTTAGTTCACTGAGCTCCTTTTCTGACATTGAGGAGAGATGTGTTTATTTAATTCTGGAGAACACTTGTGCTTTTCTTACGTTTGAAGAGAAACTCGGGTACTATCTTCAGAGTTATAAATAGTTTGCCTTCCATGTATGAATATCACTGTTTATTCAGTACTTCTGTTACAAGTGAGGACGGCCAAAACCAGCTCACCGCTTATAGAGGCTTAAATTCCTCTAAATATGTAACTAACATGTGCAGACGTCTCGGCGCTGAATGGGCCTTTTGTGCAGCACATGCCACAAATGCAAAGATTTTCCAAATTATATAAAAGAAGTAAACCGCTTTTGTTAGCAGTCACAAGATGTTTTTGGCTGAGCTTATAAATTTTGTTGAATATTTCAACTGTAGTAGTAATTTTCCTCGAGCACTGGTGTCCTCATGATGAGATGTTATTAAAGGGTTTCTGGGAAACAATAATGGAGCACTATGATGCAACGCGCTTGAGGAAATATAAATTATTTCCTTTATAGAAATCAGATGTTGGAACACGTCCACAGATGCCTGGATTACGCCCTTAAATGTGGTTTATCTGATCGACAAACAAGTGGAAAATAGCGTGAGATGATAATTGTGAGATGCTGCAGCAGAGGATGACGGGAACTGTATAGTTATAATAGTTTTAATTTGAGTTTAATTTAGTTTTATAAATATTTCAAATTAGCTTTTGTTTTGAGTTTTTACAATACTTTTAGTTAAAGTTTTAGCTATTTCGGTGTATGCTATTGTCATTTTATTTTTTGATGTGGTTATATACGATTAATTAATGTTTATTTTATTTTTATTATCATAATTTTAGTGCTATTAAATTATTTCAGTCTATTTTTGAGGCAACATTTCAATTTTTCATTTAGATTAAGTTTTTCTGATAATTTTTAGGTCAACATTTGATTTGATTTCAATGAACAGAAACATTTTCAAAATTGTAATTTTAGTAAACTACAATAAACTTGAACTGAACTTTAGATCTGACACGCTTTTCACTGAAATGAACTTGAGCGTCTGTGTGTGTGTTTCAATTGACAGATGAGTAAAAAATCTGTGTTTACAGTATGAGCGTGATGCTTTATACACATCAGAGCGTCAAGTGCTGACAGTGTTTGTGAATCTCACAAACTAAAATACTTTTAGATCACATTTCACTTTGTCTCAGGATCAATTAAGCACTCCCAACCGACCTGAATTCATCCTGCTTTATTAATGTAAACTGTGTGGCGAGGCGCAGGTCCAGGATCAGGGGACATATGCCTGGGGGCATATAAGCTGCGGGTTCCCAACACTCTGGGTTCTGGTTCCAACACACCTAATGCGATGTCTTCTCTTCCCCCGAGTGAGAGTGAGAGCGAGACAGAGACTAGATGAAGGAAGCACGGAGGACGAGAACGGACCAGCAGATGTTAGCTTACGAGCACCCCGGACATCGTCTTTATATATTGAGTATTGTTATGTTATAATAAATTCCCCACTGGGGTTGCTCGAATCAGCGCTGTGTGAGTGTCGTGTCTCTTACCCCCGTCACACTGGTGGAGAATGCGGGCGTGGAAGAAAGAGACAGACTCATGCAAGGGTCTTGCCTACCGTGTTTCCTGAGCCCCGGAGAAGGACGGACATGGTCTCTCTCGCGGTGGTCCAGGAGGGAGAAACCCGAGGACAAGAGGGAGAGAGATCGACGGCCCCGAAAATAGGGACGATCCCAGCCCCCAGAGACCGCTGCCCAGCCGCCTGACCAAGCAATCCAGCTGCCGGAGAGGGCTGTAAAGCCAACCGAGTGCGCGGCCCAGACGCAAGAGAGCGTGGCCCAGCTGCCAAGGAGTTCGGCTCAGCCGCTGGAGAATGCTGCCCAGCCGACAGAGGTCGCTGCCCAGCCGTCCGAGAGTGTGGCCTAGAAGGGAGTCCCACGCATGGAGTTGCCAACGATCCCGTCCATCTTCCAGCCTGTCAGTCCGTCTTCCAGTCAGTATGGGTCTGACTGGCAGGCGACATTTCCCCTCCCACCCCTATCGTTTTCCCGAGGTGTCCGGGAACCAGGTTGACGCTTAGGGGGGGGAATGTGGCGAGGCGCAGGTCCAGGATCAGCGTCGCCTGTGAAACGGCCCTGCCGGACATATAAGCTGCGGGTTCCCAACACTCTGGGTTCTGGTTCAAACACGTCTAATGCGCGGTGTCTTCTCTTCCCCCGAGTGAGAGCGAGGGAGAGACTAGATGAAGGAAGCACGGAGGACGAGAACGGACCAGCAGATGGCAGCTTACGAGCACCCCGGACATCGTCTTTATATATTGAGTATTGTTTATGTTATAATAAATTTCCCCACTGGGGTTGCTCGAATCAGTGCTGTGTGAGTGTCGTGTCTCTTACCCCCGTCACAACTGTGATTCTGATGTTTAATTGTGGCAGTAAACAGAGATTGTGTTCTGTAAAGATACTTGTGTTCATACATCTTATCATATACCTTATCTCGCGTATGTGTCGTTGTTGACTCACAGGTTTGTGTTCAGCTGTTGGGTAATAACTTCACTGTGTGTTCAATGTCCGCTGGTGTATGGTGGTGAAAAATGTGAGAGAAGAAGAACCGCTGACCACCCAATGGTGGAGTCCAAGGGTCTTGACGAAGGCACGTTCCGTCTTTCCGGAACTCTTGTTTGTTATTGTTAACATTATTTCAACGTTGTGCAATATTATCTGACTTCAAAAGATCAAAAGGAAAACCTTGTTGGATATTTTAATTGTATTTGACTATTACTTTTGAAAATAATCATGTAATTTGGGTCAATTTTCGATTCTTCTGCCTTATTCTAAATTACACTAGTTTAGTAATGCTTATTTCCAGCCAGAGTGGTTCCAGAACACTTAGCCCTGAATAACGCTCGAAAGGGGTATTCAAGAAAGTGTGGGTTAAAGGCACTTGTGCTCTTACTTCCTGTCGTGTGCACATGCTCACAGTGGCCAAGACCGCAAATGGGGGTATTTGGACGCAGCCTTAAGCGTGTTTTATACTCTAGCGTTAGACCTACGCCGTAGCCTATGCAGAGCTGCATACCCTACACCATAACCTGGCGCGGACCTCTCGAGTCAACTCGACACGGACTCTACTCGGACTTTAAGCTCTGGGATTGGTCTGTTTGAACTCCTCCCTCAGGTAAAAAGAACTCTGCCATAGAGTCATGTTTACTCAAACACATTTCTGAATGAATTATCTAGGTAAAATATTTGTGATTCTGTATTTAACATCTCAAATCTGCAACAAAAGTCACTGTTTACTTGCCGCTATCATTGCTAATGCTTCTCAAACGAGCTGCTTCTTTTTCGGCTCTTGTCTTGGTTACACAAGCAACACGCGTGTGGACACTGACACCTAGTGGTCATTGAATGTCGACCCAGACAATGACGAAGAAGTATTTAATGAAAACCGGCACGTAGGCTATTGCGTAGGTCTGATGTTCGAGTATAAACTTTGCTAAAGAACCCCCCTGAACATTTTGCCAGCTTCCTCTAAATACCTAGAACAAAATACCCTTCCTCCACAGTCCACACAACAACAATTTACATTGTAAAGGACTCTCTCCAGGATCTGATCAGGCCACAAATGGGCATTTACATGAAGACACACACCCTCAACAGCCAGCAGAATATCTTTAAACCCTCAAACCCATGTTATGATCTGCTCCACTGATGTGGAGATGAGATTGTTGTACCAATCGCACTGAGACGTTTCAAACGATACCAAACATGCATTTGAAGATTCTTTGTTTTTATAAGACATGGTATTTGTCAAATCCAGTTCATGGGTGAGCTTTGAAGTGCTTCAAGTTGAGATGGAGAGAGATGAGAGGGGGAGAAGAGAACAGATGTGAAGGTGTGAGTTTGCAATCATCGTTCTTTGTTGTATGCTGTCTGAGATGGAGATGCAAACTCTGTGGAGAGTTCATTGAGTGAAGCTCTGTGTTTCTGATGACGTGTTGCCCTTTCTTTTACTGGAAAACTTTATATACTTCTATCAAAAAGAATGAAACAACATTCCTGTTTTAACCCAGGCGAGCTATGCTGCCACTATGTAGTGTCACGTTTGCTCGGAAATGATTGATTTGGAATGCTCTTAAATAAACAGCTGCTCACGTGAGATTTGAAGGTTTGAGATTGTTGGCATGTTCATTGTTGGAAGCTACTCTTCAAGTTTACTGCTGGCAGAGAACTGGGGCAGGACTTGTCTTCATCACCCTCATCGATCTCTTGATGTCTCATTAGCTCTGTTGGTTTGTCCGATGCATCACTGCATTCTCTCAGTGGAATGTTGAAGATACTGTACATCAGTTAACAGACCGAATAAATCGGAATTTAGAAAACAGTGTTTAGAGAGCAGAATGTCATGGAGCATTTAGCTTCAGATAGTTTTGGTGTTTCATTAATAATTCAATGGGTGCTGCTGTTGGTTATGAACTGTGCTTGTATCAGGGAATTCCCTGAAGTACTTGATAACAATGGTAAATGGCAATCTAGTGATGATCAGTTCTATGGTAAATATAGATGTACCGTTTTGTTACTGTCTGAAACCATGACTGTTCATGGGTTTGATATTTGCATTGAAGGTAACATGTATTCTGCATATGTTTTGAAATTTGTGAAGTCTGTGCTGGTGGCCTTGTGGAATTAAGCTGTTATTTGAGGAGGAATTCACATTGCGTGAATAAAGAGGCGCTCACGCTAGACTCTAAGTTTGCAGAGTTATTTTAGATCCTAGTAAAAATATTTTTTCATTTATTTTGTTTACACAGATCTGCCAGAATACATTTCCTACCATGTCTGATTTTCAGCTGAGCTGTTTGTGATGTTACGACCTTATGGCTTATCCACACGGGACTAAAATCGCGCGCGTTTATCGTCAACACTTAACACCTCGTGACTTAGCAATGGGCGCCAATGTGAGTGTGCAAAACGGCAGGCATAAAACCGTCCTTTTTTTTTAAACACCTCAGGCTCGTTTTTTTGGTTTGATGCGCCATGTTAAAAGCTGGCCGACCAATGAGATTGGTGCTTGTGTTCATGTGCCTGGAGCTGCTGAAGTTACAGTTAAACACCACTTGGTGGTGTTCAAGCGCAAAACAGTCTTGCGGAGTACAAATTGACGAAGAGAAAGCAAGATACATTTTTCTTCTGTGTGATGAGAGTGTCAGAAGCATAAAGTTGCGCAGCGCCACCTTGTGTACGGGGGTGTTTTTGTTTTTCATTAAGCGCCATCTATGGCAGGTAGTGAATTTGCACGCTGAAAAAACGGTTATCGCCCCGGTGTGGACAAGCCTTTATGTTGGCAAAGATATAGGGCTGTGCAATTAAACGAAAATTCAACGTATTCAACAATTTTGCCCTATAACAAAATAATCAAAGTAAAACTATTTTGCAAGAATTCTCTCTTTTCTTGTGGTATAACTTCACAGCGCACCCCTTTCCTTTTCAGCAGCAGACAAAGATAGTTTTTTTGTCTTTGAATGAAACACAGAGAGTCTTGTGTGAGCATCTTATCACAGCGTTAAAGCCATCACGGGTGTACTGATGTTCATATATGAGACTCATTCACGTGATACGGCATGTGAGCTTTGCGATATGTAAACCCACACACAAACAATTAGACTTTTAGTAGCAGGAAAGGAATTAGGCTCAGTCGAAATAAAGCATTTCTTTGTCCTCTGTCTGCTCTAGGAAATGTTATAATTGATAATGGATTTGACATTATCATCAACCTCAAACCGTAGTAAATGAGTGTGAAGCATTAGCTGAAGTGGCTTTGAGAATTACAGTCATCACCCGACCCGGCAGATGTGTCATGAGGAAACAGTTTTAATGTGTGTTACTACATGTGAAATGAGTTTGGAGTGGATCCTCTGTCCTCAGGGCACATCACACATGTGTTATTGTAGTTCAGTAAACAAACATCACTGCAGAGACTATTGACTCCTGCATGTCACTTCTTACACATGGTCTGTGCTTTTTTAGGATCTTAAAAAAATCTAATGATGCATTATAATTCAAGAAATTACTAATTCTTCATTTTGCGGCTTGCTTGAGATCAGTTTGTGTGTATCCATTCTCATTTTAAAGGGAGTTAATTCTGTTTCTACCTCTTGACATCTACTAAATCTACTTGACATTTTGACGTTAGAAATTAGAGTTTCAGCCGTACTTGAGTTGTGGTCTGAGCTCAAGAGTGCCGGTCCCTGTTTGCACTAAAAGCTTTTATTGAGGACGGTTTCTTCTAACCCCCAGATTCTGTGGGTTTGAGTGCATATCAGATCAAAATTTAGTTTGCATAAACTAGGGATGTATCAATTCACTCGGCTCAGGATGCGATGCGATTCACAATTTACTTAAATGAGTTGAGACAAATTAGAAATGAACAACTGCCATTTTATAATTTCTCAAATGCCGCATATTTCTCTGTAAAATACCAAATATCTTTTATGTCAAATAACAAACCAAAACTGCAATTTTAAAATTCCAAATAAAAATGAATAATAAAAAGGTATCTTTAATACCAATACCAAACTAAGACTTTGTGCTTTTTTTGAATGTCTTTTACATTTAAGAAATATCAGCATATCGCTGTTTTCCAAGTTTGCAGTAAACACAGCTTCCCCTGCTGCTCAAAACATGTATTGCCATTCAAATAACATCTCGACTGGTTTGAATCGTCACATATTATAAACGTTACATCCTTAGAAGAAACTTATATACATGAAATTTATAAACACTACTGAAAATACAGAACAACAAATATTATTCACATAGGGAGTAGTTTATGTATGGTGTATTACTGTTGTACTTACTTTATATAAAGCAGCATAAATTAAGGATGAAGGTAATGAGAATTTAACTTCAAAACAAAACACTAACATCACAGAGCCGAACATTCTCATGATCCTAAAATTTCAGTTTGATTTTGTTGTCAAATTTTGGCTGCATATACAGTACGTGGGTTCAATTTCAATTTTTGACACAGCCTCACTCATTGAATATTAAAGATATATCTAGATAAATGGTCACAGAATGTTCTTTTATGTAGAATGATTTTATGTAGGGTCACATACTGTTTAGGGATGCACATATCATCACAGCAAAACTAAAATATTCTGATAGAGGCGTTTATCTCTCACTTTGTGAAATTGTGACAATCAGAAGCTAAACTAAGCCTTAGCATTCTTCTCTGAGAGATTTGTAAATATATTATATCTGCATGCAGATAGCACCCAACAGCAGGTGTTTACACGAGTTAAATGACCAGAAATCATTCTTACATGATGTGATGTAATGTTCAGTAAATGTTGGCTGGTGATACTCTGGATGGGTGTGAAGACATGCTCGGGCCGCGTCTTCTGAGCTCAAACAATAGCTGTTGTGGGCCTTTGTTGGTTTTTGATTCTTTTATTTCTTTTATGTGTTTTTTATTTGTAAAGCTTGTCAGACATATATATATATATATTTCCATGCATGCTAAATACATCTGTCTTTACCAAATCTAGATTATCAAGGACCACAATGGAAATAAATTGTTAAATATCTTGTGTTACGATACAGATGTATCGCTCCTTTGTCTTAAAATCAACTCAAATATTCTTCTTCATTGTGTTTCTCAGAAACAAGAACAGCAGATGATGTCAGTGTCATGTGTGGATGGACAGTATATGAGTGAAGTGTAATGTTAATGTGCTGTTACTGTAGTGAATGCGTCTCTGTGCTGCAGGACTCATTTGATGGAGGAGAACCGTGGCGAGCTTGAACTTGTCTTACCTCAGGAATGTAAACATGAGGTTTAAAACCTGAAGTAAAAGCAGGAGGAGAGTGGTGACGGGTCTGGCGGGTGTCCACGGGGTGTGTACGCTGACAGAGGGCTGCTGTTAGCTGGAACTTTGGCAGACGCCTTCTGATGGCATCTATTTGAATGTAAGAGTAAATTAACGGCTAAAGATCGCTTGACTGTTCAAATCAAACAGTTTATTTTGGTAACTGAGACTATACTCTGATTTATAGCCTGTTTCAGACCGTACACATGATTCTTTCTCAGTTCAGATGCTACATGTGTAGATTTGATGCCATTTAAAAACTTTCTCCCTGTAGGCCTACTAAACTCACCTCCTCAATGCTAGGGTGTTGCCAGGGTGTTGCTAAGGGCGTCTATAGCCCTATTCGCATGGGATTAGTATTATCTGGGCACCTTGTGTGATTTAGAAATGACCTCCCCACATCTGTATATCATGTGACACACTCGTACAATGATAAATGAAGCCTGTGATTTAACTCAAATTGACAGACATGTATTCCGGATGTGAAGGCAAGGCTTTGGTTATTGTTTGTATATACTGTTTATAGTTGTATCGTGTATAACGATATATGACTGTACCTGTCACCATTTGAGACCGTTGTACTGGTATCTTCCTCTGTCCGGTTTCCGGTTGTGTCAAGGTAGTTTCGCGGGAGGAATAACAAAATGGGCGACTCCCGGCCTAAATGGCAGTGCTGGCAGATAAGGACATGACCCATAGCACCCAAAATAATATCAAAACACTGTAAGACAGCCTCTATTATTCGTAAAAGGTGGATAAAACCTTAAAAAAGTATATACAAGCTTGCCAAATCACAGAGATACCCATTCGCACGGGACGGGACTATTATCACTGACCTGGCTGTTCGTCAAAATAGGGTAGGTCATATGCGGGGGAATTTTTACTTGACAAATTTCAGACATGGCGGTTCGCACAAGATTATTATGATCACAGACAACCTCTGCAATTATTACAAATGACTAGAGTAAAACAGGTAATGCTAATCTTGAATACACTGCAAAAAAATGACTTTCTTTCTTAGTATTTTTGTCTTGTTTTCCAGTACAAAACACAAATGTCAAAAAAATCTTGAATCAAGATGCATTTTCTTGATCAGCAAAATGACCTAAGAAAATAAGTATTGTTTAAGAACAAAAATATGCTTAACTCAAGCTAAACAAATCTGCCTATGAGGTAAGAAAAAAAATCTTAAATTAAGTGACTAATAAAAAGTTTTTTGTCTGAAAACAAGACTTATTTTCCTGGGTCATTTTGCTCATGAAGAAAATACATCTTGATTCAAGAATTTTTAGACATTTGTACTGGAAAACAAGACAAAAATACTAAGTAAGTATTTTTTTGCAGTGTCAGGCTTAAGGAGTCCTCAGTTCTTAGAGTGAGTGGTTGTTTACTAGCTGAATGTTTCATGTTTGTTTGAAGCTGAAAGCTGGAGATGGGGCAGTAATTAGAGTGATATTTGCCTAAAGCAAGTGTAGTCTGGTTACTTGCGTGTATTTGCAAAATGCACACGAACACCTATTCATCATTTTACTAGGAGCTCTTTTACTCATTTCACAGGTCATTTTCATAAAGTTTTTAAGGTTGCGAAGAAAAGCAGTTTGGTTTGTTTCAATTTTTGAGGATGAAAAATGGTAATAAAAACTTTCTGACTGTCCGGCCATCTCACGGGAACGCATAATTATTTCACGAGGTGACTTATGTGAATTGGAGGTGTGTAAATCGTATGAATCGGTACGATTTGCCTTAAGCCCAGTGATGTTTTCGGGCAGGGGTTCAGGGAGGTGCCTCAGTATTGCTATTTTCTAATAATGGGTTTTTGTACAAATTATATCGCATTAATTGATACGAAATAGCCGCCTTGTGAATTGCTTTGGAATTCCAGTATACCTGTATAGAGCAGAACTCTCATGTTAACTGTCATCTGCTTTAAACGGCCTCTGGTCTCCTTTCCTGCGTTCCGATGAAGCCAAGGTGTTAGCATTAGCCGTAACGCTTTTTTGGATAAAGGTTTTCCATCCAGTGACAGTGATATAGCACAACTTTGATTATCTCATTGCTTTTATCATCATGATTTGAATTTGAGTTTATGTTCCTAGAGTTAATTATGTTTCTCTGTGACCGCTGTGCAGTGATAAAACACAAATGCTGTAAAACAGAATGAACATTTAATATATAATATTTAGCACGACTGGAACACTGTGTTGGCCAATCATCTTTCAGGGATACAAATATATTTGTCTTTGGAGATTCAGCAGCAGTACCTGCATCATAACTGTGGGAAGTATTAAACCTTTCCCACCAATTCAAAATCCATCTGTACAACTCTTTTAAAGAGGATGTGATCGGCTCTGTGTGTGTGTCTGGCTTTTTTCATCCATGGGAAGTCTGTGGAATCATTACAAAAATCTCTTGGACAAACATCAGTATTGCTCTGTGTTGGCAGCGGCAGGTGCCCATGTATGGTGATGGAGCTGGGGTTTGTCGGCTGCTCGTGTGGTTATTAGATGTGCAGGCTGTCGGGATAATTTGGTATAATCTGCATCAGTTGTGATCCCGTCATCTCCTCACCAGTGTGTGTTGACTCTTTCTCCCGTCTGATGTGTAGGAGGAAACGCTGAGTATCGTACCGATCATCTGCAGGACTGTAGATCACTAGTGTTGACAGAGCGTGCTGGGTGTTGTGTTTTACATGTAGGAACAGGAGACATGGCACATTTTATTCTCTGTCATTCACACACATGAGTGAAAAATCACTCTTCCCATTATGCCCCTCATCGAGAGTGGATTCCTGTTTGGTGTCCTCCAGTTACGGTGCATCAATCCACCATATATCCACATGTTTTAACCGCACCATGTATCTTATAATTTGATGTATATTAGACTTTTAATAGGTTTTACATGTCGTCATACCCATTTTATCCCATTTTTATTCCTCTAATTGTTTTATGTGTGTATGTCTTTATAATGGTTGTCACATAACAGGATGACCTGGTTAAATTAAAGTAGATGGTCTTAGCTCATCAAACTGCTGGACTGAGGAGTTTCAGTTATTGTGGATTTACCTTCCCAGCACAACAAACAGAGACTTTGGTTTACTCTTGGATTGATATGTACACTGGTGGACACTTCATATTTGTACTTTTAACCTGCTTGGACTTTAAGATTGTTTTAGGGTTTGGTATTGTGTTCCATGATTTCAGCAGTGGGTATTATTGTGTTTTAAGTCTTATGTGAACATTGTAAATACACTTATATCATTTATATCACTTGTCTGTCTCATCCATAGACTAGTATATTATATATATGAACTAGACGACTCATTGTCCACTGGATCGGATGTCAACCCCGCCGCCATATTGGTGAGGGCAAAAGCCGACTATACAGACATACTAATGAACGGTGGAGCTGCCTTTTCTGGATAATAACACAACATCATTTTCATTTCTCAACTAATTTCAATACTTTTCTATTGACGTGGAGTACGCAGAAACGTTTTGGCTACAGTTAAAGATGGTTATTGACTTGAAGATGTATTTGTTGTCATACTGAACTGTTAAATCTCAGGCTTGTCAAACAATCATTTAGGCTTAAAAATTGTGTACACATTGCTAATGTGAAATAATTTAAGGTAGATTCCATGCACACGATCAGAACAGCTCTTACACTTTGGAAGAAAATAGCAAAACAATGCATCTTTACTTTGACTATATACTACTTTTTCATACTAATAATGCACGGAAGTGTTATTTGTTTTACTATATCACAAACATCGTGTTTTACCGGATTAATAAAATAACATCTTTTATCTTTGAAAATGTCTAAAATTACAACAGAATTTTTTTATGTTTTTACAACATTATTTTTTATTTAATACATAATTTAAACTAAATATAACCTTGGTTATATTACCTAATCTCAGAAACAATCTCTACATGTCTGTGTTTTATTCTCGACGTCTGCAATGTGGTTATTTATTCTGTTGCCTGTGTTGTCTTTAACATATCACTGAACATGAGCCCATCTACTAGATTCTCAGGAATTACAGGAATAATGGATTTCACATTTCATTATCACTACCATTAACTTTAAAGTAGGCTATAACTATCGAGATATTACGCAACTGATGTTGTATTCTAAGTGCAGTGTAACCAATTGAAATATTCTTAGAAATGTAGACGTGATTGTGCTTTTAATGCTGAAAATGCGCAGCTCTCCCATCGGGTTCATTGGGCTTTTAGTGCACCGTTGCCCTCACTAATATGGTGGCGCCGTTGACGTATCGCAGCAGAGTAGCAAAGTGGCCAACGCGGCGTCTAGGTATTTATTATGTCTCTGGTCTCATCCTTTTAACTGCTTTAATCTCACACAGTCCAATGTGACCCCATTTTAACTTTTGTAATTTAACTGATAAAGCTGATTGTGACATACATACCCATGTGTAAAGATGCAAATGTTAAGCTGACATGGAAACGTTCACTATTTGTACAGTGACGTCTGATAAACATCAGTGTCTGTAACTATTTGTGCTAAAGATAAACGGCCTCGCGGTAGCCCGCTGAGAAGAGCTGTGATGTATTAGACGGTTTTATTATTCTAGGCGATTTGACTGCAATTGAAGATGAATTGAACACACAATCTCTTAACCTCGCACTGAAAGAGACATGAGAGCCACATCTTGAGAGACCAGACACTGTCTTCTCATAACATCTGACCAGTCCAGTGTTCAGTCAGGATGTTTTCAGTATGAATATCAAAAAGATAACAGATGGGGGCAGTGGGCTCTCTTGTCTGTACACAGCCAGCTATAGCATCCCTTCGGCAGCATCCCTTCGGCAACAGCCCCGCATCGTGGCCGGGAGATTTGTGTGTGCGAACATCACTCGCTGTTCTCTCAGGAAGTTTTAAAATATTTAGTTGTAGAATGAACACGCTTGACTTTTTTTCAAAATATATTTATTAACATTTTGTGCTGAGACAACTTGGTTTTACAAAAGTGATACCCTTGAATATTGAATTCATTCTGTAAATGTAGTCGGAGATAAAGCACATATTCCGGACAGTGGCTGTTGGCTCATGGGGACCCCAGTTCAAGTCTGACCCGGGTCATGTCCCGATCCCACACCTCCTATCCTCCTGTATGCCTCTACAGTGCTCAATAAATAAAAAGGGTAAATGTAGATTCCTGATATGTTATTTAGAAACACATGGTTGACTGCTGGTTTGAAGCTGTTGGCTCTTGTGTTGACTTTATTTTACCTTGCGTGTTAAAAATGATCACACTGTTTTATATTTACTCTCTTACACCTACATTGTTCATATTAAAAGCCTGGAGCAGGCTGACGTTCTCCCTCTCTAATGATGTGAGATCAGAACAGTGTCACTTGTATCACAATCTAAACATTGAAACTCTTTCTGTTTGTTTAAAGCAGTAGTTTAATAAAAAAACTGTCTGCCATTCATTCCATCTCTGCTTTTGTTCAATTAAAGGATAATGTGATGTTCGGCGGTCATGTAAAAAAACAACAAACCATTGAAATATCAAAGAAAACTCATCTGCTATGTTTAAAGTCTTTTATGACAATATTTACAGATAATGAATCAGAGGTGTTCCCCATAGTAACTTCAAATTGTGTGTCTTTGTAAATGTGCATATTGTGTCAAAGTGGAGGATATGTATGGCAAGGTGAAAATGTCAAACTAACCATGTTTTTATCAAAGTAATTGACTATTCTAACAGCACAGATATTAACATTTGGTGGTTTCAAT
Organism: Triplophysa bombifrons; assembly: GCA_029783895.1. Taxonomy (NCBI): domain Eukaryota; kingdom Metazoa; phylum Chordata; class Actinopteri; order Cypriniformes; family Nemacheilidae; genus Triplophysa; species Triplophysa bombifrons. Next base: position 512,804 of record CM056459.1, on the reverse strand, counting down.
ACCCATTTGAGGGGTCTTTTCAAGTTTTTATAGCATTTGTTTTGTTTTATTTTACTGTTAGGGCCATTTTCAGGATTGTCACATCCATAAGGCGACATATATTCTTCTTAAATGGGCACTTAAAAAATTCAAAAAAGTAAATGGTTGTGTAATATTGGCAAAAAAAACATTTTCAGATAACAATATGCAGGTGATATTATGCATCCTATAGTCTTATGTTGTACTACCTCCAACTTGCATGTTACCAGGATATTCATTATTGATATTAATAGAAGATAAATGGTGTCATCATTCACTTATTCTCATGTCAATCTTTGTGACTATTGTTTGTGCAGAACTTAAAAGAAGATATTTTAAAGAAGGGTGTTAACACTGAACCCCACTGACTCATCGAGACATATCTCAAAATATATACTTAAATGTATGCGTATAGTTAACTTTCCGTGTCCATGTCCGTCTCGTGCACAAACGCATCTTGAGCATACTGGACCGTGGATAAGCGTGGATGGATGAGTTCGACACATGCACATTACGTCACCTATTGGACTCGGCTGATACAACATTTTTCGCACACGCGCTGTTGTACGCATTGAGTCTTGACGACCGCGGTCCCTCCTGATGAAGAAAAGGACCTCATGCGGGGGACTTTACTTTGGTTTTAAACGCTGTCAGTCATTCAGTTTTGTGTCCTCTTGATCTGTTGATCTCATGATATATCTGGAGGAGGTTGTGTTAGATTTAGTGACTTGTGTTGTGGTGTGGGTTTTATCATGGGCTGGGTTTCTTCAGGTTTTGGATGTGGTGTGAACCGCAGGAGGATGTTGGTGTGTTACAGGATCTTTAAGAGGTTGAGTGTTTGTCTTCAGTATTGATCCGAGGATATGAGGGCCGGAAGAGGAACTACTTGAGCTCAAATCAGCTTTAAGTGCTTCATTCGATCATTTATTGATTCGTTTGTGTGGCTTTTAGATGTCAACATTTGTGTCTTTTAGACCTTTAAATTAACACAAATATGAGCTGTATTTCAGTGTGTTATTTGAGATGTGCAAGTTTTTGCAGTAGGAGCTTCTGGATGTTTGTCTTTGAAGAAATGTGTATTTAAAACACACTAGTGTAAACAACGTTATCGTTTGTTTTTACAAAGGAGTTGAATTTCCGTGATGAATCAATATTGTCACTAATGCTGTTGTTGACTGAGCTTAACTTGCATATATGCCTCCTCCGTCTCTCTCTCGCTTTGTGTGGAACAGGAAAACTCCAGGAAAATCCTCTTAGGCTGATTTTGAAAACTTGATGGACTGTGAAATGTGTTTTGTGTTTGTCCGCCTTCAACGCAAACAGGAAGCTGTGTGCCGGAGAGTCGCAGGAGATAAGAGAGAGAGCGGAAGATGTGACTGTATCCGAGGAGTTCAGACGGGAAGGGAGAGAACGCTGAGAGTAGGGACGGGTCAGGATGAGTTTAGTGAGATGTTTGGGGCTGTTCACACAGGAAACATTACTGCATTTAAAATATAGATTAGAGTTCACGAGTCTCTGTGACCGGGTCTCTTCTTTGCCTTCTTGATACGGTGTATGACAATAGATGAGTTATAAATGAGTATATATAATATATAAATATAAATTAGTTGTTTGAAATAGCGGAGGTTTGTGAACCACATTTCTCGTCAGCATCACAGAGGCTAAATGTAATCTGAAGTGAAAACAAAACCAACAATAGAAACAATTACTTTTGTCCTTCATCTCATCTGCTGTGAGCAAACCTGACCATTCAAGATTCTTCTCATACACACTTATGTACATACAACCCGTTGTGAAATGTTAATTTGGTCAATTCTATAGGCTAATACTTTTTAAGAATCTGCTGGTTTCTTTTACATTTACGCATTTGGCAGACGCTTTCATACAAGGAGATAAAATACATTTGTACTATACTATACATTTGCATTATACTGTACATTTGCATTATACTATATATTTGCAATTTTACTATACATACACTGTACATTTGCTTCTGAGTATGTGCCATTCCTTTGATCGAATGCAGCGACTACTGAGGTTCACTATTAACTGCGTTAAAAACGTCATGGTTATTTAATCGTAAAGGCTCCGTTTCAACTCATGTTTCTGTTGCACAGAATGGAAACGTTCCAACTTGCACAAAATGAAAACAGTTACACCAGCGGTGCACCATCTTAAAAAGCCGTGCTTATCAGAGACATGGAGGACAAGACACACACTAGATCAGTGGTTCTCAATCCTTGTCCTCGCGCCCCCCCGCTCTGCATATTTTGTATGCTTCTCCAACCGCTTCTGAGGTTTGTTTAATACGTCCGTAAGAGCCCTGCGAAGTAAACATCACTAGATATATTGTGGCATAATTCCAGTTCGAAATGGGCATAATGTTGCGCAAATCTCAAGATTACGTAATAGGTTTTGTCTATGTGTAGACGCTGCAGGCAGTAGTGTTGCGCAAATTCGTGTTAAATTAACGTCAGCCGATTTCCTGTGTGCAGGGAGTAGAGAGCAATGAACACCGTTCAGGGAACATGTCGTCAATCGGAACGCGGTTCATTCATTAAGCTCTCTTCTAATGAGCTAGAGATTTAAATCAGGTGTGTTAAACAAGAGAGATACACAAAATATGCAGAGCGGTGGGGCGCGAGGACCAGGATTGAGAACCGCTGCACTAGATTAACTCTGGCAGAGAGACCAAACAGCCAATCTTTCATGTACATTCACCATCAAGGCCGTAGCGGTGACAGTTGGGCTTTCAGTGCAACGTAAACAAACAAATCGGCATACAAGTTAACGTAGTAGCACACCAGACAAGAAGCGGTGCGTTGGGGACATTTCACAGGATGTGTACATTGTGTATGCGAAAGCTCAAATTCAAAGTCTACTCCTGACGCAAGTTGAACCATTTATCTTATTTTGTGTTATTATTTAGAGAATAGGCTCAATATCATGTTGATAAATCCATTTTAGTTTGCTGTAAATGAAAACCGTGGGTGGGAAACCATCTCATAGCTATTAAAGGGACAGCAGCACAATAAATATATCTGTTTTAATGCTCATCAAGCAACGAAAAACGAAGACAAAATAGTCATTGCTCCTGACTGATCAACTTGGATAATTTATATATGGTTTGATCTATATTTCAGTGTACTGTGAAGACTATGAGGTGTTATTTTACGGATCTGATGTGGTTTCTGTCAGTAGTGTTGCACTGTTAAGCCTCATCTGTTCTTCTAGACGTGTAATCTACTAAGGAAACCTTTAGAAAACCATGAAATGGTATCATCAAGTATAAGGAAACGAGTTTCGTTTGATAAAAACCTGCTTCTGTGTGGTTGATAGTGACACGTATCATTTCTTCTCAGAAAACTACCTGACACATTCCACAGTGTCACAGATTGTGTGTGCGTGTGTATTGTACAGAAGTTGTGAATGATATCGCTGATAATCCGGTAGTGACTCCTCAGATGTGTTACGTGTGGTTTTTGTGTCGGTGCATTTGTTTGTACTGTTGTTTTGTTGCTGGACAGTGTAGCACACAGTAAAGGTGAATGGGTCAGCTGTGATGTCATCCCCTGTTAGTGCAGGTGAGTATATGATGTCATCACCAGTCAAAGGTGTGTTCCTCATACTTTGTGTCATGGTATGATCTTGTGATTTGTTAATTAAAAAAAATTCCAGCCTGAAGAATCAATGGACTTTGCGTGACTATGTCTCTTTATTTGCTCGCGTGGAGTTCCTTTGTTTGTGCACGGCACACACATCACAGTTGTGTTTTGTGTGTGTGCTTTTCCACTTGACATAACCATACCCTCGAAAGCTCAGTTTTCACTTGTGATATTTACTTGATTTACATTTCATACACTTGAAATATACATTCGAGAGAGAGAGAGAATAATGCAGGAAGAGGGCAAGCTGCTCATGAACAGAGGTCAGAGGTCATCATGAGTGTCTGTAACTAATGGTCTCCTCGTAGAGTTTCTCATGATGTTCTTTAGATGTTATACACAGAAAATACAAGAAGAACCAATCAGTGATGAGACCCTCTCTCTCTGTCTCTCTGTCTCTGTGTCTCTCTCTGTCTCTGTGTCTCTCTCTGTCTCTCTGTCTCTCTCTCTCTCTCTCACTTACTCTCATCCTCTCTCACTCTATCTCACACTATCCATCATTCTGTCTTTCTCTCTCTCCCCCTTTTTTCTCTATCTCATTCGATCTCTCACTCGATCTCTATCTTATCCTCTCTCACTCTATCTCACTTTATCCATCATTCTGTCTTTCTCTCTCTCCCCCTTTTTTCTCTATCTCATTCGATCTCTCACTCGATCTCTATCTTATCCTCTCTCACTCTATCTCACTTTATCCATCATTCTGTCTTTCTCTCTCTCCCCCTTTTTTCTCTATCTCATTCGATCTCTCACTCGATCTCTATCTCATCCTCTCTCACTCTCGTTCTTTCTCTCTCACTCTGTCTCTCTCTCTCTACCCCTTCCTTCTCACTCGGTCTCTCACTCGGTCTCTCACTCACTCGGTCACTCACTCGGTCTCTCACTCGGTCTCTCACTCACTCGGTCTCTCACTCGGTCTCTCACTCACTCGGTCTCTCACTCACTCGGTCTCTCTCTCACTCGGTCTCTCACTCACTCGGTCTCTCACTCACTCGGTCTCTCACTCACTCGGTCTCTCACTCACTCGGTCTCTCACTCACTCGGTCTCTCACTCACTCGGTCTCTCACTCACTCGGTCTCTCACTCACTCGGTCTCTCACTCACTCGATCTCTCACTCACTCGATCTCTCACTCGGTCTCTCACTCACTCGATCTCTCACTCGGTCTCTCACTCACTCGGTCTCTCATTCACTCGGCCTCTCACTCACTCGGTCTCTCACTCGGTCTCTCACTCACTCGGTCTCTCACTCGGTCTCTCACTCGGTCTCTCACTCACTCGGTCTCTCACTCGGTCTCTCACTCACTCGATCTCTCTCTCACTCACTCGGTCTCTCACTCACTCGGTCTCTCACTCATTCGGTCTCTCACTCACTCGATCTCTCACTCACTCGGTCTCTCACTCGGTCTCTCACTCACTCGATCTCTCACTCGGTCTCTCACTCACTCGGTCTCTCACTCACTCGGTCTCTCACTCACTCGGTCTCTCTCTCACTCGGTCTCTCACTCACTCGGTCTCTCTCTCACTCGGTCTCTCACTCACTCGGTCTCTCACTCACTCAGTCTCTCACTCACTCGGTCTCTCACTCACTCGGTCTCTCACTCACTCGATCTCTCACTCACTCGATCTCTCACTCACTCGGTCTCTCACTCACTCGGTCTCTCACTCACTCGATCTCTCTCTCACTCGGTCTCTCACTCACTCGATCTCTCACTCGGTCTCTCACTCACTCGGTCTCTCACTCACTCGATCTCTCACTCGGTCTCTCACTCACTCGATCTCTCTCTCACTCGGTCTCTCACTCACTCGATCTCTCACTCGGTCTCTCACTCACTCGGTCTCTCACTCACTCGGTCTCTCACTCACTCGGTCTCTCACTCACTCGGTCTCTCACTCACTCGGTCTCTCACTCACTCGGCCTCTCACTCGATCTCTCACTCGATCTCTCACTCACTCGGTCTCTCACTCACTCGATCTCTCACTCGGTCTCTCACTCACTCGATCTCTCACTCGATCTCTCACTCGGTCTCTCACTCACTCGGTCTCTCACTCACTCGGTATCTCACTCACTCGGTCTCTCACTCACTCGGTCTCTCACTCGGTCTCTCACTCACTCGATCTCTCACTCGATCTCTCACTCACTCGATCTCTCACTCGGTCTCTCACTCACTCGGTCTCTCACTCACTCGGTCTCTCACTCACTCGGTCTCTCACTCACTCGATCTCTCACTCGGTCTCTCACTCACTCGGTCTCTCACTCACTCGATCTCTCACTCGATCTCTCACTCGGTCTCTCACTCACTCGATCTCTCACTCGGTCTCTCACTCACTCGGTCTCTCACTCACTCGGTATCTCACTCACTCGGTCTCTCACTCACTCGGTCTCTCACTCGGTCTCTCACTCGGTCTCTCACTCACTCGATCTCTCACTCGGTCTCTCACTCACTCGGTCTCTCACTCACTCGATCTCTCACTCGGTCTCTCACTCACTCGGTCTCTCACTCACTCGATCTCTCACTCGGTCTCTCACTCACTCGGTCTCTCACTCACTCGGTCTCTCACTCACTCGGTCTCTCACTCACTCGGTCTCTCACTCACTCGGTATCTCACTCACTCGATCTCTCACTCGGTCTCTCACTCACTCGGTATCTCACTCACTCGGTCTCTCACTCACTCGGTCTCTCACTCACTCGGTCTCTCACTCGATCTCTCACTCACTCGGTATCTCACTCACTCGGTCTCTCACTCACTCGGTCTCTCACTCACTCGGTCTCTCACTCACTCGATCTCTCACTCACTCGGTCTCTCACTCACTCGGTCTCTCACTCACTCGGTCTCTCACTCACTCGGTCTCTCACTCGGTCTCTCACTCACTCGGTCTCTCACTCACTCGGTCTCTCACTCACTCGGTCTCTCACTCACTCGGTCTCTCACTCACTCGGTCTCTCACTCACTCGGTCTCTCACTCACTCGGTCTCTCACTCATTCGGTCTCTCACTCACTCGGTCTCTCTCTCACTCACTCGGTCTCTCTCTCACTCACTCGATCTCTCACTCACTCGATCTCTCACTCACTCGGTCTCTCACTCACTCGGTCTCTCACTCACTCGGTCTCTCACTCACTCGGTCTCTCACTCACTCGGTCTCTCACTCACTCGGTCTCTCACTCACTCGGTCTCTCACTCACTCGGTCTCTCACTCACTCGGCCTCTCACTCACTCGGTCTCTCACTCACTCGGTCTCTCACTCACTCGGTCTCTCACTCACTCGGTCTCTCACTCACTCGGTCTCTCACTCACTCGGTCTCTCACTCACTCGGTCTCTCACTCACTCGATCTCTCACTCACTCGGTCTCTCACTCACTCGATCACTCATTCGGTCTCTCACTCACTCGGTCTCTCTCTCACTCACTCGGTCTCTCACTCGGTCTCTCACTCACTCGATCTCTCACTCACTCGGTCTCTCACTCACTCGGTCTCTCACTCACTCGGTCTCTCACTCACTCGGTCTATCACTCACTCGGTCTCTCACTCACTCGGTCTCTCACTCACTCGGTCTCTCACTCACTCGGCCTCTCACTCACTCGGTCTCTCACTCACTCGGTCTCTCACTCACTCGGTCTCTCACTCACTCGGTCTCTCACTCACTCGGTCTCTCACTCACTCGGTCTCTCACTCACTCGGTCTCTCACTCACTCGGTCTCTCACTCACTCGATCTCTCACTCACTCGGTCTCTCACTCACTCGATCACTCATTCGGTCTCTCACTCACTCGGTCTCTCACTCACTCGGTCTCTCACTCACTCGATCACTCATTCGGTCTCTCACTCACTCGGTCTCTCACTCACTCGGTCTCTCACTCACTCGATCACTCACTCGGTCTCTCACTCACTCGGTCTCTCACTCACTCGGTCTCTCTCTCACCTGCACTCTCACTCTATCTCGTCCTCTCTCTCTCTCTCTCTCTCTCTCACTTTATCTCTCTCTCTCCCTCTCTCTCTGTCAGAGCTCTGTCAGTATTTTTAGCAGCTGTTGATCTCTGTAGACTCTGTGTCCTGGTTTGTGAAGCGCATCTGCTTACAATCTGTCTCTATGAGCTGTACGTGAGCTAAACTGCAGCGCTGCTCTGTAAAGATGTCCACTTTAACATGATTTGAGTAATGTTTCAAAATGAACCTTATCATAGTAATGAAACATTCCTTTTACATCTGGAGAAGACCGTAGAAGTTCATCAAATGAGAGTCATGTTTGTATTCTGTTTAGTCCTAAAGTCATTTGAGAAGATGTGTTAGGATGTTAATTTATTATTTTACATCAAACATCATTCACCGGGATGTTTGATGTTTGTTGAAGGAAACCCCGTCAGACCTGCTCAACACGAGCATCTGCTAGATGGAAATTAGATTTGAGTGTATAAATTGCAGTATTTGCTGTAATGCATCGCTGCTTCTCATGAAGATGTGAAATTATTTACTTTTCCATTCATCTTCCACTCCTTTATTATTAATGTATTATGATAATGTTTCTGTTCTGTACACACGTGGAGGTGAGTGAAGCCGAAGGCCGGTCTGGCTCAGAAAAAAAACTGTCGTTGTAACAGCTGGTGTCAATGTCTTTACCGTTTAAAGTTTACAACTTAATCTGATGCCAAACTAAACTAGATCTGATGGTAATGATGAACACAGCTGAAAGTGCGTCACTCTTACATTTTTATTCTTTATTCAGTATTAGTTTTGGTGTAGAGATCCAGAGTTCAGCACCTCTGATAAGACAAGAAAAGGAGAATGAAGTGAGATCACAGAAGGATGCTGATGTAGGTGAAATTTTACATGCTCGCTGCGTTCGAAGTCACATACAATGACAATAAGTACTGATTTAAATGAAGTACCAACTAATTGACCGTTAAAACATAGTATGTTATGCATAGTATGTTCTATACAGTAACTGTGTGGTAGTATGAATAGATTTCAGATGTACTTCATCCACCATGTTTTATTGTCATATGACCCATTTAAAAACAGACAGACGCTGTGAAGTTTTCCGCTATTTCTATTTGATTTACGTTTGAAATTTGACCGTTGCTCATCTCCCGGGGCATCATGGGATAGAGAAGTCGTCGCCTTAGATTTATAAGGTTCTATCTGAGATTTTGGTCAAAATTGAGTTATTCACATAGTCTTATTTACATTATGCCATGTATGTTTTTTAAACGTGTACATTTTGGACTTTTTTTAAGAAAACGAAAAGGTTCTATCTACAAAGTGGGATTATTATTTGATGCTATAAGGTTCTATCTGTGAGCCAATTGAATGCACACGAGAGGACCAATCAGTATGGAGTATAGTATGGAAGTTGGCAATTTAGGACGCAAGGACTTCTCTCTCTCTCTCTCTCTCTCTCTCTCTCTCTCTCTCTCTCTCTCTCTCTCTCTCTCTCTCTCTCTCTCTCTCTCTCTCTCTCTCTCTCTCTCTCTCTCTCTCTCTCTCTCTCTCTCTCTCTCTCTCTCTCTCTCTCTCTGTGTGTGTTTACGAGTGTTCCTTCAAGGCTGTCGCCGCCACTAGTATCCAGGCAACATTGTGAAGGTGGTGTGTGTATCTGGTCACTGTATTTAATCACACACACACACACACTCATCATTTGAGCTGTAAGTAGAGTCACACGGTTGCAGCTCTGTTTTGGTGGTTTTATGTGCTTTATAGGGTGTTGCTAAGCAGTTCAGTGGTTGCTAGGCCCCAGACAAAATAGCCCATCCAACTCTGTGATTTTCTAGTTTATAGATTCTGTGGCCGGATTCACAAAACATTCTTAAGAAGAAAATTCTTCTTAACTGCCATGTTTTCTCTTAAATTCAAGTTTAAGAAATAAGTTAGGAATGCTATGTGTATTCCCGAAAAGAACTTCTTAAGACCGTTCTAAATAGATTTTTGAAAAAAATTAAGAAGAATCCAAATTCTAGAAACAAAAGCATTGTTAAATTATATATTTTTATTCGTATGACAAAAAATAAGATGTTCTTAAGAAAATATTTCAGAATTTTTTAAGAAATGTTGAGAATTGCACTTACGAACATTCTTACGAACTTCCTATAATTTATCTTTTTTTGTCTTAAGAACATTTTCTTGAATCCAGCCCCTGGTTCCTGATTTTTATTCTGTCACATGCTGTGTGTGATGTGTGTTCCGTTGAAACGCTTTTTACTCCGTTTGAGTAAAATTTAGTCTGTTTTTTTCTGCGGAAATACCCGTTCTTGATGTTTGTAGTGCAGTTCACTTCAGTTTCCTTTTAAAACCGTTCTCATGATCCTCCTGAAATATGTTCGGCTAAATCTGAACGCTCTCTCCAAATCCCAGGAGCAGCTTTAAACTAGGCCAGAGATGTGACGCGGGTTCGGACTGCAGGCGCTCCTGGCGGACACATGGTGATATTTTCATCAGTCTCTAATGAAGCGCAAATTAACTTTTAATAAGGCGAGGGAGGAACGCTGCGGTGCGCTTCCTCTAGAGGAGGTCAGTCCTACTTAACCATCGACTGACGTCGCCCCCTAGATTCACCACAGTGCTGGTGAAGGTCAAATCTGCAGCAACTGGTCTGGAGTGTCTTGTGACCTCATAGTCACTTGAAGTCTTCCTAAAAACGGTTGTTTAATAATCGAGGCACGATGAAACGCTTAAAAGAGAACATGTATGCAGTAAATCTGTGTTGTGCTGAACAGTTTTTTTTATTCATTTCTTGTGGAAGTCCAAAGTTCTGATTGGTCAGTAAAGTGTCCAACTATCATGAGTACTTTTTGTGTTATTGATAAAGTGATGTTTGTGTAAATTGTGTTAATTTTATTCCAGAAACACACATTTAAATGTGACAAACAAGTTGAGGATCTATAATGTACGTACTTCACAGATAGATCAGGACGTGTATTTTGATACAGTTAGGCCAAATTCACATTTCGCGTCTTTTCAGCGCGCATATTTGTTTTTTTAAATGTAGATGCGCGGCAGGCGTGCGCAAATAGGACGCTCATTTCTGTTCGTCTTAAGTGTTCTTAAGAGTATTAGGAGTACAATTGAAGACAGACAAATGTACTGAAGCTTTGGAAACAAATCTAACGGTTCAAAAACATAAACGTGTAAAAGTGAAGCGAGCAATGTTATGCATTTTGCTGCATTCTCCTGCGTCGTTGTTAAAAGTGACGGGGTAAACAGCTGCAGGATTGATGACGCAAATAAACTGCGGTTCAGACCCAAATAATAGATTATGAGCGCAGTCCAGCAGGGGGAGGGGAGAGCAATCCAACTCGGGTTCGGATCCAACAATCGATTTAAATGTGAAACCACCCTTAGTTTTCTATTAATATGGGAATGGTTTTTTTATCATCATAGTGCCACTGTACCTGTTTTGTATGAGAACTTATGTTTTTATTTTCTCTTTCAGCCGGAGAACCTACAGAAGCCGTGGGTACAGGAGTTTTGCCAGGTAATAATATCTCCGATCTTCTCATGTCTGCCAACAGAAAACGTTAGATTTACCTTAATCACTTTATTGGGTTTCCAGTTTCGAAGCGTGTTTTGTCTTTTGTCCAGAGACATTATCTCTTAAAGGGGTCATATGGCGTGAACACGTGATTTTCTGTCTTTGATGTGTCTTTGATAAATTGCCCATGCATGTATTAGACACGTAAAATTTCAGAAATGAAAGTGTGTGAACAAAAGAGTCATTCTATCTGAAAGTGAATGTTCACTCAGACCTGCCTGAAAAACCTCGTGTAACACCTCACTCCCACAAATCTACATCAGATGGTGGTCTGATTTGACCAAGACCGCCAAAAATGTATACACGAGTAAGGTGGAGTACCTGTCAGTACAATTGAAGAGGAACCTGATGTTCCAAATATGGTCAGAGGCGTTACATTTCCCTCACACGCTTGCAGTATTCCACCAATCACTACACACTGGTGAACTGGCCAATTAGAGCATACCTCACTTTTCAAAGCCTTGAGCATTGTTAAAAATCTGAACGTTTCAAAGAGGCGGAGCAAAGAGGAGATACAAACATGAACCGTATGCTGAAAATACAGCGTTTTTTTTAACCTTAAATCGTGTGTACAAATTACATTACATCTAAATCAAACCATAATATTTGTTTTAGCCGTGTCATATGACCCCTTTAAGTGATGATGTTCCTCTGTATCACCTCAAGATTACACTTCATAATGTGCAAGATTTGTACTGGACCAAATCAAAGAACATTTATTTCACTTTTATTTCACTATTAAGGGAAGACGTCTCATAGACGTCACTGCTGTCCAGTCATGATGCATAAAGATGTGTTTAGTGTTTGTTTCTACAGCGGTGTTTGTGTAGATCACAGTTTCTATAAGCTTATATATAGCAGAAGACCATACGAACAGATCTTTGGTGGTGAAAGAGTTTGGTTTAAACCGAGTTAGTTCTGACTCATATCATCCTCCTCTTTTCTGGAGAACATAAGAACACCTCTTCATGTCACGGGTGAATGTTTGGTGTCAGTCGGTCATACAGTGTTTGTGCTGTAGATGTAGATTTCAGGTGTGTTCAGAGCTGCTGAAGTCACATGTGTAACCGTGTAAACTGAAGTACTGTACGCACAGTAACATCACATCTGACTCGATGACTGTCAGAGTAAAGTGTGAAAAGCTGAAGATGAGCTCATGGAAGACAGATTTACAAACCAAATCCAGTTTTGCATCCTGTAACTTCAGGGCTGGATCCTTTACCTTTAAAAACACAGATTTACAAAATATTTACCTGTTCATTTTTTGACTGACAAATGAAATCACAATGAGAGATTGTGTCCTCTTTTCCCCTTACCTACACAACTACTGTGTGTGTTTATTGCTGACGGTTTACAGTACTTGCAGTACTTGCAGTGATACTCGAAGGCCTTTTAATTCTGATGTGTTATGGTAACCGGCAGGTGGATGGAGTTTAAATAAGTGATTGTTTGCTTTCGAATGTAAAGGCAGATCAAGCTGAAGTTTTTTTGTCCATTTATGTGGCACTCGTTTAAAAGAACAGTTTCAGATCTTCTTGTGTTTATAGGTGAACTTGATTTGAATATTGTGTTTTTGTTGTCTTCATGAACTTTGACTGCAGGATGTTCAGCAGGTTTAAGAAAATCATCATCATCACGCTTGATTTTAGTTCAAGTCTTAATAGCTGTTTATAATCCGAACACGGTGATGATGTCATGGAAGAGATTTACAAATCAAATTCTTTTGCATTGCGAGGATGCAGATGTCATGTTAATGAACACAACTTTTCCTCTGCTTCTGACGTTCACTCAACTCTGTGGCGCAGATGTAGACGCTAAATAACGCAGCATCTCGATTTCCTGTACAATTTACATAATCATATTTTTTAGGGGGCTAAGCTTGAAATCTTGGGTGGCTAAAGCCTACCTAAAAAGGGCATGGAAAGGCCGCTGAGCATGACTGAACCCAAGTTCACAAAACAAGATCCATAAAAAGATGTTAAGATTAGTTTGATGTGCACACGACTGGTCCGAACAGACCCCTTACTTTGACTCCATCAAACATAATTGGGATGAACAAAAAGAGATCTTCTCATCCAACATCAGTACCAGACCTCGCAAATGCTACACTGGAAGAAAAATCAAACAAAGCTTATACAGGAGATCCACGTATTTTTACAGTGTATGTTCTATAATATAGTTTATAGTGTGTTTTGTAAATTTTAGTGTACGTACAGTATCTCACAGAAGTGAGTACACCCCTCACATTTTTTAAAATATTTTATTATATCTTGGACACTATCACTTGGGGGTCTTCTCACTTTTGTTGCCACCGGTTTAGACATTAATGGCCGTGTGTTGAGTTATTTTAAGAGGACAGCAAATGCTTTCCTGTAGCTCAGTAGTAAGAGCATTGCGTTTACAACGTAAGGTTGTGGGTTAGATCCCAGGGGATTGCATTTACCTATGTAAAATGTATAGGACAAAGCAATGTAAGTCGCTTTGGATAAAAGCGTCTGCCAAATGCCTAAATGTAAATGTAATGCACACTGTTATACAAGCTACACTCACTACTTTACATTGCAGATAAGTGTCATTTCTTCAGTGTTATCACATGAAAAGATAAAAGAAAATATTTACAAAAATGTGAGGGGTGTACTCACTTCTGTGAGAGACTGTATAATGTAGTGACAAAGTGAAGAGGTCACAGTAGCAGATCAGAAATAGTAACAGGGGAGTTTGGTGTGTGTGTGTGTTGAGAGATTGGGGAGGCCTCTAAAACTTCTGCCAAGAGTT
>CM056459.1:493120-498326 GCA_029783895.1 Triplophysa bombifrons | reverse complement strand
TACACGAACACGACAGAGGGAGTGTCAACTTGTAAATCTTGTAAATCGCTATTTATATGAGCAGGAAAGATAGAATTTTGAAGAGTTTTGATTGTAATGTGGAGTCAGTTTTTGGTTTTATAATAACTGTCTATCATTTTTGAGTCCGTCTATCATCTTGATAATTACTTGTATAATATATTGTCTGTTAATTTTTGAAGATATACGTTGTCATAGGGAGGCTCAGGTTCTGTTGTTACCGATGAACTTGATTCTGTATCTATGTGATGTGTTATTATTTAGAGATAAATTGTTGTTTTGATTTTTACAACTTTTAATACAATCTATACGATATATCAGTGAGACACAATGGTTTTATACTAATTTAATGATCGTGTTTATCACATCTGACCTATGACCCCCGCACATACGCATTTTGACATTACTACAATTAAAGTCAAACAAGATCTGTGCTGTGATTTTCCTGAGTGAGACACAAAACAGAAGACGCGCTGGTCCTTCAGTATACTTTTGTGGAGTGTACGTCTCTCATTATATTATGTATTTACAGTGTGTCAGCTGTTGTTCTGAAGCCGCACAAAAATGGTTATGAGTTTATTGGTAAATTATTCAGATGTCTTTAAGAAGATCTCACTGCTAGAGAATCTGTGTATGTGTTCTATAGGGGGTGATTCACTTTTAGATCGCTATAAACAGTGTAATACTTCACATAACTTCATTTCCACATACTGTTTAAACAACTGAACTGTCTGTGCGTGTGGTTTAGAAGTGATCATTTCCTTGATATGTATTTACATCATCTCTCAGTGGGGATTTCCTCATGCCAGACTGTGAAATAGTGGAATGTAGTTTGTAAACCAAATATTGTCAAAAAGAGCTTATCTGTGATTAGAGTACAATTTAAAATACACTACACAATATTACACTTGTGTTTAAAACAAATAAATATATTTTTTTAGGCCATTCTTCTTTGTATTGTGTTTTTTACCAGAATAAAACTTTATATTAAACATTTTGTGCTGATCTTATTGTGTTTTTAAGCTCCATTAATGAATAAACCTTTATTTACAATGGACTCGTGTTATTTGTTGTGTTTTATAAGGACGGGTTTGTCGGCCTGTTTAGGCAGGATTTAGTGGCTTGATGTTTTGTTCTTGTTTGTGTTTGCATGTGAATTTGTTTAGATTTGAGAACAGTGTAAAGGATGATGTAAGTCAGTAGTGATATTAGCGTCTCATTGTGAAGAGTTGCAGACACCCGTCCTGACTGTCGCGTTATTAATAGCAGCTTTATATAACCGTGAAAAAGAACTGTGATGCTTGTGTTTAGTTATTGTGTTCAATGCAACAGCACACTAGACTGTCCACACTGACTTATACTATGCTAATGCTACACACACACACACTCAGCTCATACACACAAACACACACACACTCAGCTCATACACACACTCTGCTCATACATACACACACAATCAGTGCTCAGCTCATATATACACACACACACACACACACACTCAGCTCACACACACACACACACACACACACACTCAGCTCATACACACACACACACACTCAGCTCATACACACACACACAGTCTCATACACACACACAGTTAGCTCATACACACACACACACACACACACACACACACACACACACTCAGCTCATACACACACACACACACACAGCTCATTCACACACACACTCAGCTCATACACACACACACTCAGCTCATACACATACACACACACACACACACACACACACACACACACACTCAGCTCATAACACACACACACACACACTCAGCTCATACATACACACACACACTCAGCTCATACACACACACTCAGCTCATACACACACACACACACACACACACACACACACACACACACACCCTCCGCTCATACACACATAATCAGTGCTCAGCTCATACACACACACACTGACCTCATACACAGACCCCACACACACCCTCCGCTCATACACACATAATCAGTGCTCAGCTCATACACACACACCAAACACACACACTGACCTCATACACAGACCCACACACACACTTAGCTCATACACACATAATCAGTGCGCAGCTCATACACACACACACACACACACACACACTGCCCTCATACACAGACACACACACACTCAGCTCATACACACACACACACACACACACACTGCCCTCATACACACACTTACAACCTTACGTCACTTACACTCGCTCATGTCACACACTCTTTAGGTGTGGAGAAAAGCATCTCTCTAAACACAGTGAGTGGGGTTGTGTGACCTGACGGCTGGACGTTGAGAGGTTCACTAATCATATGCTGTTGGAGCACAAGGGCATCAATCTGATGGAAAATCCATAGTGTTATTGCTCTACATTTACTTAGATTTGATTTGGCTTTTAGACGCAATAATGCCGCTGTGGGCCAGAAGCCGGCTCTGTCCTGGACCTCACTGCCCCACGGGCCTCATAAATCCCGTCTGACAGTGATGTATACTCGGCCCCGCAGCCTGAGCCTTGACCCGCCAGAACCTGCGAGCGCTGTAATTCACCGGCGTATGGATTTTCACTTACGGGTCGACACCTTAAACAGCCCGATCTCCGTGTGACCGTACTTGTGAAAACACGAGTGGAGTGAAACAGCTCCTTTAACTCTCTCTCATTATTTCTGTCTGTATCTTTGCGTGTTCTGGATCTTGTTCTGCTGTATGTTTTATGACTACTTGTGTTTTTGTCTGGGTGTGACAGTAACCTGAATTGATGTTGTGAAGTGCAGATCCACTGTATTTATTTAAAATATTCAGTATTGATGTTTGATGTCGCTCTCTTCTTGTCTCGCAGACAGTTAAAACACACAGTCCGCACTTCGTGGCTCTTCACTGTCAGGAAGTTGGTGGGAAGAATTATGAAGCGTCCATGATGCACGTGGACAGTTTCATCAAGTAAGTCCTAATATCCTCCTGCTGCTCATTGGCTCATTCAGATGTGATGTAATCCATCCCATCAGTGTTCACTGTTCAATCATGCTTCAGATCATATCATGTAAATTATTTGCATATCAAATTTTTTTTTTTTTAAATGTTTATCTGTAAAATGAATGATGTTATATAATTCAGACATGTAATTGTGCAGTCAGTGGGTCATTATTACTGTACAAAACAAACCACGGACAGCCGATTCTCCGGAGAACTCCAGCAGATACCACGGTAATCTTTAGATGCGTGTTTAAATTTGTGTTTATTTCTGGTGTCAGGGATCTTCTGTCCAGTGATGCCATGAGAGACTTCAGCAGAGCTCGTGTGTATCTCGACAAGAACTACAAATCCCAGGAGCATTTCACGGTAAGTCGCATCACATCTTCTGTCATTCAAACCCTTGCGCTGACCAACTCCACAGAGATATTCTGTCTGCATCGCTGTCCGTTCTCTTCAGTGACCACACGGGGGCGTCTTTCTGAGCAGGTTTGGTCATTTTAGCATGCGTGCCAAATGTCGGTCCTGGAGGGCCACAGTCCCATCCCAGCCCAGACCACTACATCCCCAACTAAGAGCAAAGACGGACTATTTGGCTTATTAATGCTGAAGTTACAATATTTGGTATTAAATGCTAAACCAAAACGACATGTCAGCAGTCTGAGTGCAGCTATGACACGTCAGAGGGGATCTGGCCCTCCCGGCTGAGCCTGGTTTCTCCCGAGGTTTTTTTCTCCATTAATTAATCATTGGAGTTTGGGTTCCTCGCCACAGCAGGGCAGTGTTGGCCTGCTCACCGGGAGACTGCATTCATTCATTTATTTATTTATTAGAAATTAGCTATTATTTATTAGTATGATCTTACTCGTTGTATGAATACCATGCACTGTGGTGTGTTTTAACTTTTCTGTTTTTCCTGTTTGCCCCTGTAAAGCTGCTTTGAAACAATACACATTGTGAAAAGCGCTATATAAATAAACTTGAATTGAATTGAATTGAGTCCTACAGAGCTTAGCTCCAACTTGGCTCAACACACCTGTTTGGAAGTTTCTAGTCTGCTTCGTGAGACCTTGATTAGCTGTTCAGGTGTGTTTGATTAGGGTTGAAGCTAAACTTTGCAGGACACAGGCCCTCCAGGACTGACTTTAGACACCCCTGATGTATGGTCTCAATGTATTTGTGGTGTATCTTGTAAAGTATTGGACACACCTGCTCTATGGCAAGCCGAATTAGCTTTTAATCATACTCAGGATATGAATTTTTGATATCAACAATTCAATTTTTACTAGTAAAAATTATAATTCTTGATATCAACAATGACGTCATCACTTGCAGAAATGTGTATTCTTGATATCAAAAAATGTATTTCAACTAGTAATATGAAGAATGATCATTTTTTTCTAGTAAAAATGGAATTGTTGATATCAAAAAATACACATTACCTACGGCAAGCCGAAATAGCTTTTAATCATTCTCAGTATATAGATTTTTATATCAACAATCCAATAATTCTTCATATCAAGAATATAATTTTCTACTAGTTACAATTATTCATATCCTGAGAATGATTAAAATCTAATGCGGCCTGACATATTCACTCTAGATTTTTGATGTTTTACAATTGTAGTAGAGTGACCAAAACACTGAACACGTTGATTGTGCCGGAATTATTTTGTGGTCAAACATTTGTAAATCATCAAAGATCTTTTGTCGTCTTCAGAGCTGCCTAGGTCATGAGAAGCATCGAATCCGTTCAGTTTTAGATGGTTGATTCTGTTTGCTTTTCAGTCATGTTAAAGGCTGTAGAGAACCTGAATTTCTGGTGTCTGTGTTGTAAACTGTAAATTAAACTTGGCCTTGGTTAATGCTTGTTTATTGTGTTTAGTCACAGAGATGACCAATTGCATTGTTATTGAAAAAACTTTACAGCTGCGACAACATTTCTGCGATTTGTTACTGCTTGAATCTACCATTTGCACACAATTTCTCTAGGACTGGATTTATAATCTCTGAGTTGTCAAGTTCACATTATCAGATCAGTTCTGGTTGATCTTCAGAATAGAATTTCAGGATAGCAGCAGTTACCGGCAGTGGCCACCAGGTGGAAGCAGAGGCTCAGTGATAAAAGTCCAGAGAATAGATGAGCAGAAATCACTGGCTTCAATCTTTCTCTAATTGACCTTAAATGATTAACTGATAATTTGTTAATAATACA
>CM056459.1:475620-488120 GCA_029783895.1 Triplophysa bombifrons | reverse complement strand
TCCTCGTGGTAACAGATGAAGTGCCGGCAGCCCATCAAATGTGTGGGAAAACAATTGGCACAAGGTTAATTTTATTGCGATGTCCGTGCATTTGTGAGCAGGCGGGAGGTGTCCTCTGCCCACGGCCTGATGGATGTCCTTCCTCTGCCGAAGGGAATTAAAATGAGGAGAGGGAAACCCAATCTGGCCTGCCTCGGTTTCCTCAAATTTACATGAATCTCACACAAACACACTCACAGATCTGCTGCACTTACAGCGTCTCTCCATAAGAGAAGAAAATATCAAAACAAGGATTGTGTGGGAACAGATGGTTTAGATTTTTCTTAGTCATTTATTTCAAGACCTTTAAACATCAAGTGTGACATACAGTAAGAGTAAAAAACAGAGAGAGAAAGAGAAAGAGAGAGAGAGAGTTCTCATCTGATTTAGTAAATAAAAAGTAAAGTTAATCAAATCCAATCCAATTTGACTCCTGAGTCCCTCATCACGTGTGTTGTGTTGTCATGTGTTGTATTAGTTTGTATTTTCTGTTCCTGTGGACAGAGTAACCCGTCATCACCCTCTAAAAGACTTCAGTCTTTAATTACAGCCGGCTGACTTTGCTCACCCTTCATTTGACATCATCTCACGCCGAGCACGTGTGTGTTTGTGTGTGACATGAACACAAACACACACACTCCATCAGTATTATTAACGCAGCTAAAAGCATCTTAATGCTGCAGCCCATCATTAGCTGTGTGTGTGTGTGAGGTCAAAGGTCATGTCATATGTGTGCATGTCTTCATTATCGCTAACTTATTTCGGCTTATGAATTACCGTGACATTCAATATCATCAAATGCATATAAAAAGATCTTAAAGGGACAGTTCACGCAAAAATGAAGATTGTGTCATCATGTACTCGCCTCGAGTTGTTCCAAATGTGTATAAATGTCTTTATCCTGATGAACACAGAGAAAGATATTTGGAAGAACGCTTGTGACCAGACAGATCTCAACACCCATTGACTCTCATAGTAGGACAAAATACTTTATCATTTTTAGTTCTGTTGAACACAAAAGAAGATGTTTTGAAGAATGTAAGACAGCAAACCGTTCTGAGGCACTTTTGACTAACATTGTATTTTTTTGTACTATGTGAAAAATCTGTGTGGTCATGTGCATTCTTCCAAATATCTTTCTCTGTGTTCATCAAATCAAAGACATTTGTACAGATTTGGATCAACTCAAGGGTGAGTAAATGATGACAGAATAGAAGTGTTTCTATCCTCAGTGTAAAATTTATTTATGCAAACAGCGTTTCAATATTGTAGGGAAAAAACATAAGAGAACACAAGAAATGAAAGTTAAAGCCACTCAGATTTTCATTTTTTCAATTTCTCAGTCATCTACATTTGGATGCATTTTTTATTTGTGTCTTGGTGTTTAGATTTTTCTTTATGAAACCCGTCTACATTTACCCTTAATGGTTAATTTTTGTAGTTGGTTAGACAAAACGCCTCAGCAAGCACTTAGCATCTCAGTGGAAACGCCCCCCTCCTTGTTATGTGTTTTGCACAGGTAAACAACACCATACGCTGCTAAAGCTCTCTATTATTTTTCTCTTCTCATGACTCCAAACACTCACACGTCGTGATGTTGCCGTCACACTGCGGTTGACTGTTAGATGCATTGAATCTGATGATGAGCATTGATTTGGAAGTCGGTCTGACGCCCTCCGGCCTCCACGCTGAAGGACTATTAATGAGTGGGACATGAATCAACAGCTCTCTGATGGATCACAGGCGTTCTGGGGAATGAATCTGATCTCACCCAAAGCCTCAATAGATATTAGCATAACATCAGAGATGCAGCGCTGCTCCTCTGCTAATTAAATACCCCACGGTCACATTTGTTGTTCTTATTTATCCTTTATTGACTGGCATTTAATAATTCATTAAGCCCAAGCGTTTGGGTCTCATTAGAGTGTTTGATGAAGAGCCTGTGAGCACTTCAGCAGATCCCACAGAGACAGACGGCTGTTCTTCACCATCTGCTGATGTCACGAGCTGTTTAACGTTGTCAATCGTTAATGTTTCTGCTTTAAAGCTTAGCGGGCAAATGCAGCTCACACAGACATTAGAAAGACAGATGTGACACACCAGGAGCTGTGAAACCATCTCACCCGCTTTTAAAACAGCATCTGTGGTGATCACTTAAAAACATGCTGAGTGGCCTTTATCTGCCACCAACACCACCAGATCAGGAAGTGACGTCTGTCTCAGCTGGAAATGACGTGCGTCTCAGCAGGAAGTGACATTTGTCACAGCAGGGAGTGACGTGCGCCTCAGCAGGAAGTTACATCTTTTTCAGCAGGAAGTGATGTGTGCATCAGCAGGAAATTAGATGCGTCTCAGCAGGAAGTGACATCTGTCTCAGCAGGAAGTGACATCTGTCTCAGCAGGAAGTGACATCTGTCTCAGCAGGAAGTGACATCTGTCTCAGCAGGAAGTGACATCTGTCTCAGCAGGAAGTGACATCTGTCTCAGCAGGAAGTGACATCTGTCTCAGCAGGAAGTGACATCTGTCTCAGCAGGAAATTACATCTGTCTCAGCAGGAAGTGACATGCGTCTCAGCAGGAAGTTACATCTGTCTCAGCAGGAAGTGACATGCGTCTCAGCAGGAAGTTACATCTGTCTCAGCAGGAAGTGACATCTGTCTCAGCAGGAAGTGACATGCGTCTCAGCAGGAAGTTACATCTGTCTCAGCAGGAAGTGACATGCGTCTCAGCAGGAAGTTACATCTGTCTCAGTAGGAAGTGACATGCATCTCAGCAGGAAGTAACATCTGTCTCAGCAGGAAATTATATGCGTCTCAGCAGGAAATGACGTGCGTCTCAGGAGGAAGTGACATTTGTCACCGCAGGAAGTGACATCTGTCTCAGCAGGAAGTGACATCTGTCTCAGCAGGAAGTATTGTTGCATCTCAACAGGAAGTG
Organism: Triplophysa bombifrons; assembly: GCA_029783895.1. Lineage (NCBI taxonomy): Eukaryota > Metazoa > Chordata > Actinopteri > Cypriniformes > Nemacheilidae > Triplophysa > Triplophysa bombifrons. The sequence continues at coordinate 485,144 of CM056459.1, read as the reverse complement.
ACATGCGTCTCAGCAGGAAGTTACATCTGTCTCAGCAGGAAGTGACATCTGTCTCAGCAGGAAGTGACATCTGTCTCAGCAGGAAGTGACATCTGTCTCAGCAGGAAGTGACATCTGTCTCAGCAGGAAGTGACATCTGTCTCAGCAGGAAGTTACATCAGGAAGTTACATCTGTCTCAGCAGGAAGTTACATCTGTCTCAGCAGGAAGTTACATCTGTCTCAGCAGGAAATTGCATCTGTCTCAGCAGGAAATTACATCTGTCTCAGCAGGAAGTGACATGCGTCTCAGCAGGAAGTGACATGCGTCTCAGCAGGAAGTGACATGCGTCTCAGCAGGAAGTTACATCTGTCTCACCAGGAAGTGACATGCGTCTCAGCAGGAAGTTAAATCTGTCTCAGCAGGAAATTATATGCGTCTCAGCAGGAAGTGACATGCGTCTCAGCAGGAAGTTAAATCTGTCTCAGCAGGAAATTATATGCGTCTCAGGAGGAAGTGACATGTGTCTCAGCAGAAAGTGACGTCTGTCTCAGCAGGAAATGACGTGCGTCTCAGGAGGAAGTGACATTTGTCTCCGCAGGAAGTGACATCTCTCTCACCAGGAAGTATTGTTGCATCTCAGCAGGAAGTGACGTTGCATCTCCGCAAAAAGTGACATCTGTCTCAGCAGGAATGTTGTTTCCTTCGTGAGCACACATGTTAATAAATGAATTGATCAATGATTTCTTCATGTGACAGATTTGTGCCGTTGATTAGCTTTTCTATGGGTTTCACATCATTATAGAAGTCAACTGATACTCTGTTTAACGCTCTTATTTCTTTATTATTTTAATCAGCTGTTTTCGACGATTGTAGTTTGATATCTCTTAAGATATAAATATGGGTAAAAGATTTAGAGATAACTAATATTATAGACACGATCACACACTTCTTTTTATTAGCGTTACATCTTTTCATTTCTTAGCCTTTGTTTTTTTTTTACTTTCTGAGTAGAAATCAGCGGTCACATATTCACATTCTTATTTACTGTTGGAATGTTTGACATTTTTATGCAATTTTCTATCTTTTCTTGTCTGTTTTTGTCAAATAAACACTTCTCATTCCAAACAACACATGTGTTACAGGGTCAGGCAGGTTTGATCAGATTGCTCATGTAAATCAGATTCTGTGAGGTGTTAAGGAGGGGCTTCATCTGTAAAACGTCAATCGGTCGCCCGACTAGAGCATCTATCTGGAGTTAAAACACACACACATTGAAGAGCAATGTCGCCCGCCTCGCCCTCTTGTCATGAGCAAATAATGACATTTAAATCAAACATTAACAGGCTTAATTACTTTGAGATTGTCATTTTAATTTACACTGATATAGTATTGATCACACAGACGGAGATGAAGGCTCTCTCCGGAGCGGACGATGTGGAATTAAACAGGGTCTGTGGGGCCTCCTGGGGCTCGTCATGTCCGCGGTCAGCTCCACGCCGGAGGAATGATATTTCCTCCTAATGAACTGGTGCCATGCACCGGCATGAATCCAGGCCCTGCTGGAGAAGAAGGGAAATAATGGGCTTTGCTGGGTTACTCATTCGCTGCCATGCACCAAATCTCCTGTGATTCATCTGCAGAGCCTCCGTGTTTGCCTGCTTCCTTCGGCCCGCCTGACCTTTTCACAGTTAAAGTGTATATATGTCCCCCCGCGCACACCGGGTCCTCCGGGACGGCCCTGCACAGGTGCGTTGCGGGGAGGAGGGGCGAGACACATTCGGGGACCCATCAGACACTAATCCACACGTTCTGAAGAGATGAAAGTGCCTGTCTTGTTTTTCTCCTCTCAGCTCGGGATTCGGGATGTAAGAGAACCGGCCGTCTGTGTCGGGATGTGTCACGTACTTGCGGTTAATGGCACGGAGAAATCGTTATCTGTAATCCAGCCGATTTCTTGAAAGGTAACAGAAGAACTGATGTGTTTCTCTGCCCTCAGATTGTCAAATTGGTTCAGCGGTAGGTTGGTGACCCCCTGTAGATTTTGTTAAGAGTATGAATGGAAATATAATGTTCAATGAAGTGCGTAACGCCGAGTAGACACAATTTCATAAAATAGCGTGCAAATCATACATCACAGCATCTATGAGGATGGAAACGAGTAAAAGTGGATTGAAATGAGAAGCTTGAGGTGCTACAGGTGTTGAATTGTTGTTCTGAAGGCTCGGCGTGTGTTTGTTTAAGTGGGTGAGAGGTGAAATCCATATGAACGATGGCTCTTTTGAATAAGCTGCATTTCATCATATTACTTGCGTCAGGACGTCCTGCAGACACTCCTGCGATGAAGACAGTGAGCTGTGTTGTGTTGGCATCTTTTGGTGCATTGTGGGATATGTTCAATACCCATAATGGTCTTGGCACGGCCCGTGTGTCCTGAAGTCTTCCCTCATCTTCTTATCCAATCGCTTTATTCTCTCGCTCCTGCATTGTTTAGGAAAGCACCTGCAACACACACACATACATGCAAACACTCGCGCGCGCACACACAAACTCACACACTTAATAGAATTAGCAAGTATTGTGCCGCACATCTACAGCACTTATCAGACCACACCACTCATCTTTCCTTCTTTCTTTCTTTCTTTCTTTCTTCTTCCTTTCTTCCTTCCCTCCTTCATTAGTTTTCTTGTAGCTCAGTGGTAAGAAAATTGTGTTAACAACGCAAGGTTGTGGGTTCGATCCCAGGGGATTGCACATACCTATATATAAATGTATAGGATAATGAAATGTAATTCGCTTTGGATAAAAGCATCTGCCAAATGCATAAATGTAAATGTTATAACTTCTCTCTTCCTTCTCTTTTGCTCTCTTTCTTTTTTTCTTTCTTTTTTCCTTCCTTTCTGCGTCCTTGTTTCTTCCATCCTTCTTTTTTTCTTTCTTTCTTCCTTTCTTTCTTCTTCCTCCTTTCTTTCTTTGTTTCTTTGTTTCTTTTGCTCTCACTCTCTCTCTCTCTCTCTCTCTCTCTCTCTCTCTCTCTCTGTCTCTCTCTCTCTCTCTCTCTCTCTCTCTCTCTCTCTCTCTCTCTCTCTCTCTCTCTCTAAAATTCAATTTATGTGTGTTTTATTGGCATGACAAAATGTACATTCGTATTGCCACTGGGCTGCGTAAACATAGTATAAATATGTTAACAAACAAAAAGAAAGATAATTATAGTAAAATAATTAAATAAAGTGTGATCTATGTAGTGCAACTTGGTGTTAAACTCTATTATATAAAAATAGAGTTTAGTTTAAACAAATATTTACATAAACAAAATATACATTAAGTAGCAGAATAAAGGGAAGTCTCTCCCTCTTTATTGTTTTTCTTCCTTTTCCTCCTACTTTTTCTTTCTGGTTCTTTCTCCTTTTCTGTCCCATTGTCTTTAAATTTTTATTTCCTTTTTTAATTTCGCCCATTTCATATTTTTTATTTCATTTGCCACATCTCAGCCTTTGGTTTTCAGTATCTAAGAAGAATTCTGTAGTCTTGCCTTCATGCAGTTTTAAAAACTAAGTTTTACCTTTAAAAGTCTCCTTTGAGCTGAGATTTCTTTTAAAATAGATGCTGGACTCATTGTCATTAACATTGATACAGATGGGTTGATTTGAAGTGACTCAAGTGATGTCTTGAAGACTCTGCGAGGGCTTGGCATCTCACCCTCATAATGAGCTCTTTCTCTGGCCTGGATCTTTACAGATTGATTTTATTCAGCACAATGAATCCAGTTACCTCAAGTTTAGAAGGTTGAGACGTGGAGTGTCTAACTGAGGAAGAGGAAGGTTTTTATTCTTATTTTTAAAGGACTGAATGTTGTCCTGAGAGATCACAGACAGACAGGTGAACATTAATCTGAGAATCATGTGATAAGCGGCGTGTTGTTTATCTGTTGTTTGTGTCCACCTGGACAGCAGATCAGAATCTCTGCAGCACACACAAACCCGCGTTTAATTCTGTCCAAGTGGACTTGAATCACACACACAGGCTCTGAATGCCTCTCTTGTGTCCATCTGTTTAGAAGCTCATTACTGTGATGAGACTGGATGTTATGCTCTTTTAGCTAAATTCGACTTAATGTGAATGAGCTACTTTCATTCCTGTTCTTACGCTGAAAACATCTGGAACAGACGTTCAATCCTGACTGAAGAGCATCCGTCCTCATGCAGTGATTGACTGAAAGATCTCTCTGTTCTGAATGAGATGCTCATCTGTCGACCGCTCATTACAGACGATGATGAGAAAAACTAAATCTCATGAATCTGAATTTCTGTCAATCTCTTTAAACATTTTGACCTTTAGCCATTTATACACCCGAATGAATGACTGTATAAACTCTCTGGACATGTCAAACCACTCCACCGGTCACCGTTTCTTTTTAGTGTATGAACATTAAAAAGATTTTGTCTTCCTCAGCAACATGAGGGTTGTTCCTGTTATTCGGAAGACGTTTTTGGCTTTATATTTCTTAAGGCATTGAGTGTTTGGTTGATTTTGTCTGCTGTAATCCCATGATCCTTCGCCGTCTCTCGGAGATCTCAAAGCGCTGCTCTTATTTTCCAAGCACGACCGAATGCTTGAGATTTAGGCTACCAATAGTGCACTTGATCTTCTTTAAGTGGTCGGTTTGGATACGCTGATTGCCCAGATAAACTAAAAGAGCATTTGTATTCCAAAAGCCCCCCCACACCTTTCTTTTGCATGTCATGATTATCACGCAAATAACCCCATGACAATTTCAGCGATCTAAGAAAATCGCGGCACGGCAGCCATTGACGTGCGCCGGTTCTCACTGTGCCGACTTTCTCTTCAGGCCTGCTGATGCACTGAGCTGTAACTAAGCCAGCGCGGAGGATATCCTGCCATTTAAATCTATCCCAGCCAACTTTACATAACACATCATCGCCAGGCATCGGCTTTTACATAAAGACAAAGAATCCCAGAACGCCGTCCGGACTCGGGATTTAGCGGAGACGCGAGGGTGATCTGGCTTTCTCTGGGCTCTGGCTAAAACGTCACGGATCCGTGCCCACTGTTTGTGCTCTGAAAACACCTCGGACCGTTTTGAGAGGAAAGTCGTGTTTAAACTTTCGGCCGAGCCAAGAATCTCAGGCCTCCGAATTTCTAATTGGCACTAGATTAAATGACAGCGGTTCACCTATCGATGTTAGATCGGCCCAGGTGACCGCGTGCCCGTATAAAACTGTATTTAATTTGATGGTTGTGGGGGATGAGGGAACGTTGTCTCTTTTTGGAAGGAAAAAAAGAGGTGCGTTCGGATAAATCAGTCATGAAATGAACTGATGTATGACGGTAAGATTTATTTTATTGTAGCTTGCCGCTATAAAGCTGTATCGTGTCGGACATCCGCAGGGAGCCGTATGTCTTGGCAAGGCCACCGGGGCTCTAAGTTTAAAGAGAATATAGATCCATGATCAAACGGTGAGAAACCAATCACAGGCCTACATTTCAAACCAAAGCACAACCCCCCGTGTGTTTCTGGGTCACAGGGAGTCAAACATCATCACGCGGGTCACGTATCGTCCAATGAAAAGTTTGAAAGAAAGTTTTCTTGTGGAGTTGATGTCCTTGCGGCTCTTTTGTAAGACTTTAGGAAATCACATCCAATCCTCGTCTCATCCGGCGCTCGGCCCTCGTCTCCCATACAGTCATAATCCAATCAAATGCATAAGAAACGATCAGGGGAACAGGGCAGATATTAAATAGCATGATAATCTAGATTGATGAACATTCAACGTCAACATTAACAATATTTTCAAGCGTGGAGAATAAGGGAAAATCAATATTTCTGTAGACCTGTGCGCCCTGAAAGAATCTCTATCTAATGAAGTACCTTTTCAAAGAGGAACACGCTCTGAAATATTCTTTTTAATTATTGGACATCCATAGTGGAATATGATTTACATTAATGAGCGTAAGTGTATTAAAAGCATTTTATCCTTGGCATCTGAAACAATTAAATGATGGCTTTGGGTTCATGCACCACGCGGCCAATGAGAATGAGCGCTAATGTCACTTTAATTTGTAATGGATGCCCGAATCGTTCCTGTATGACTTTTTTTGTGTGTGGATGTAATAATGTAGACAATGGTTATCATGGACGTGACCCTTCAGAAGATGATCCGATTAGCCGGGTGCAGCAAATTTATTTAAATACACTACACATATGGCATGAAAGGAATATTCAGAGAGTTCATGAAATCTGGGATTTATTGGTTTGAATGGAAAATGCCTATATGGTTTATACAATGATAGAGAAATGTATTGTTATAGGAGTAAATTACTGAACAATATTAAAGTGATAGTTCACCCAAACATGAATTGTCATTTTACACCTGTTTAAATTACTTTGTTCTGATGAACACAGAGAAAGATATTTCGAAGAATGTTAGCAATTTTCAATGCTGTGACATCATTGACTGCCACAGTTGGAAACATTAAATGGTAGTCAAAGGTGCTCTAAACTGTTTGTTATCCTAAATTCTTCAACATTTCTTCAATATATTTTTTCCGACTATGGTAGTAGATGAAATCACTGAACTGAAAATTGTGATCAATTTACAAATATCATTCTTTGTGTTTAACAGAACAAAGATTTTTTTTCAATAATGTAACAAGCAAAGAAAAAGAAGAGAAAAGCAACTCAATACAGCCTGTACAAAAATAAAACATTCGATGGGCCCCACCAAAAATAAAGCACCACAAAAAATAATAATAAAAAATATAAAGAGAGAGAGAACGGAGGGGTAATAATAATCAACAGGGTGAGTAAATGACGACAGAAAATAAATAAAAAACTTTAAGTTTAAGGTATTAGGGCAGACAACGTTAATGCGTTAACGCATGCCATAAATGTTTTCAGATCAACGCGTTAAAAATATGTAACGCCATTAATGCAACATCTGTTTTTTTCTGTTATCGTTGTAGCGTTACATAATATAATGCTCGTATTAATATAAAGGCTTTAAACTATTTTGGCGCGATTTGAAATGGTTGTATTGACACGTCCAGTATAGATCGACAGTTTCTGGCAGTAGAACACGGCTCAACGCGACAGCGGTCCAGTCTGGTGAACACTCGGGCTAAAGAATGCGTCAGAATCTGTCTGATAGCGCATCAGTATTAACTTCTCTTTTGTGCTTGAATGAACAAGAACAGCTTTCCTGTAGATCAGTGGTTAGTGCATGGTGCTAACAACGTCAAGGTCATGGGTTCGATCCCAGGCATTGCACCTAATTAAAAACAAATGTATAGTATAATGCAATGCAAGTCGCTTTTAGATAAAAGCGTCTGCCAAATGCAAAAAAAAAATGATTATGCCAGAAAGCACATTTTGTCTTCAACAAGTCTTCAACGAGTTGAATAGTCTTAAATGAATGCAAAGAGTTGTGAATTTAGGAAGTGCATTAGACCTGCGTAGAGCAACTGCTCTTAAAGGGGCCATGTTCTTAAACCTGCTGCTGTGACTCCTGTCACTAATGTTCATCAAAGAACAAAAGAAAGAAGAAATCATTGTGATTTATTTCCTGTATTTTTCCTGCCTGTTAGACTAATTATAAAGGGTTTGATTAGTAGAATTTTTTTTTTTCAAATAAAGATTAGAATATTGGAATGAGAACATTGGCTTTCATTTATAAAATGATATTTTAAAGAAATGTATGAAATGAAATATTTATAATAAATATAATATTTATATTTATAATAAAGAAGGTAAATATGAAATGGATTGTGGTGTGTAAAGCGATCCGCTCGGTTTATTTTATGCAGCATTTGTGAGGATTAATGCTGAAGCAGTGAAGATGATTTGGATTGACAGATTGTGGCGTATTAGCAAAACGGAATACAAATGAGAAGTTTAATGTATTGCTTCACATCAGGAAGCAGAACAGAAACCAGAGCCATAAAAGTTTCAGCGAGACTAAACTTTTATTAAAGTCTTTACTATGTGAAGGATTCAGAGGAGTCGAGCACATGTCAGAACTGAATTCGTTTCTATAATGTCTATTTGAAGATGTACTCATTGTGACTCAGTGATGTGTGTGTGTTGTTGAATGTCATTGGCATGATGATTTTATTGCTTTAGACCTCGGCGGGGTTAGAGGAGCACGGGCCGCATGATGAGCTTGGCAGAAGGATTCATTCATTTCACCGCTAATTACGGAGCGCCGGCCGTTCGGACTGACAAGGTTTCAAGCGGGCGATGTCGAGGCTGCCAGCTCTCATCCCGTGTGCTTTATAAAATGCTCTTTAATCCCCCGCACAATATCATTAACTTTGTAGTAGATGAACACAATGGACAAAGCAATTTAATTAACTTCTGCCATTGGATGTTGCAAGAGAGGCAAAATGAAATTAATGCATGATATTTCCCCAGCGAGGCGGCCAACCTTTGAGAGCGCACCGGATTGTTGGCAGGTCCGGTGCGGGACGCCCGCCCGGCCAATTACGCTTTGTTTAGATCAATCCCAAACATTTTCCGCAAAAATGGAAAATGCAATCAGCGGTTTGGAGATCAATCATTTGAGAGCGGCGTTTGAGTTCAGACAAGATTTTAAAAGAATGAGTGAACCTCTCAGACCTGTGACTCGGATGTTTGTGTGTTTTGTGTTGTTAGTTACCAGCCGTCTTATGATTGTTAATGTTTGTCAGTCTAGTTGTGTGACTTATTCATTTGAGGATTTATAACTCTAGAAAATGTCACATTTTTGTGTGTTTATCACTATTATTGTCCTTAAAAAAGTGTTTTGTTCAATTACATTCTATTCATGAGGATATACTTTGCAATAATACCATGTATTTATACTATATACAGCTACACGTTTTTTTTCATTCAAATCATAATTTCTAGATGCATTATGATCATTTCAGTCCAGAGTCTGTTGAATTTCAACTAAAGGCATAAATACACTACAAAACCTCTGCTTAGATTTTACCCAGATTTTCAGTCTGGACTTGTTACAGAAAGTCTGTTCCAATCTGCAGATTTGATCAGTTAGTGTGTTTCTATCTTAAACTTTCGAAAAGTCTGCAAGTGTATGATGTCTAGTTTAAAAGAAAATCTGTTCCGTAGTGTATTCCAGCCATTAACTCTTTCCCCGCCAGCCTTTTTTTTAAAGTTGCTAGCTAGTGGCAGCGTTTCTTAACATTTTTCACCAAACTTTAATGTCTCACAGTAGATTTCCTGTAACAAATATATGGACAAACAATATGTCCAATGAAAGAACAGAGTCTTTGCTTTTAAACAAAAGAAACGTATTCTTTTGTCTTCAGTTGTTCTTTTTATAAACTCCGATTTATCAAGTGAATCTGAACTTATTTTCTTTGCTGTATTTGAGGCCTGATAAAACACAGAGCATCTGTTATTTTCACCTGTTTCTCCAGTTTTTAATTTCTGCAAATAAAAACAATATTTTATTTGAGATTTAAAATAAATATTGTTAGTAGTTCACAGAATGACCAAAAAATGATAATTTCACCTAAATGAATACT
>CM056459.1:379031-470120 GCA_029783895.1 Triplophysa bombifrons | reverse complement strand
TGTGCTTTTGACCAATCCGCAAATGTTTAATCTCAAGATGTGTTGCTGCTCATAAATAATGCAGAAGGCCTTCCTGCAGTCCTTCAGTGCCATCCGACCGGACCCACCTCTTTATTCTCCATCATCATCTTCCTCATCTCACTGACTCTGAACGCTTTCATTCATCATTCATTAGAAGAGCAATTGATTCTAATCGACATTATTTAACCTGTATGAGTTCTGATGGTTTGCTTCACATTTAGGGTTGTCAGAGTTGATTTGAGGTGTTTTTACATGTTCTTCACATGCTGTTCGGTAACCCATCGTATCATAGAAGTACTTGTAAGGGTTTGTGAGGGCGAGATGGACGTCCTGGAGGAAACCTGATGAAGGAGACGCAGCATTATTGTGTGTCTATATAGCAGACAGATTTTTCATCGAAATGTAAAGAATCTTTTATTTATTTTATTTTGAACGGCCAGAATAAATCATCTGATTCAAGAATCTTGACTTCCTCCACGTTTGAAACGTCTGGGGTTGTGTTTGGCCTTCATTTCATCAGATTAGAGCTCTCCAGACCTTCTGTCCGTCTGAAGGTCACTGAACCAGAGAAAACCTTCACAAGGCCTTTCACTCCACTTCTCGCTGTTTCCATTGTTGTCTTTTCTTGCTTACCAACTGTACGATCTGCCTCTCATTTCATATTCTCTGCCGGCCGGTGCTCTCCCATGACTCCTCGCGTCGGCCTCCATAGACGTGGGCCGGAGAGCTTATCGAGAGTATTAGTCCTCAGTTTTGGGCCGCTGCATTGAGCCGCCAGCGCACAGGAATGAGGTCTGGCTCTTTTTCAGCCCCGCCGGAGTGCCGGAGGTGTAAAAGCTTCTCAGAAAAGCAGTTAGTGAACTGTGAACCGCATCAAATCCCCGGAGCCTTACGCCGAGCCCGGCTCCGTTTGTTTGGACCGTCTACAGAGTGAGAAAACCGTCTGATTGTTGAGTAAAAATTAAGAATATAATCCTATTGAAGTAAATCTTTGGTCATGCTAAACTCTGACTGTGCGCTTGTGAGCGCCTCACCACGCTTTGACAGAATCAGGTCCTGTTATAATTTACATGTTATATTTGAGCGCTGTGTGAACTCCTTACAGAAGAAAAGACTTGTTCTTACAGCCTATTCTCTAGATTCACAAGAGGAGAACGTGTGCTTCTTTGTGCTTCTCTGTGGTGTTGTGAATTCAGGTGAATTTATGAAATATGATGTCATTTATTTTTGTAAATGATATCAAAATATTTCTCATGCAATTGTCAGTTTTACTAATGCTCTTTCTTAAAGTGATTTGAACAAACATCTAAGCTTTTGATAGTAAAGAGCAGAATACTATAGACACCGTCTTCAAGCCCTTACAACAATTATCAATAGAAATTAATTGTAGTTTTTTTATTTTATATGTTTATTTGATTCTTAATTTCAATTGAGGTGTGCTTTATTGGCATGACAAAGTGTATTGCCAAAGGATTTGCAGCTGTGCTGCGTACAAAAGTGCAATATGTAAACAAACGAAAAGAAAGATAATAAAGTAATAAAATAGGATAGAATTAAAAAATTCAAATAAAAAAGTGTGATGTATTGTATGTAGTGCACTTAAAGCGGTTTATAATATAATATATGTAAATATATAAAAACTGAAATAGAGTATAGTTTAGACAAGATTTACAAAATCAAAATACATTTAAGTAGCAGAATAAAGGGATATAATAATATAATCTTATGAACATATATTGGAAGCATCAGGTCAGGTCAGATTGTCTCTCTCTCTCTCTCTCTCTCTCTCTCTGTCTCTCTCTGTCTCTCTCTGTCTCTCTCTGTCTCTCTCTCTCTCTCTCTCTCTCTCTCTCTCATTATGTCTCTCTCTCTCTCTCTCTCTCTCTCTCTGTCCTCTCTCTGTCTCTGTCTCTCTCTCTCTCTCTCTCTCTCTCTCTCTCTCTCTCTCTCTCATTATCTCTCTCTCTCTCTCTCTCTGTCTCTCTCTCTCTCTCTCTCTCTCATTATCTCTCTCTCTCTCTCTGTCTCTCTCTCTCTCTCTCTCTCTCTCTCATTATGTCTCTCTCTCTCTTCTCTCTCTCTCTCTCTCTCTCACTCTCTCTCTCTCTCTCTCTCTCTCTCTCTCATTATGTCTCTCTCTCTCTCTCTCTCATCTCTCTCTCTCTCTCTCATTATCTCTCTCTCTCTCTCTCTCTTGCTCTCTCTCTCTACTCTCTCTCTCTCTCTCTCATTATGTCTCTCTCTCTCTGTCTCTCTCTCTCTCTCTCTGTCTCTCTCTCTCTCTCTCTCTGTCTCTCTCTCTTTCTCTCTCTCTCTCTGTCTCTGTCTCTCTCTGTCTCTCTCTGTCTCTCTCTCTCATTATCTCTCTCTGTCTCTCTCTCTCATTATGTCTCTCTCTCTGTCTCTCTCTCTCTCTCTCTGTCTCTCTCTCTCTCTCTCTCTCTCTCTTCTCTCTCTCTCTCTCTCTCTCTCTCTGTCTCTCTCTCTCTCTCATCTCTCTCTGTCTCTCTGTCTCCTCTCTCTCTCTCTCTCTCTCTCTCTCTCTCTGTCTCTCTCTCTCTCTCTCATCTATCTTCTCTCTCTCTCTCTCTCTCTTCTCTCTCTCTCTCTCTCTCTCTCTCTCTCTCTCTCCTCTCATTATCTCTCTCTCTCTCTCTCTCTCTCTCTCTCTCTCATTATGTCTCTGTCTCTGTCTCTCTCTCTCTCTCTCTCTCTCTCTCTGTCTCGTCTCTCTCTCTGTCTCTCTCTCTCTCATCTCTCTCTCTCTCTCATCTCTCTCTCTCGTCTCTCTCTCTCTCTCTGCCTCTCTCTCTCTCTCTCTCTCTTCTCTGTCTCTGTCTCTGTCTCTGTCTCTCTCTCTCTCTCTCTCATTATTCTCTCTCTCTCTCTCTCTCTGTCTCTCTCTCTCTCTCATTATGTCTCTCTCTCTGTCTCTCTCTCTCTCTCTCTCTCTTCTCTCTCTCACCAACGATCCCAGAAAATTGCCGTAAAATTGCTGTGTCAACGCAAACACATCCCGGATTGATCCGAAAGATTGGACCTAGTGACATGACATTAATGGGCCCTTTCGACAATTATCAAAATAAATTAATTGTAGTTTTTTTCTTTGATTTGTTTAGCACAAATTCATCTTGGTTCTACTGTAGTAATTCAATTTTATTTTATTTATCTAGTGAATTGTTCCAAAGCAGCTTTACAGGAGAAAAACACAGAAACATAGTTATCAGAGTTCAACTGTGAGTTTGCAAATACTATTCAAAAACATGATTTCTACAATAAAAACATGGTTCATTTTCATGAGGAAACCGCATAGCAACACCTTGGCATCATGACAGAGACTTGCACTGGGTGTGATTGATTTAGCTGTAGATTTGACCACTGTTGTGTAAATGTCCTCGTCTTCTGTTTCAGGCATTAGGAAGCTGCTTCTTCATTCACGATTCCTTGAAAAACATCCAGCAGTTTGACTTCAAAGGTATGTGTGTCACCTCCCGTCTCCTCTTGAGTTCAGTTAATGAGATGTTGCGTACGCTCTCATCAGTTCCATCAGAAACGGTCAAGGTTGGTGCAGAAGCTATAAAACATGCTAAGATGGAGTTGCCCATAGGAAACAGTAATGCTTATTAATATTAGGATTTAATTCATGAGATTTCAGCCTCTGGTAATAGTGTACTCCTGCTATTGGACGGTTAGCCGTGACCTCATCAGCGGTAGGGGTCAGAGGTCACGTGTCCCAACGGTCACACTAATTAAAGTCACCGCCATTACCACCGGCGTCAGCATTACCCTCGCCGGCCCGCTCAAACCCGGAGCTCTTCAACACCGGAATAGCTCACGCTTGATGGCCGTAATCGCTCCATACATCAAAGTTATCATTCGCCGACATCACACCTGTCAACATTAGATTTTAACTCAAATGAGTTATTTTATACTGATTTAAATACACTATTTTATTAAAGAGTTTGATGCTATAGTGCAGTGATATTATTATTATATTGAGATAATATTGAAAATATTTTAAGGTTGTCTAAGCCAAATCTAATTCAGCTTTTATTCTTTTATTGTAGTCTTGAAGTTAAGAGAGTGATAAAAACAAATGTTCTTCAGATGAGACTTTTTTACGTTGACATTTCTGTGTACATCAGTCACATTTATTTCACTTCGGTCTGTTTCTCATGGATTCGCTCCTGACACTTCTGTGTTTGGCCAATAGGTGGCGCAGTTGTTTGATGAAGCCCTGAGCTCATGACAAATGTTGCTTTGTTTTCTTATTGAACTCTACGCGTTTGCTTTCTTACAGCCAAGAAGTTCAAGAAGGTGGAAGGTAAGGTGTTCGATTCAGACACTTTGATGACCTCCACCACGCTGGAGAAAGAGAAGTTTCCTCAACATTACTTTCCTGATGTGAGTCTTCGGTGCTTGCACAGCAGAAATCTCATCCTCCACACAAAACAAATTTCTCAAATGATAACATGGGTTTCTTTCATATTTTACGTTTTTCCTGATAACATAATGCGATGTAAACGTGAAGATAAATAAGCCCATGTAGAAACAAAGTTAGGTTTAATATCCACATCTTTAAACCGACCGTATTGACACACATCACATTATAATGTTTAATCTCACGTTTGGCTAGTTTTCTACAGAGTTTCTTGTTAAAGAACATTTTCATTTACTGCTTTTTACAGCGCAAATCACTTTACAAAAACACCAATTAAGCAGCTCTCCCTGAAATGCGTTCATTTCTACATCTTTCTCCGTGTCCCGTGCATACAAAGGGTGAATTTCTTTGACTTACAGTTATTTCGATTATTGTGAGTCATTCAATTAGATTGAAAAGCTCTTCTTTCTTTAAGAGTACTCGAGAGTGATTTTCTCTTCCATTTTCCGGTGACACCTGCGTGTGTGTGTGCGTGTGAGGCTGATCTACTAATAAAGCTCTGGTGTCAGAGCGATTCCCCGCAGCCATCAGTTACCCGCGCTCGGGCGCTCTCGTCCTGTAAATATATGCAAAAAAGACTAAGCTGCCCTTTCACGGGCTGCTACCGTTTTCCGCCTCTTTCACGAGCAACATCCCGCTTCACTTTATCTCCCGCAGGAGGCATTTCCACACGATCGGAATGTAATTACAGAGCCGGCGCACCTTCAGACGAACGGCGCGAGATAGACGGAAAACAGAAAAAGGCAAAAGTTTGCGCGTTGATTTACGCGGTATCGTGGAACGCCTCATGAATCTGTGCCGATGCTCCGGAGAGCAGCACTCCACATAATGTTAGCCCATTTAAAGCAGCAGATTTGTGTAGTCTATCAAGGGCTTTCTCACTCTCGCTCGCTCAGTAGTGAGAAATTGGTTGTTATCATAGATCACAGATACGCTGGAACCTCTTATGAAAGATGAATTAATTTCACTAATGCTTTAATGCAGGTTTCTCATGAGGCGGGCAGGCTGGCGATAACCTCGGCTTCATCCTGCTCCGCGCTCGGTGATTTATGCTGTCTTTTAGTAGATGAAACCGCCCGGATTCGCCATCCATCTAACTCCCTAAAGGAACGCTATTAACAGCGAGTGTGGGACAAGACGCACTGTGTCTAGAGGAGGTCTTTGCTTTTGTGTTTAAGAGCTTTCTGGGGTCTCAAATGGCCTTGGTGCTTTTAGGAAAGTTGCTCTGTAGTTTGTATCATTTTTGATTTTTTTCCTTCCTTGAGGTATCAAATTCATTTATTCAACAAGTTCACAAAGTGCCATCGTTCCCTGACGTGTAAGCTTTAGGTGTGACTATATCGTGTATAAGTTTACTAGAATGCTGAATTGACCAATCAGCATCTCTCTCTGTTGAGAGTTCTGGGAGATTTTCCGGAGCCTTTATGATGACATCACTTACATTTTCCCATTTGATTGACAGCCTAGCAGTTCAGTGTCTTTGCATTCAGCGTTTGGGTGTCTGGCTATAAAGATCACGAGAATTCAAATTTACCGATATTTCACCGACATTTAAGCATTTTCTATAATATCAGATAAAGTTTTCTGATATCAGATTCACCGATAAAAGCCCCATCTTGTGGTCAGGACCGCCATTGAAGCACAACAAGTTTCTTGCTTTGCTGTAATTAATAAACTTTATTTTACATTACAGCCACTTTTGACATATGAGATGTGTTTCCAGTTTATGCATACAAATATGTTCGAATCTGCTCACGTTTGTGATCACAGGGCTTTGTTAAACAGTATTCATTCGGACTTTAGTCCAAAGAAATAGATGGAACACACGTTCACTCGACATTTGTTTAGTCGGACCAATATTTTCTATGCTTTTTCCAATAATCCGTTCAACTCCGTTGCTGTTATGACTGCAGTTGTCTCCAGGCTCCTAAATTACACCTGATTACTAACTATATTAATTATTTACTAATATTATTGATAATTACATACATACTAGTTAATAAATCCAACGTATACACAGTTTTGTTTTTTACACTTCTGACAATGTATTATCCACTATTATTCTGCGAATAAATCTTCATTCTATTGAGCCTATTAGACAGGACATATACATTCTAAAACTGCTGCAAAATAGATGTGACTCCCGTGCCCTTTACAAATGAGTTTCTACATTTATTTAGCCTATTGTTTATACAAGTATTGCTGCTGCTTTATAAATTAAAACAGTATAACAGTAAATAAATATCGGTTCTGCATATCGGTTATCAGCCACACAAACATGCAAATAATTGTTATCTGTATCGGTTATAAAAACGTAATATGGGTCGATCACTACAACAGACGCTTCACGTGTGACATGTTTCTGCCCCCTCGAGTCTTCATTTCTAAAGGTAGATTCATTTATTCATATCAAATCTTTTCGAAGAAGATTTAAGGAAAATAAATTAGATTAATCTGAAGTTGATGTCACTCATGTGCTGTGTTCTCATGACACAAGCATTAATTCATGAAGGATCTTTGGTTGGTTGTTCATATTTTTGATTTAACAATGTGAATGTTTACATATGTTTACAAACATTACAAGCGAACATAATACTTTGCGTTCTGAAGCTCCAGATTAACATTTGTTTCCTTAATAATCAGTTTAGTGATAGTTCTGCATGAGTCTGTTTTTTCCAGATTGAATTTTTCAGCGTAGTGTCTGTATTACGATTCATCTTCTCACAACTGAGGGACAAACACACAAACATTCACTGAAGCTAGAGAGAACAAACACAGCACATCAGGTGTATGTAAACACTTCCTGTTTGTTAAGTGTTATTATTTTGACTTCCGGGAAGTGTGTACATTTCTCACGTAGGGCAGTAAGATGTCCTCGTGTTTCCCAGAAGACAAAAGAATAATGATGGAGAAGATGATGTGGCCCTGAGCTCACACTGATGATGTCTTATTTAATCTGACCCGGCTGATAGAACAGTGACGGATGGAGAAGAGCCGCGCTGGTCTTCATCAATCAGACCTTGTGTTTATTGGTTATTACTCGTGTGGTGTTCGTGTCTCGCCGTGACTGTGGGGACGCAGCTGTGGGCTGTTATTTATGAGATGGTACACATCTCTCAAGCACCATGTTAGAAAGGTCAGGAGAAGCTCTCCGATCCACCCGCAGCGGCCCGTGACGTCTCTGACTCCTGATGGAGGTCAAATCGTCCAGAGATGAGATTATGCAGTTCTCCGTTCGCTTCCGTAGACCCCGGTGTCCATGTTTAGATGCTTCTCTCTCTCTCGCAGCCAGAGCAGATATCCGTTCATCACTGTCACCTCCTGCGTGCTGTGACCTTTCTAGTGTCCACTAGAGTGACCCCTCCATCGGCCGAACAGATGAGATTGGCTGTGATATTTTCATTCCTGTCCGTGGAAGCGTATTTACTGGGTTATTCACTCAAAGTGAAAATTCTGTCGTTGTTTGTTCCCCGCCTGTCATTGTAAACCTGCTGTGATTCGGAATGGTTTTCACCTTTCGTGTGGTTGACTTAATTTAATAAAATTTAGCTTTTACCGATTTTGAAAACGATATTCAAAGCAGCTTGACTGACACATGATCATAGAAAAAAAAGGAAAATGCACACATGTTTATAACATGATTTGTCCATGCGTTTGGAGATATGTGTGTTTAATTCTGTGTTTGTAGAGAGATAAAACACCTGATGTTGTGTTTTCTGCGTCTGTGCCGAAACGAATTTCACTGACCTCAAGAAGCCCGTCGGCCAAGCTCCAGTTTAAGGATTAATTCAAGTATGCAAATGTAATTGAATTTGATTCAGTTCATCTTGCTCTAATGCGCTCTGAAAGATGTGAGGAGCAATCAAATCACTCGCAGACCTTTAATTTGCATCAGAGTTTTTAAATAAAATTAGTCAATTTGTAATGATGTGACCCGGCCGGTAATTAGTTTATTCATCGCTGCAGTTAACTCTCCATTAGAGAGAGAGAGAGGAAGAGAGAGAGGTTATTTTATTTTTTCTGCATTGGTATTCAGGACGCTCGCTGCATCAATTTGTCTCTTATTTAATAACGGTCAGCGTGGCGTGTCATGTGCTGTGAGATCAGCCTTCTGATTGGATCATTAACTAGAGACACAGAGCTTCTGTCCGTTTGTACACATGCCGATGCCGGCGAGAACAGAGACGCTCGAGAATGACGGCTCAGTCGTGTCTAAATCAAACTCATCCTGAAATCACAAGAAATTACATGTTCCTGAACTTCTCAGATCAAAAGAGATCATTGCATTGCCAAAACTTTCAGAACACAAAACTTCCTCTTAAATTCCACAAAGAGCAATTCTTGAAGCTTAAAGTAAATAACATGTTCTGAGCGTCTGCAGGATGACATCATCACGTATCACACAAACAGACACGCATATATCAGTATCAGCGTTAGAACTGAAATTACTGCTTTTATGTTTCTTGAAATCAAATGATGTAGGCAAAGTTTTATTGATTTAAAAAGCTTTAATTATAAAGGCTTTCCTGTAGCTCAGTGATAATAGCATTGTGTTTACAACGCAAGGTTGTGGGTTTGATCCCAGAGGATTGCACATACCTATGTATAAATGTATAAGATAATGCAATGTAAGTCGCTTTGGATAAAAGCGTCTGCCAAATGCATAAATGCATAAATGTAAATGTAAAATGTTGCCTTAGAACACTTAAATTATTAACTCTAAATATGTAAAAACTACACTGAAATTGAAATAAAATAAAACCTTTACAACAATATGAAAAAAACTAATGTGTTAAACCTTGTAAACTTGCTGTCAAATGAAACTTAAATTGACATGATAAATTGACACGTTTTTTAACATTTTCACCCAACTTTAATGGCTCACAGTAAATTTTCTGTAAATAATATATGGACAAACAATATGTCAAATGAAAGAACAGAGTCTCAGCTTTTAAACAAAAGAAACCGTATTCTTCTATCTTCATTTGTTCGTTTTTTTTATCACTCCGTATATGAGGATAGGCTTCTACAAAAATGCATCACTTTGATTAAACAGCTGAGATAATTAACGTTTTTCAAAGTCAAAGATTCCGCCCAGATTCCACTCAGAACATTTATTAAAAACCGCTAAAACATATACGTTCTAGGTTCTGGGATTCTGTACTTTTTCCCAAAGGTGTGTAATAGCGCCACCTGCTGTACAACAGTACAAACACTGATTGCTGTAAAAACTTGTCTTTGGCGGGGAAGCGTTTTTTTTTTAAATGACGAGATTACTCGTCAATGGCGGTGAAAGAGTTAATATGTGGTCATTGACATCATTCAATTCAATGTTAGTAATCACATTATTATTGTGATCACATTATTATTGTGATGTTTGTCTTCCTGCAGTGCAAGTGGTCTAGAAAAGGCTTCATCAGGACCCGATGGGCTCTTGCTGACTGGTGAGTTTAACCTCTGTGTTTTTTATATCAGAGATTTGTAAAGAGAACACAGATTCATGTTCACTGATTCAGAGAGAACGCAGATTCATATTCACTGATTCAGAGAGAACGCAGATTCATATTCACTGATTCAGAGAGAACGCAGATTCATATTCACTGATTCAGAGAGAACGCAGATTCATATTCACTGATTCAGAGAGAACGCAGATTCATATTCACTGATTCAGAGAGAACGCAGATTCATGTTCACTGATTCAGAGAGAATGCAGATTCATGTTGACTGATTCAGAGAGAACACAGATTCATGTTGACTGATTCAGAGAGAACACAGATTCATATTCACTGATTCAGAGAGAACACAGATTCATGTTCACTGATTCAGAGAGAACACAGATTCATATTCACTGATTCAGAGAGAACACAGATTCATGTTGACTGATTCAGAGAGAACGCAGATTCATATTCACTGATTCAGAGAGAACGCAGATTCATATTCACTGATTCAGAGAGAATGCAGATTCATGTTGACTGATTCAGAGAGAACACAGATTCATATTCACTGATTCAGAGAGAACACAGATTCATATTCACTGATTCAGAGAGAACGCAGATTCATATTCACTGATTCAGAGAGAACGCAGATTCATATTCACTGATTCAGAGAGAACGCAGATTCATGTTCACTGATTCAGAGAGAATGCAGATTCATGTTGACTGATTCAGAGAGAACACAGATTCATGTTGACTGATTCAGAGAGAACACAGATTCATGTTGACTGATTCAGAGAGAACGCAGATTCATATTCACTGATTCAGAGAGAACGCAGATTCATATTCACTGATTCAGAGAGAATGCAGATTCATGTTGACTGATTCAGAGAGAACACAGATTCATATTCACTGATTCAGAGAGAACACAGATTCATATTCACTGATTCAGAGAGAACGCAGATTCATATTCACTGATTCAGAGAGAACGCAGATTCATATTCACTGATTCAGAGAGAACGCAGATTCATATTCACTGATTCAGAGAGAACGCAGATTCATATTCACTGATTCAGAGAGAACACAGATTCATATTCACTGATTCATTCACATTTACATTTAGTCATTTAGCAGACGCTTTTATCCAAAGCGACGTACATTTGGGTAGGCAATGGAAGCAATTGGGACAGCATAAGTACAACAAAAACATAAGTGCAATCGAAAAAAAAAAGAAGAGGATTGGGTCTCATATAACCTAACACGGTATACAGAACCATTCATTCATTTTTTTTTTTTTTTCTCAATAAAGAGTAAAGAAAATAGAGTCAGAACAGATCAGTCAGATGTAGACGGAAGAGATGCGTTTTCAGACGTTTCTTAAAGATGGCTACAGAATCTGCAGATCTTGTGGCAGCAGGTAGATCGTTCCACATAGGTGGAACAGATCCGGAGAAGGTGCGCGAGAGAGATTTTTTACCTTTTTGGGATGGTACCACAAGACGCCGTTCGTTTGCAGAGCGTAGGCATCTGGCGGGTACGTATGTCTGGAGTAGCGAGTGAAGATAAGGTGGTGCCGAACCAGTGGTGGTCTTGTAGGCCAGGAGCAGAGTCTTAAATTTGATTCGAGCAACTATAGGGAGCCAATGTAGCTTAATGAATAGAGGAGTGACATGTGCTCTCTTCGGTTCATTTAAGATAACTCTTGCCGCAGCATTCTGGATCATCTGTAGAGGTTTAGAGATTCAGAGAGAACGCAGATTCATATTCACTGATTCAGAGAGAACGCAGATTCATGTTGACTGATTCAGAGAGAACGCAGATTCATGTTCACTGATTCAGAGAGAACACAGATTCATATTCACTGATTCAGAGAGAACGCAGATTCATATTCACTGATTCAGAGAGAACACAGATTCATATTCACTGATACAGAGAGAACGCAGATTCATATTCACTGATTCAGAGAGAACACAGATTCATATTCACTGATACAGAGAGAACGCAGATTCATATTCACTGATTCAGAGAGAACGCAGATTCATGTTCACTGATTCAGAGAGAACACAGATTCATATTCACTGATTCAGAGAGAACGCAGATTCATATTCACTGATTCAGAGAGAACGCAGATTCATATTCACTGATTCAGAGAGAACGCAGATTCATATTCACTGATTCAGAGAGAACACAGATTCATATTCACTGATTCAGAGAGAACGCAGATTCATGTTCACTGATTCAGAGAGAACACAGATTCATATTCACTGATTCAGAGAGAACACAGATTCATGTTCACTGATTCAGAGAGAACGCAGATTCATATTCACTGATTCAGAGAGAAAACAGATTCATATTCACTGATTCAGAGAGAACGCAGATTCATATTCACTGATTCAGAGAGAACACAGATTCATGTTCACTGATTCAGAGAGAACACAGATTCATATTCACTGATTCAGAGAGAACACAGATTCATGTTCACTGATTCAGAGAGAACACAGATTCATATTCACTGATTCAGAGAGAACACAGATTCATGTTCACTGATTCAGAGAGAACGCAGATTCATATTCACTGATTCAGAGAGAACACAGATTCATGTTCACTGATTCAGAGAGAACACAGATTCATATTCACTGATTCAGAGAGAACGCAGATTCATATTCACTGATTCAGAGAGAACGCAGATTCATATTCACTGATTCAGAGAGAACGCAGATTCATATTCACTGATTCAGAGAGAACGCAGATTCATGTTCACTGATTCAGAGAGAACGCAGATTCATATTCACTGATTCAGAGAGAACGCAGATTCATATTCACTGATTCAGAGAGAACACAGATTCATATTCACTGATTCAGAGAGAACACAGATTCATGTTCACTGATTCAGAGAGAACACAGATTCATATTCACTGATTCAGAGAGAACACAGATTCATATTCACTGATTCAGAGAGAACACAGATTCATGTTCACTGATTCAGAGAGAACGCAGATTCATATTCACTGATTCAGAGAGAACGCAGATTCATATTCACTGATTCAGAGAGAACACAGATTCATATTCACTGATTCAGAGAGAACACAGATTCATGTTCACTGATTCAGAGAGAACGCAGATTCATATTCACTGATTCAGAGAGAACGCAGATTCATATTCACTGATTCAGAGAGAACACAGATTCATGTTCACTGATTCAGAGAGAACGCAGATTCATATTCACTGATACAGAGAGAACACAGATTCATATTCACTGATTCAGAGAGAACACAGATTCATATTCACTGATTCAGAGAGAACACAGATTCATGTTCACTGATTCAGAGAGAAAACAGATTCATATTCACTGATTCAGAGAGAAAACAGATTCATATTCACTGATTCAGAGATAACACAGATTCATATTCACTGATTCAGAGAGAACACAGATTCATATTCACTGATTCAGAGATAACACAGATTCATATTCACTGATTCAGAGAGAACACAGATTCATATTCACTGATTCAGAAAGAACACAGATTCATATTCTGCACTATTGAACTAAGAACTATTTAATTTTTGGCCTGACAAGGTTCAAAGCCCAAAAAGAGTTGATTCATGAACTGTTATGCTCACATCCCAGGAATCCTAGAACACAAGCTCAGATTCCATTTGAATAAAAGTGTCACTTTAGGTTGATGTTAGCAGGAGCAGTCGGGCCTGTGGTGAGTCCAGCGAGGGTTCCTGCAGTGACACGATTAGATTATAGCTAATCATGTTTGCCGAGCAGTTCCGTATGACAGATGACAGAAAACATTACATGCAATTGAACCTGTGCAGAATGAATCAGAGCTTCCCTCTGAGAGAGAGAGAGAGAGAGAGAGAGAGAGAGAGAGAGAGAGAGAGAGGGGGTAATTTAATAGTCGGATGACATGAGAAGAAAAGGGTTCAGATGAGAATGGTGATGTTGTGTGCTGGAGGGACCGCTAATGAAACGGTGACAGAGGAATAACAGGCTCACTATGCTGTTCTTCTGATTGTGTCACTTTTAAAGAGATTACGGCTCTCAATATCAGCTTCAAACACAAGTGCTTTACTTCTACAAGCTGTGTAAGCCATCAAGGGGCAGAGACACACTGCCGTTTATTCACACGAAGAATTTCTGCATCTATTTAATTCTGAACTGTTGCTATGTAGAGCCCCATGTACACATGTTTTACGTGGTTTCATTTAGAAGATGCTTTTATCCAAAGCTATTTACAAATGAAAGAGCTTTTCAAGAGCCAACAGTAAGTCAACAACGCCATGTTTACAAGAATGAATTGAGTTAGAAGAGTGAGGTTTTATACATGTAAGGGATATTCCACGGCTGGCCATTGGCAAATGAACATGATATAAGCGGGATAGTCCACGGCTAGCCGTGCATTGTAATCATAATCAAGAATTCAAACAGACTATGGTATAAAGATAAAGATTCTGTATGTATTGACAGTTTATAATCTTATCGTTCAGTGTTTACTGATCATACACGGGTACTTTCTATAAATTCTAGACATGTTGTGTTTGTTAAAGCATTCACATGTCATGTAAATAATCATTGAACTTTTTTTAAATAAACAAATAAACATTTTATTTTCTTTAGAACGTCATGAAGATTATTTTGCTAAATACATTAATGAAGTTGCTCATGCGGTTAATATTTGCCGTGTCATAGCTGTCTGTTTTAGCTCTAGTGGAACACTGTGTTGACCAATCAGCATCCAGCGGCACGTCTCTCTCTGTGTGTGTGTGTTGTGTTATTAGTATTGATTCATGAAGGTTAGTCTGAACTTCTCTTTCTCTCTTTATCTCTGTTCAGTGTCTTTGACCTGGTCAATATTCACCTGTTCCATGATGCATCTAACTTGGTGGCGTGGGAGAAGAGTCCGTCCGTCTACTCAGGCACACGACAGAAAGCGCTCGGCTATGCGCTGGACCGGTGAGAACTCACTTGTGTGTGTTGATGTGGGTTTACTCGCATGTGGAGTACAATGTGAAAAACTGTTTCTTAAATGTGATGTAGACATTAAGGGCCCTATCAGACACCCGCATCTTTAAAATAGGCGCCTGAGTCATATCATCATATCTGTAACCAGGTCAAATAAGACTGATAGTGATTTACAGTATATGTTGTCATTATTATTATTTTGCAGTTAATTAAAACAGTAGTCTATGATGTGTCCTTAATTAGAAGATGTGAGACGATGTTTAGGTTTAGGGGTTGCGTTAGGTTAGGGGATAAATACAGGTTATACAGTATACAAAGCATAACGCCTATGGACTGTCCCCACGGAAATAATAAACCAGACATTTGAAAAACACTCTGTTTATAATATTTTATTTTGTAAGTTCCTCTGTATATATATGTAGAGTTTGGTTCTCCGTTCATATTATTTGTCAAAAGTCATGTTTTTATTGTGCATTCCAACTAATATCAATCATACTGCAGTTGGTTTGTTTTGATTTAAGCCATAATAACTAAAAAAATACAGCTACTAACACAATAAAAACATGATAACATCATAAAAAACATTCTTTTTGAAAAAAAAAAACTCTTCATAAATATATATATTTTATATAAATAGCATATAAGAAATGTTTTTTTCGAACTTTCCAACCATCATACCATAGGGCACATGAACGGTTTACCTGTGTGTGTCTCTGTAAAAGTGTGAGTGTTTGTGTGTGTCGGTGCATTTGTACAAACATGTGTCTGTGTGTATTATGTGTATGAGGTTGAATGTTTTTGTGAATGTGAACCTGTGTGTCTGCTTGTGTTTGTGTACCTGTCTATCATTGTGTGTGTGTGTGTGGTCTCTACACTGGTGTGACAATGTCCTATATGGAATCTGCAGGCTCGTGGCGCCTCGTGCAGCCAAACTACAAATCCACTTTAAATAAATGCATGCATCCACTCGGCATACGTTATCAAGCTTCTTGACGTCTGGTGAATGATGTGCTGCTTTTACGTCTGGGAGATCATATTTTTCCACTCGCTCCTTCCGTTTCTCATCCAATGAGAGGCAGGACCGCTTTTAATGGACAGCCAAGTAGACGCTGTTTAAGAACGCGCCACCTTTTACAATTTTTATGACGCCATCATTTACCTTGATTTACGGCCATAATGAAGTTTAAAAGGACCTTTCTTGTTGCTTACATTGAGAATTTGAGCAGTTTTTTCTGCTCTTTTGTCACCTTGAGCTTGATTTACATTTGTCTCATAAATACTCGTAAGCACTTGTTTTCCTCAAATAATATTATGTTCTCTGAGTCACTGTTTCCCAAACTCTCTCGTCCTTCCCTTGTCTCTCGGGCGTGCGTTCTGCAGGTTTTACCGGACGTAGTGAAAAGGAAGACCCCCTGGAAGGTTTGTTTAGTAAACGTTTAGGTGGAAGCATGTTTCGGCATGGCTGCTATTCCATGCGTTACCAGGGAGGGGCGGGTCTGCTACTGTGAGGAATCACTGCTGGGGTGCAGATCCGGACCGCCGACGTGAAGACCGTCCCCTCCAGTGGGAAAGGACACGCACAACACCTTCCCCCAAAGCTCTGCTTGAGCGAGTGAATGATGTTGGGATCTTTTCAGCGGCCGTACTAACCTTTTGGCAGCCACCAGTAAAGTCTATTCTGCTGCTGTGATTGGGGAGGACAATGTGACTGAACGGCCTTTTGAATCCGGCCGCTACCTCCAACAGTGCTGCTATTCAACTGCTCGTTGGGAACCGACTTTCAGAGCTATTGTCCCTCCCTCTCTAACTTCTAACCCCCCGCACACACACACACTCACCCTTACCTCACTGGTTTCACTATTTATCTTGTCTAACTTTCCATTTCCTTGCCTCAGTTCCTCATTCTTTGGCTTTGTCTCGTGTTGAACCCTTGAGTCTCAGAGCTCCGTGCAGGCCGTGTGTGTGTTCTTATCTCCAGAGCGGATCGTGCGCTCAGTCTGATAAGCTCAGTATCTCTATTGAAGTTAACAGTTAAACACAGTTTATCTCCAGAGCGTCTCAAGGGGACTGATGTGTTTAGCTACGGTCACTTGTTTGATGGTAGCTATTAAACCGTCCTATTAATAAACCGCCAGTAACAACAAAATAAAAGTCTTTGTTTCATATAACAAATGTGTTTTAAATGTTTTCGATGGTTTTTACATAGATGTTTATTAGATGTTCTTTTTCAGGTGTTTTTTGGGAATGTTTTTTTGTTTGTTTTTAAAGATTTTTTTTATGTTTGTAGGTGTTTTGTGGATGTTTTTAGATGTTGTTTCGATGTTAAGGTTAGGGTCCAACTGTACTTTAATGTTTGTTTTTTGTTAGTTTCTTTAAATGATTTTTTGGATATTTTGAGATGTTTTTTGGGTGGTTTTTAGATGTTGTTTAGATGTTTGTTTTTTATTTATTTTTTATGTTTTTAGAATTTTCTTTTATGTTTTTTTTTGGATATTTTTTAGAGGTTTTTTTGGATGTTATATGTCTTTTGGATATTTTGTAGATAAATGTATGCGCTGCCCGCAGCAATATGAAAAGCATAATTGTGCTGTTTCATCGTAACGTAGCGCGACACAATATCCGTACAGGATGGTTCTAAAGTCTCGTCCGTGTCTTTTGTGCGTGTGGATATGTTCCACATTTGCTCTCCTATTCAGAAAAAGTGCTCGGGTTCAGGCCGAAGCGGTTTTACATCACAACTGTGAAATCTGAGCTAAAAGGGCCTCTTTGTGCCGGGCTTTTATTTTCACACAAATATAGTCCATTGTCAGGCCGCTGAAGTTAATTTGATCAACATTGGAGACATTTAACTCTTCTGTTCAGTCAAAAGGCTCGTTTCATGCTCATTTTTGGGGCATTGAAAAGCAGTGATTGGCAGAAAAATAATGTTGCCTTTAACAATTCAGGGCAATTAGTTTCCCAGGGGGAAACGCCGGGCCGCTCTGGCCACGACACAACTATTCTTTGTCACTTTATGGAGCGTCATCCATCAACTGTCATGCAGACTCAAAGAGCCTCGCAGCCCAATGTTTCCCCTGCGTTTCCCAGAACAACAGCCTGAAAGAGAGACCGAGAGAGAGAGAGAGAGAGAGAGAGAGAGAGAGAGAGAGAGAGAGAGAGAGAGATAGAGATGGGTGAGTGTGATAAAATGTGTCAATAAGTGGAAAGTTTTTAACACTGATCCAGAGCAAGATGTAAGAAACTGTTGAAATGTGAAGTCAGATCTAACATTTTCTAAAAACCAAATTTATTTCCTCCACAATTGAATTTGAAGCAGTCTTCTAAAAATCATTGTGTTTAAATTATAAGTGGTGTTCACATACAAACATCAGACCGAACAAGAACATGACACTTTTGTCAAATCCTCATAGAGTTCTGCACCTAATGTCCGGCGATATAAGACTGGACAGTTTGCATTTCTGCGTTTGCCAGACGGTTTATCCAAAGCTTATCTGTACATGTGTTCCCCGGGAATTGAACCCGTGACCCTGGTGTCGCTGGCGTGTAGACGTTCAGCATGTGTGTTAGTGTGAGGTTTGTGAATGGAGGTATTAGTGTCCATCAGCATTGACTTTGTTAGCTGCCTTCTCACCCTGGGAGGCCCAGAGGTCAAAGGTTAATCAGTCAGCCAGGCCCCTTCACAGCCCACACTCATACACACCAGCACTATGACACACACACACTAAAAATCATTCACGCTGAGTATTAGCTCTCGCTCTCACAGCTAAACGCTGTCACATTCATTCATACAGAGCATTAATGCTTCCATTCCTTTCCTCACTGTAACACACACACTCACACACACACACAAGTCTGATCACGTCAGAACACCCGCTGACACACCTGAGGCAGTACATCACACGATGTAATGTATCCAATCCAGACTATTAAGACTGAGAGTTTATCAAGAGTTTATGAACTGATGTGCAGAGCACAAGATCACAGAAGAAGTCACGTGATCACGAGAAATGATCAGAATATTTCCAGAACATTGTTGTGTTTAGGTGGCAGAGAGACAGAAGCAAACAGACCACATAGAGACAGGGGCGTAGCACTGAGACTTGGGCCCTGTGCAAAGGCAATGTGAGGGGCCCCTCCAGTGCTATTTCTACGTTTTTTTTAATAATAAATCACTGAAACTCATTTCTGTATGAATTGTGATATACTTAAATATGAAAAAATCACCTCAGTATCCTCTAAACATGTATTGATACTTTAACTACATTTCATTTGAATTGTGTTTCATTAATAGAGACACCATTCAACCCTATCAAGCATAAAATCTAGTACTAGTATGAATCATTTTCTATTGATTTTTCTTTTATGCCAAAAAATCACTTGGATATGAAGTGAAGATCATGTTCCATGACGATATTGTGTAAATGTCTGTGAGTGGATGACCTGCTAAAGTACCTCTGATTAACAACTTCAAATGTGATTTTGCAAAGTTTTAAACGTCTGTATCTCCGTCAGATATTGTCCTATTCTAACAAACCATACATCAATAGAAACTTAACTATTCAGGTTGTATTCAGGATAATGTAAAAATCTAAATTTTGACCCATAAAGACTAGTTTTGTCATCCAGTGTCACATATTATTATAGATAAAATGAACATGTTAGAAGGACCTCAATATGCAGATAATAACAAAAAGCTTGAGAAGGTCCCTTCATGCGCTCTGTAGTCCAGTGTCCATTGTTTTCAAGTGACTGTTTTAAAGTGAGAAGCCCTGTGCAGTTTATACAATTCCAACTATGTTTTGGTTCGTCTGCTGAATAGAACTCTCACAGTCTCTTTCCTCATTTTGAAAAGGCTAAGAACAGGGAATTTGGTGTTAATTTAGACCTCCAAGATCGATTTCAATCATTCAAGCAGGCTTCCAAAAATACTGCCACTATCAGAAACAAAAACAATACATTTCTGACACAAATACTAAAAACAAACTACCCAAAAACGACTTCTATCGGATCAGGCATTAGCTGTAAAGTGTACTGTAGTCAGTGCACAATTGTAAAATAATAATAAATATAATTTTGGGAACTTCAAGTTCACCGAGTTACAGTATATCAAATATTTTATTGTGTTATACACACGCGCACACACGTTGAGTTCACACAAACACACATAACCCTACTCACATAAACACCATTTACTCTCTTCTCACACACACACACACACCTGACAGCAGAGAGAGAATGTTGAGCTGAGTGCAGTCAGAGGGTGGTCATCTCTGTAGGTGAAAGGTCATTCAGGAGGCCTCTGACCGTCATTGAGCACATTCACACACACACACTGCATGTGGACAATAGCTGCATTACTGGCGTCATCCGAGCGTCTCCACAGCAGTGCTGACGTCAGCGTGATACACAGAGACTCACCGGTGTCAACAACTGCCAGCCTGATACTACATGTATTGTGTTCTCTTGTTTTTACAAAGTTGTTTGGATTCTAGGATCCGTTTTGGGGTATTTACCCAAACATTCACCATGTTAACCAAAATGTTTGTTTTTGGACATATGTTGATACGATGACTTTCACTGGGGTAACCTGAAAAGATGGTAATCCTTTAGTACCTTGATATTTAACTTCCCAACTCTCTCTTTCTCACATACGGTACACACACACACACACACTTTGTGAAAACTCACGTACACACACACACACACACACACACACTGTGTGAAAACTCACGTACACACACACACACACACTGTGTGAAAACTCAGGTACACACACACACACACACACACTGTGTGAAAACTCACGTACACACACACACACACACTGTGTGAAAACTCACGTACACACGCACACACACACACACACACACACACTGTGTGAAAACTCACGTACACACACACACACACACACACACTGTGTGAATACTCACGTACACGTACACACACACACACACACACACACACTGTGTGAATACTCACGTACACACACACACACACACACACTGTGTGAATACTCACGTACACACACACCCACACTGTGTGAATACTCACGTACACACACACACACACTGTGTGAATACTCACGTACACACACACCCACACTGTGTGAATACTCACGTACACACACACACGCACACACACACTGTGTGAATACTCACGTACACACACACACACACACACTTTGTGAATACTCACGTACACACACACCCACACTGTGTGAATACTCACGTACACACACACACACACACACACACACACACTGTGTGAATACTCACGTACACACACACACACACACACACACACACACACTGTGTGAATACTCACGTACACACACACCCACACTGTGTGAATACTCACGTACACACACACACACACACACACACACACTGTGTGAATACTCACGTACACACACACCCACACTGTGTGAATACTCACGTACACACACACACGCACACACACACTGTGTGAATACTCACGTACACACACACCCACACTGTGTGAATACTCACGTACACACACACACGCACACACACACTGTGTGAATACTCACGTACACACACACACACACACACACTTTGTGAATACTCACGTACACACACACACACTGTGTGAAAACTCACGTACACACACACACATGCTGTGTGAATACACACACACACACACACACACACACACTGTGTGAATACTCACGTACACACACACACACACACACACTGTGTGAATACTCACGTACACACACACACATATGCTGTTTGTGGAGTCTGATCCGTGTCATTACAGACTTGCGTGTTTCGTTTTGTGTGTGAATGAAGTGTGATGACGCAGTTTATGCGACGCTCGCCGCAGCTCCACGAACCCCCCACCACCTCTCGGCTCAGAGTTTAATGTGTGTCTTCTGTGGGCCTTCAGGGGCCGGGGTCAAAGTCAGACCCTCACAACGGCACAGCTTTAGGAAACCAGTGTGTAAACACAACGTTACCTTCTGACCCAGCGCTCAAGACTCCAGTCCGAGGACAAGAGAGAACTTATCTATTATTGTCTGTTAAAGGCCTGATGTCCAATCAGCTGTCAGCCAGTCGCTCTGTTTTCTCTGAATGACATTCTGAAAAATGTTAATTTATAAGCTCTCTACTCCCAGATGGTGAGGTGCATTATGGGATATGTTTACAGTGTAGTAGTGTTATTGTTTTACGCCTGTTGGTTGTTTTTTTCATCACTATCCCCTCCAACCCATCCATTCAAAATAATCATTCAATTTTTTTGGGGGGGAAAGGACACACAGACACGATTGCGTTCACAGAGTTTGTGTTTGCAGAACCAAAGTCCAAACCTTTGAGTAGATGTGTTTTCCCATTGTCATTTATCAGGCATGAAACATCAGAACTCCTGACACCCGGACGCAGACGAAGCGTTTTGAGATGTGCATGTGTGTGTATGATGAGAGCGGTCCGCAGGCAGAGAGCGCCCGTTTTACAGGCTCATAAATACGTTGTTATTAGGTGTTGAGGGAGAGCTGAGATTTATCCCAGCGATTAGCCGGCTAGCGTTCTCTCTCCATTAATCCAACACACGCTGCACATAATGCTTCGTCTCACTCAAGTAAATTATTTGCTGCGGGAGTTAATTATCTCTCATTTAACGTGCGTTTTTTAAGCGGCTGGAGAGAGCGGCGGGTCCGTGACTCTTGAGTTCTGGACTTCATGAATCTGAATGAAAACCACCTCACACGCTGATGAGCAAAACTGAGCTGTAAAGTGTCTCATTGTTTTATGTTTTAACAAACAGCGTTGTTAATAAAAAACACACATTTACCTAACATCTCAAGAATACATTTATTTTGCTGTGTTAACTTCATGTAAGTACATAGACACCACTAGGTGGAGGTGTCCTACAGAGTGAAGTTGTGTTTGACTGACAGCATCTCCATCTCTCCCTGCAGGATCTCAGATCAGCGCTACGAAAAAGTTCCATATTTCATCTTCGGTGATTTCAACTTCAGGTTGGACTCCAAGCGGGTAATTGAGGTGAGTGAAAGGCAGACGCAAGCGTCTCACTTCAGACTAGGCCTATACTGTACAGCTGAAACATCCATCAGACTACTGGTGAAGTGTGCAGTATGTATATACAGTGTGTATACTGTGTCCATTAGGCACATCTCATCTATATACAGAAACTGAACCCTGCCTACTGCGTGACGTAATGGTGTCATCGTTTATTCTCCATAATCCTGTTGGTGTCTCTTTCTCTTTTTCAGTGGAACACAACAGAAGATACTTTGAGAAATGTCTCTGTGGTTTTGTGTTCATACAATGGAAGCCGATGTAGTTCAGTGTTGTTTGTTGATCGACATTCTTCAAAATATCTTCTGTTGTGTTCTGAAGAAGATAGAAACTCAAACAGGTTCCCTTACTTTCTTTTTTTAACTACGAAAATTAACTGGCCGAAAAAAAACATACAATTTAAGTCACGAAAGTACCAAGCGTGGTCTCACAAAACTAATTTAAATGAAGTGTATTTGTTAATGAGATTATTATTCCAAATGTGCTCCTTCCAGTGGAGAAGTCCTTTTCAGCACATGTTTCATCCATATGGTACTTGAGACTTCATCTGCATTTGCCCTCCTCACAGATCCTGCTAAACGCTCTTTTTGTGCCGCGTTGTGTTTTAAAAAGGCGCTATTAACACACAATGAGTGTGAGTGTGTGAGAGAAGAGCGTCTAAAGGCCCATCACATAACAATACACACGAGGGGCCGGTCAGCAAACACAGCTGGGCCTCTGAGGACTCTAATGAGAGCCGTAAACCACTTCCGCAGAACCACACCGGACCCGAGACCATTGTTCTCAATCAGGTCCTGTGTGCTGAGGCTCGGGTCGGTATGAACACACTGCAGGTCTCGTGATGGGTTCACATATTGTAATGATTTGGGCATTGTTGCATTAGGAAATGTGATACAATCTTCATTTTGATTCATTTATTTTTGTTTTCACAAGTTTCTAATTTTAGAATAGACTCAATTTTCTTAAAGTCTTTGTATTAATAAATAAAGTTGAATCTAATCTAATTAAAGGTAATGAAGCATTCTGGATGTTCAAATGATTTTTAGATAATCTTAAAAAAATACTTCATCAAATTAGTTTTTGATGTGTCAAGAGAGTAGTCTGGTAGTTTTGTAACACTTTACAACATTTATTTGGAAGCATTAGTTTAGCTTACATACACTAACAATGAACATTTATTTTTAGTTCATGTGAATTTTAGCATTTGCTTTTTTTTAACGTTAGTTAGTGCTTAATGAACTTGATGAATAATTGTATTTACATTAACCAACTTTTCACAGAAGTGAATGCTGAAAATATACATTGCTCATGGTTCGTTCATGTTTATCTAATACATTTACTAATGTTTACAAATATAACCTTACTGTAAAGTATATCTGTACCAGAGCAGTGTTGGGTAAGTTACTGTGAAAAAGTAATGAATTACTAGTTACTAATGAC
Organism: Triplophysa bombifrons; assembly: GCA_029783895.1. Taxonomy (NCBI): domain Eukaryota; kingdom Metazoa; phylum Chordata; class Actinopteri; order Cypriniformes; family Nemacheilidae; genus Triplophysa; species Triplophysa bombifrons. The sequence goes on along the minus strand of CM056459.1, from coordinate 445,754 downwards.
ATATTCAATAGTGTAATTAGATTCTCTCCAAAAAGTATTTAATTACTGATTACTAATGACTTTCTGCATCCTACATCAACCTTGATGAGTTAAGTGATTTAAGGATATACATGAAAAGGCTTATTTACTTCATTCAAATAAATAACTACTTTAATTAACTACAGTTATTCTTATTAACCGACCAAAGTATACAAATGTGAGAATTATACATTAAAGCATGGATTTTAAAAATAAATTTATAATTTTGATGTCGCTTCCACTATTGAATATATTACACACAGTATTTAGTTCAATTACATCAGAAGAAACTGTAATTAAATCAAAGAACAAATAAGAGTCCTTACTTCACTTTTTCAAGGGAAAATAAGTTAAGTAATTACTTAGTAACTAGTTACACACAACACTGACCGAGAGTTTTACTGACCTTGAGGTTGAGCTTTCTAACATCTCGTCTGTGTCTTGACTCCAATAAAAATGCACTTTGAGCAGAATGTGAATAAGACTTGATGTAGTTTAACAGGGTGTTTATTTCTCAAACCGCATTCTCTCTTACTTTATATGAATCTGCTAATGGAAACTCAAGCGTGCACCAATCATTACCTGCCGGGGCATATTCAGGTGCTGACACTGTGTGTGTATGTGTTGAGTGTGTGTAACCTACACAAATACACAAACTCTCCGATAGTAAATACTGCTTTATGTGAGTTGTGTTTTACCTGTTTCTGAACCTTGGCGCTCACACACGTGGTGGATGTCTGATGTCATCTCTCTTTAAAATACATCGACTGCTCATATAGACGTCTGATTTAAAGATGTGTGTGAGTGTGTAAACGTGTGCATGTGTGTGTTGATGTGCCCATTAGAAACTAGTTGAACATTTTAATAGCGATTAACGTCAGACACACAATTAGTGTTGGTGTGAGCTCAGCGCTGCTGTATTGATTTGTGCAGCAGTTTAACTGGAGATTGATTTACACGCGTGTGCACCGTCACACTCATTCACACACGCTTATTTCAATAATGTCTCTTCAAGCTATCAAACTTATTGCTGCAAGGTGTTATTAAAATTGGACTGCGTCTTTCCTGCAGGTATATTAACGTCTATGTGATTGCTAAGGTCTCTGAGTGGTTACTAATGTCTCAGAGTGGTTGCTAAGGTCTCTGAGTGGCTGCTAAGGTCTCTGAGTGGTTGCTAAGGTCTCTGAGTGGTTGCTTAGGTCTCTGAGTGGTTGCTTAGGTCTCAGAGTGGTTGCTAAGGTCTCCGAGTGGTTGCTAAGGTCTCGGAGTGGTTGCTAAGGTCTCGGAGTGGTTGCTAAGGTCTCGGAGTGGCTGCTAAGGTCTCGGAGTGGTTGCTAAGGTCTCGGAGTGGTTGCTAAGGTCTCGGAGTGGTTGCTAAGGTCTCGGAGTGGTTGCTAAGGTCTCGGAGTGGTTGCTAAGGTCTCGGAGTGGTTGCTAAGGTTTCCAAATGGTTGCTAAGGTCTACGAGTGGTTGCTAAGGTTTCCGAGTGGTTGCTAAGGTTTCCGAGTAGTTGCTAAGGTCTCAAAGTGGTTTTTAAGGTCTCCAAATGGTTGCTAAGGTCTACGAGTGGTTGCTAAGGTTTCCGAGTGGCTGCTAAGTTCTCAGAGTGGCTGCCAAGTTCTCCAAGTGGTGGCCAGGGTCTCTGAGTGGTTGCTAAGGTTTCTGAGTGTTTGCTAATGTCTCAGAGTTGTTGCTTAGGTCTCCCATTGGTTGCTAAGGTCTCTGAGTGGTTGCTAAGGTTTCCGAGTGGTTGGTAAGGTTTCCGAGTGGTTGCTAAGGTTTCCGAGTGGTTGCCAAGGTCTCCGAGTGGTTGCTAGGGTCTCCTAGTAGTTTCTAAGGTCTCTGAGTGGTTGCTATGGTCTCTGGGTGGTTGCTTAGTTCTCAGAGTTGTTGTCTGAGTCTCCCAGTGGTTGCTAAGGTCTCTGAATGGTTGCTAAGTGCTTCATTTACTGACTCCACTCAAACTAAAAGAGTCTCAGATCGTCTGGTGTAGATGTGAGTCAGTTCTGTTCTTCAGTGTACGTCTCCATTTATTTTGCTGGTCTTTCTGTCCATGTGTCCGTCTTCCTGTATGTCTGTTTTTCTGTCTGCATGTCTTTCTCTCCATCTGTCTGTCCATTTCTCTATAGTAACACAGGGTCACAGGGGTGTTGAGTGTTTTTCTGAGCGTGATTGTGTTTCATTTGCTACGGGTGGATTGAAGGTTAAACATCTTCAGGATTCAGAGTTTAATGTCTTTTATTTAGCGCTGTAATAAAATGACATGGAAAGTATCAGAACATCGTGAGATCACCTGTCACGTCTTATTGAGTTGTGATCAGAGAGCGAGAAAGCGTGCGTGTGTGAGTGAGATATGAGAGGTGAGCACCTGTGTGCCGTTTGCTCCGTGTGGCCTCGCCGTGGCACGGTGACAGCGCAGAGATGCATGCTGGGATGGGATGTGACCTCAGGGCTCTGCCGGTAGTGAATCAGTTTGTGCCATGACAGAGGCGCGGCCGTGCGCCCGGACTCTAGTATATTTAAAATCCCTCCTAATTAAACTTAATAGAATGTAAATTTAATTTCTGGAAAAATGGCACGCTCTCCCGCGGCCGGTCCAATTCCAGAAGTGATAGGGGCCGACGGGGGGGTTAATTGCTGACTTGATCTACTGAGCTCGTGACATAACTTGTGCTTTTTAAATTGAAGTGTATTCTCTCCGGCCGGCACGCGCTCACGCCCCCTGTTTGCGACGCTGAGAAGTGCACTGGGCGGCACGCTGAAACATTAATCTCTGGTTCTTTGTCCTCTGTCTGTATGAGGGCCGAACAGCATGAAATTAAAGGTGGAGGCGCGACGAGCCCTCGCTGTAAATGAGTGTTGTAAACTGCTCATTAATGAGCAGCGCGGGGGTCATAAAATTATCATTTTTCAACATTTGAAGAGCTTCCTAATTGATTACCAGATGTCAATTTAGTTTGTTTTTTGTGAAATACATGCAGAGAGAAAACAATTAAACCGAGTGTGCATTGTGCGTGCATGCATGTGTGTGTATTTGTGTGTGTGTACGTGCATACGTGTGTGTGTGTGTATTTGTGTGTGCGTGTGTATTTGTTTGTTTGTGCGTGCGTACGTATGTGTGTGTGTGTGTGTGTGTGTGCGTGCATGTGTATTTGTTTGTGTATGTATACACTTAAGTGAGTGCGTGCGTGTGCATGTGTGCACGTGTGTGTGTGCGTGCGTGTGTGTGGCATCATCTTAATCCTAACCCAACCCTCTGGAGTGTGTATGGCTGCTTAGAAAAGGATCATGGGAGATTTTGTTCACTAATATGTAATGTTGGTTACACTTGACATACAAAACTGATTTACTTTATATAAAACAACAGAAGTCATTTTCCTCCCTGAAAACTGATGATCGACAGGACAATTCTATTGTGATTTTGTTTATATATGCACCAGATTGCATGTTTTGGTTGGAGAGCCCATGTGTGTGTGTGTGTGTGTGTGTGTGTGGTTAATTCATTTTTACAGAATGAAAGCTCCGTTTCTCACAGACACACACACACATGCAGTGTTTGTGCATTTGGCCCGTCATAAATCAAAGGCGACAGACACATTAAACACACACTACATTAGTCAGGCTAATTAATTTTGGGACATATCCATCCATTAGTCAATGACTCTTGTGTTTCATGGGACAGACAGTGACCCTGGCAACCCAACCGTGAAAACACACTCACTCACAAGTGTAGGTTTACACACACTATTACACATCTGTGTTTACACACATCTGATCTCAATCCAGCACCATCAGAACGGCAACACACAAATGACTTAACAAGTATTGATTACAAACAACACAAACACATTACATTACATTTACATTTAGGCATTTGGCTGATGCTTTTATCCAAAGCGACTTACATTGCTTTGTCCTATACATTTTATCGGTATTTGCAATCCCCTGGGATAGAACCCACAACCTTGCGTTGTTAACGCAATGCTCTCACCACTGAGCTACAGGAAACACTGAAACACTGAATCCTGTAGTCCTTGCTTTAGATTTTGTTGTCTGTATTTTGTGTTTTGTTTAATTGGTGTGTGTGTGTGTATCTTTTGTTTATGCTGTAGTTCATAAGGAAGGGTTACGTAATGATGTGTTCATTTATGAAGCGCAGTAAGCATCATGGCGGCAGTGTTTGGTCCGTATAAACCCACATGATCTCTCTGATGGATTCATCCGACGGACAAACACTTGTATTCTCTGTCTGTGTTGTTCTGCATTTAAGCGCGTTAACAAAGAGCGTCACACATCTCGAGCAAGCGTCTCCTTTAATCAGCCTGATTAAAACAGCCAGAGAATGAAGAAAAGCCACAGGCTGTTCCTCTCACAGCCTCATTAACAACAGGCCGTTTGAGCACGCTCCGTAAGGCCCGAGGTCATCGTGCGGCGTCTCTGGAGCCGGGCGTGAAGGGTCCGCCTGGCACAGACATCACAGGGCCTGATGCTCGGATATCACGGAGTGACCAATCCACTCGCTCCGTGTGGAGAGTTTTCTAGTGTGGTCTTGTGTGAGATACTCAAGTGTCCTTGTGTTGTCCAGCGTTTCTGCAACAAACACACAAACAGCTGCATATCTCTCTTTCACTTTGACACGTGTCCAGATGGATTTATGATGTGTTCCTTTATGTGCTCTTGTTCTCTTGGTGGATTCGAAGAAGATTCTGACTGTCTATCTCGCATTTTCTCTCTGTTCAGGAGCTGTTTTACCTGTCATTTCAGCATCTTTATATGTCAAGAGTTTGGTTGAGGAAAAAAAAGATTTTATTATGTTTTCATGTGTTAGTAGCTGTATTTGTTTTGGTTATTATGGCTTAAATCAAAAGAAACCAACTGCCGTTTTATTGATATTAGTTAGAATTCACAATAAAAAAACATGAATTTAGATTTTTTATCTCCATTTGAAACAAAAGTCTTCATGTGAAGCTGGAAAAAGAACCAAACATAAGTCTGAAAACTCTTATTGTCCTTCTTAATAAAATCTCCTGTTGTCTGTGCACAGACAGGATGTGACATCACAGATCAATGAGAATAAGTTTTTGCAGGGAATTTGTGTTGTAGCATTTTAAGGCAGGCACATCTTTTAATTTAGTTAAAAATGTAAAAATAAATCTGCTTGTTACACGATACAGTTAATGCATCACAAATTCATTCAGTTCACTTTAGAATATTTCATTTTTTGATTTATTTATACAGGAAAATATTATAAGCTCTTCTAGAGTCATGGTCAAGATCAACAAATATATATATATACACTCAATTAATTAGTTTATATTGAAAAACAATGAATAAACTGGTTCATTTAAATCTATTATCAAATGTCTTGTAGAGTATTTTTTTTTCTCCAAAAAGAAAACCCTTGAAAAAAATCCATAATTCACACATTTCTTTACTTTATTTACTATAATATCAAAAATGCACTAACATGTGCTACTTATGACTCTTAAATATGTCACACAATTTAAAGTAAAAAAAAATGTATACAAATATTTACATTTACATTTAGTCATTGGCAGACGCTTTTATCCAAAGCGACTTACAGTGCACTTATTACAGGGACAATCCCTCTGGAGCAACATGGAGTAAAGTGTCTTGCTCAAGGACACACTGGTGGTGGCTGCTGGGATCAAACCAGCAACCTTTGATTTACCAGTTCAGTGGATTAACCCACTAGACCACCATCTCCACAAAAAAATATAATTACGTTAAAAAAAATCATGAAACGTTGTTGGGCAATTCCAACGTTATGGACGTGACATAAAAATGCTCAGAGAATGAATTTGTTACGAATATATTGAACCATCGGTTTATATTTAACTAAACCGTTGCTGGTAGAGTCTAAACATCAAAAAATGTCAGTCTATGAGCAAATTTTCTATTTTAAAAAAGGAAATAAACGTGTGATGTGACAAAAAAAGGATGGGGTTTTTAGGAGACGATAAACTTTGTAGGATTTTTGTAAAATAAAATGCACAATCCTGAAGTAATAATGCCCAATGAATGGAGAAGTGATGCCTCTTTATAGAACATCAAATAGTTACTTTATATTCATTTCCATGTGTCAGTTTATGAGGAATATGTAGCGCTATGGATGTGAGAATTCTTAAAATGGCATGAAAGATCATGCACTAAAAATAAAACAAATACTTTACAAATTTGAAGAGAGATCTCACATGGGGATTTAAACCACCAAACGTTAAAATCTGTGCTGCTACCGTAGTAAAAACCGCTGGTAAAAACGTAATTCTTTCGCGGTAAGGTTGACATTTTCACGGAATTGCCCTGTTTGGATGATAAAGAAGTATCTAAACCTTTTTAAAAGATAAATTTTTCTCTTTTTATTTTGGTGCAAAAGAATTGTATGTGAATGCTTTGGTGTCATGTGGATGCCCGTCTCGACACGACTCTCAGAAAGCGTGGAGATGTTTTCTAATCCCTGTTGTCTGAATGGCTCTTCTGTGTGTTTGGTGTCGACTGTGGCATTTCAGCTCTGACTGACTGACATTAAACGGCCGCCTCTCGTTCTCCAGCGTCCTGCCGCTCGCCCATCATATTTAAGAGAGCCATTAAGTGGCACATTGAGAATTCATGGCCTCTCGTCCTTTAATTCCTCCTGTGATTTATCTGTGATGAAACCAGAGACTGGACGAGAGCGGTCCAGCGTCTGTCAGAGAGGTTGTTTAATGTTAAAGGTTTGTGTAAAGTTGTATTCCGTCTATTGCCTGAAACACATGTACAGATACTAGAAACAAACCTCTAAATGAGTTTTAGTGAATAATTCATATAAGCGTTTCTGCTTCACGTCTATTTCTTTTGGAGCATGTTACTGTGGGGTCGAGCTGAAGTCTTGTTCTGTAAATGTCACATTAGGTTGTTGTTTGAGCGTGATTTCTGGTGTTGAAACGGGATCAGAGCGAGAGAGTCAGATGCATTGAGGGGGAGCACATCATTGTTCCTGATTTCATGGTGTCCGGCCGACAGCATGTTTCTCAGCTTCACTCATAAAAGACGTGAGGTGGGGTCACAGTCAGAGGGACAACCATGACAAATCAGTCAAAACTAGATCACAAAGACCCTCACCCCCAAGACACGCAGACCCCAGTCAACATGTCAGAATAAACACTGGTTCACTACCATTTCAAGCATTTGGAAGATAAATTAGGAAAATTGTGCACATTTCTACCCCAACTTTTATTTTCCAAAACATGCTGTTTAATACCACTGCAAAAAAAAGTTTTTAATTATAAATAATAACTTAAATTAATGTTAATTTAATCATAATATCTAGACATATTGTGGTCATTTCAATCCACTGTGTGTTAAATTTCAACAAAATCAAACCTCAGGAGTGACATAAAGCAATGTGAAAATCCAGATTATCACTTAAAAAAACATTTTTTAACCGATCTTAAATACATGTAGAAATATGACGACTGTATTGCTTAAAAGTGAATCTGATCTTGTTTTCTTTGGAGTATTTTTTAATGTTTGAATAAATACGGAGCATCTTTTCTGATATTTTCACATTCCAGTTTTCATTTTTCTGCAAATAAATGCATATAGGAAAAAAAATGTGCATTTAAAATTTGGGAGAAATATGGTTTGTAGTTCACAGAATGAAACATATCTAAACACATACTCATAAACTGTAAATACAGAATATTTTAAATCATTTTGAAATGGTCTCTCTTCATTTTTTCTGCAGCTGTATGAATAAAGAGTCCTGGCTAAAACTCATGTCTTTCGTTTTGTATTAGAATAAAACCCATATTTATCATTTTTCTGCCAGATGTTTTTGTCAAAACAATTTTTTTTAACAGTAAGCATTACTTTTGGCAAAAGCTCTGTGTTTAATTTTTTATTCTCTCTTGGATTTGGGGATGTAAAATATTATGTAGTAGTAATAAGATTCACTCAAATATCTCTCTCTCTTTATTTTCTCAACACCCCGTCGTCTTGAGCTTTAGTTAACTTTATAAGGGTGTTTGTGCAAATGAAGTGCTGGTCATTGTGTGTGTCTCAACTGTAATGTGAGAGAGAGAGAGATGTGTGTGTGTGTGTGTGTGAGGTTGATTATTGTCCAATCACACAACACTCGTCTAAACCATCATTATTCTTGACTGTGTGTGATTTAATGAGACACACTTGAGACGTTTCTTTTATTCATCTATTCAGTTCAGCGAGTAGCATTACACTCACTAAAAAATAACTAATGAAATAACTAATTTGTTGGGTTATTTTTGCCATTTATTTATTTTTTGCTGTCCTGTTTTTATTTCATTGCGGTGTAAACAAATAATGCACAACATAGAAATGTCTTGAAAAATCTTTATTTCCAATACTATAAGTTTCCTTTGCAGTTGTTTTATAAATCTGCTTCCTTTTATCATAAACAAATGATCAATTAAGTACCAGTTTACAAGAATCAAATAAATAAATAAACACAACAGAAACTAGTCTAGCCTATACAATTATAAACTACCTAAACAAAAGCCACCAATCAGCAGCACCAGGCTTGGCATACTCCAAATGTAAAATAACACGCAGATTAATGGTATGTATTAAGAAATGTAATTTACCACTCATTTGTCAGCGGTGGCTCCCGTCGACTGTTGAAATCTAAAAAGCTCAATTTTAACCCAACTGGCTGTGTTGTTACAGAAATCACTCAAGAAACATCAGAAATAACCCAACAAAACAACACAATATCTCGAACTCAACAATTTGTAGAGTGACAGATAATTTTACTGCATTGACTGTTTGAGTCAATTATTCCTCAAGGTTTAGTTTTTTCTCTACAGTTCACATCACAAACATCTCTCATGTCTCTTGCTGTACGTCTGTCAACTCTCACACTACACAAAAAGATTTTCACACTCTGTGTCTGTTGTGTTATTTCCCCAGTATAATATATATAAACATTCTTACATCTAGAAGCATTTATTTTAGAAGCAAAGTGTCTTTAGATATATCAATGTTAAGCAAGAAAAGAATCCGCCAGTGGTGTAGAAACATATTTGTAAAGTAAAACAAGATTATTTTTTACTCCATTACCATCTTGTTTGAAGTATGAACTCTTTTTAGAAAACTTTAGAAAAGGAGTTGTTTTTCTTCTCTAGTAAATGTATTGTGATTTTAAAATGTTTAGATATTTGTTTAAAATAAACAGACTTTTTTAACCTCTGACCTGAGAGATCTCAATCTGATGTTAAATAAAAGTCCCTATGAATCAAAATATAATTTTTTTGTCAAATACGCTTAATCGAAGAAAAAAATATATACGTTTTTTTAGATAAGCATGTTTTATAATATAGTCTTTCACTTCCTCGTGTATTCATCATGAGACTCATATTGTATGAGCAGGTGTACGTGATGAAATGTTTTCTATTAAACATTGGCCACTGTAGATCTGAGCATCATGAGGTGAGCGTCAGTGGCTAAAGAGAGATTAAACAGTTTGTTGACCATCTGTGCAGAGCTCAGAAACAGCAGGAGACTTTAACACATTTCATCTGCTCATCTCAGTGTGTGTGTGTGTGTGTGTACAGGTGGAATAAATGTGGAAAACAATGAATCTTTTAACTCACTTAAACCAGTGAACATACACACCCCTTTACTGACACAACACAACACACAATGACACATCTGCTCACTTTCCTGTCCAGAGCACTTCTCTTTTACACACACATTATGAGTGTGTGTGTGTGTGTGTGTGTGTGTGTGTGTGTGTTGGAGGGGGTGTAAGTGCTATTCATTTTTATTCATCTTTAAATAGATTCATTATGAAGATGAATAGAGATTTCTTTTAGATATATTGAAGCATATGTGGCTCTGTTCCAAAACCTGCTGAGCTTTAAATATATACATATATTTTATATATACATTTATTTTGCAGCGGTCGACAGTTTCACTGATCTTGTCACAATGCATTCTGGGATTGACATTGCCCTTTGATCAAAACAAGTGATTTTACGAAACATCGAAACTTTCTTTTTATAAACAGTGGACTAGGTTTTTGGGAAGCGTATCCGTGTTTCTGTAAGAGACACACACACACAGAGTTCTTTGGGTGTCTCTGACCCCCCCAATTGGTGATAGGGTCACCCGGGTCAAAGTGATGAATTTTTATGGGGCTGTTCCCTGTGTTTCATGCCTGCTTCTTTCTCCTCACGCTGCCCTGACTGAAAGACTTCCAGGCCGGCCAATTTGTCCTGCCGGGCTCTAGAGAATGGCCCATTTGAGTGGTTAAATACCAGAGGGGCGAACACACACACACAGCACCTCTCGCATCCCACAATGATTTGTGGCCCTTCCATTATTTGTGGCGATGAACAAACGCGGTCGGCCGGGACGCGGAGGTATTTGAGCGCAGGAGTGACACCCGTGGCCCTGTGCTCATTGTTTTAGAGAGATTTCCCAGATGTTCCACTGGCCAAGATAAATAGGCGGCATTATCCTGTCCTGTCTTTATCTGAGCGCGTCTCTTTTCAGGGCACGGACCCCCTACGTTGCTTCACGGTGAGTTTCCTCCGGCACAGGAGCTGATGGGAAAGGATACTGAATTGTCAAAAGCGAGGTCACGTCAACCAATGGCTCTCTGGGTCAGGAGGAATGTTCTGGTTTCAATGCGAGTTCAACTCTTTTGATGAATTTGTGATGTTCTTTCATTTACCAAACCCAAAAAAAACAGTCCCGTATAACAACACATTTACAGTAGAAGTCCAGATTAAAGACAATCCTGTCATCACCGATTCATCTTCATGTCACGTCAAACCTGTATGAGAGAACACAATAGAAGATATTTTGAAGAATGTTGATAACTAAACAACACTGAACTCCATTGACTTTCATTGTATGAACACAAAACCACTGAAACATTCTTCAAAGTATCTTCTGTTGTGTTCCACTGAAGAAAGACTCCCGTACATGATTTTGATTTTCGCCTTTACGATTCCTTTAAAGAGCACTTAAAATGAGTATCACTGAAGTTCAGATGTGCAACTTCTTTCTCTTTAAAAGCTTCAGGGGATCATTTACGCACTTCACAGAAGATGAAATAATAACCCTTCACATATGAAACAAATTAAATGTTTACATACACCTGACTCTTAAGACCGATTCACATTTCGCGACTTTTATGCACAAATATTTGTTATTTTAGATGTAGACGCAAGACAGGCACACGCAAACAGGGTGCGACGCGGTTGCGACATGTTCTTTTTTTCAGGCGTGTCATCACTGCATCGAGATGATAATAGTTAAACTTTTCAGACTGTTTTCCGTATGGTTTTAGATGCGAAATGTGAATCGCCCTCTTATGTGCTGTGTTTGTGGTGTTTATTTTTCACGATAACAGCTGGCTGCTTGTACATTATCCCACTTATTTCACGGCTACTTGCCACAAGAGAAAAAAACTGGACATAAATGTGAATAAAAAATATTTTATTGCCTCATTTTTACCGAATGCAGACCTTCCGTGAGGAAAAGCCGTTTACTTTCAGTTTTAAAGTAAGAAACGACGTTCAAACGCCACGAACAGGCAATTTGGTCAAATCATTTGTAAATAGAATGTCATATATGTTATTAAAAAACATATTTATAATTATTATTTTTGTGTAATACTAAACTGCCCATCCCAAAATGATTTGCAGCATGCGGGTTACAGGGTGTTATTAGTTTCGAGCGGTTGTTATTTGGAAATAACCACCCTTGGAATTCCGCGACTGGCCAATCAGAATCAAGCATTCAAATGAGCCGTGTAATAGAGTTTTAATGCACCACGTGTAGACCAAGAACCACCTGACGCAAAGCGTAATGCACAGCTAGATGTGGATTATCCTGCATATACCATGGTCATTTTCCAAGTTAAAGCTGTTATTGATGTTGACATTGTCATTTTAGATCAAACATGTGAACAGTTAATTTTGTCAATACATTTATAATGTAATCAAACTGACTGGAGCTTCCCGTGCATTAAAGGCTTGAATCTGATTGGCCGGTGGCGACATTTGCAGGTTGGTTATTCCCAGATAACAACCGCTCAAAACTAATAACACACTGTAACCCTGATACATCAAATCATTTTGACCGTTTTATTGACATATTAAATATAATAAGATATGTGATTATATTACAAATGATGAAACCAAATTGCCTGCTCGTGACATCAGAATGTCGTTTCTTACCTTTAAACCGAGAGTAAACAGCTTTTCCTCGTCGAAGGTTTGCATTCGGTAAAAATGAGCTAACAAATAATTCACATTTCCTGTTTTCTCATGCGAAGTGTAGCCGTGTAATAAGCGGGATGATGTACAAGCAGATAACAACCGGCTGCCTGTACATGATCCCTTACTTAATGCACACCTCCCGGCCAATGAGAATCGAGAATTCAAACAAGTGTGCGTTTGGCAGCATCATGTGACATCTGATCGGTCAATCACTGATCATCTCTGATCAATGCACATGTCTGACTCTGAAAGCATTGATTTGTGTTGTGGTAAATGTATATTTACTGTCTCAGAAGGACACATATTACTTCACATTCTCCCATAAGAAATCCCCTTCTATCCCAGGTGATTGCACATAGAAACAAATATTGAATCCAATCCAATGTAAGTCGCTTTGGATAAAAGCATCTACCAAAAATGCATAAATGTTTTGCACGCAAAGCTTTATTTGCCTTTGTCAGTGTATGAATGATGTCCGGTCATTATAACAGAATGAAGAGGTCGGTTTGGCTGATTTTGTGATGGTGTCCACCAGCAGACGGTCCTGTCGTACTCTTCACTCCGTGAATAATGTTCAGTCGCTTGTGAAATTCATGCGAATGTAAACACGCTTCTGCTCTTTACATGGATGGTTTCATTATTTCAGCTTTGGGATTGAATCTGCGGAGTTCTGCTCGACTGACTTTGAGTTTCTGAAAGATGTGAAGAAAACTTGAGCTTTTTCTTTGATCCCCGCTCCGCAACATGCTTGATACAAACTTGTTTATGTTCAAGAATAAAATGACTGACTGAAAGTGAGATTTAAGTGGGTGTGGCCCCGGCGGCTCTCGACAGACGCATCTCTGCATCTGAAGCTATTCATTACAAAATCAGCTTAATGAGAGTAAAGCGCATTAGCTGGGGTCCCGGCGCTCGGAGGGGCCGAACCGCTGAGACTCACACCGATTTGTTCTCTCTTCAGAAAGCAGCTTAAGCGGGTGGGCGGAGGGGGGCCGGGGGTCTTTCCTCTGCTGTTTGCTCTGATGTACCGGTCCTCTGTGCTTCAGGCCGCCTGATTTGTGACATTTCTCTCCAAAGGGTTTTTTCTGGCGGTTTTATTGGCTTGACCTGATTAGCTAATCTGTGCTTTGAATTTCAATCGCTTCTGGAGCCGGGCTGTGCGCGCTGGGAACCGGCCGCTCCAGGATTACCTCATTCAAGTCTTCTCAAACACAGATGGTCGAATGTTTAACTAATTGTTAAAAGAGTCGACAAAAGGGAATTTAACCGTGCATACACTCTTTTAGGTCAGTACATATCCAGAAATAAAGAGAGACGGATCTTCTGTGGATCTTCAGAAACATGCGACCACTGCTCAGATGTTCACATATCCTGCTGTCATGTAATGAGACGTCACGACACCAAGATTCTGCACAGATAGATGCAAAAGCCTTTTGGTCAGAATTGCGTATTGTAAATGTGATCATTGAAGAATGAGTGACATGTAATGAACACTGAGGCAGAGGTCATACACACCAGCGTGGACACACACACACACACATTAATTTAGGATGCTGGGGAATGAAACACAGCTGATGTGTAAATCTGTCTTTTCTCTGTAGAGTCTTTGCTCCGCGGCCGCCATGCAGACGGTAAAAGTGGACGGGACCAATGAAGTTGACAAACTGATTTTCAGGGAATCAGACAATGATCACAAGGTGAAAAACACACGTGTGCGCTGTATTTACACTCATGCTTATGAAAGACACTTCACAGATGGTCACCAAACAGAGCTTTACACAGAATATCATTATGATGTTTAGATTCAGCGTCTGATACACACACGTGTGTTTTTGCAGGTTGTCCTACAGCTGGAAAAGAAGTTATTTAACTACATCAACCAGGACGTTTTCCGGGAAAACAACGGAACACGGGTGAGATGATCCTCCTCTCTTCATCTTCTGGATCTGTGTTATGAATGATGAGGGTGTATTTCAGATGTCTCATAAGACGAGTCAGTGTTCATCAGATGCGTTATCTAATCTCAGGCCTGTAGTCCTGTTATTTCAGTTCAGAACTAATTCAGTCAAACTGTCTTATTTTGATCGTTTCTTTGTGTTTAAATATAAAAGTATACATTTTACATCTGAAAAGATCCCAGAATTATGATCATGAACACGATAATAGTATCACAGTCTTCTTTTTTTGTACATTATGAAAAATATATAATTAAAAGTTGTGAAGTTGGAAAATTGTGTGTATACCTGTTGTGTGAGTGTGTGTGTGTGCCTGTGTGTTTGCTTGTGTGTGTGAGTCTGTATAAATATGGTTGTGTGTGCGTGCGTGTGTATCTGCCTGTGTGTGTGTATCTGCCTGTGTGTGTGTGTATGTATCTGCCTTTGTGTGTGTGTATGTATCTGCCTGTGTGCGCGTGCGCGTGCGCGTGTGCGTGTGTGTGTGTGTGTACGTACGTACGTACGTGGTGTGGCGTGTTGGTAAGATGAATGTCTGAATGGCGTATGAGAGATAATCTGATGGTCACGCTCTACTTAAACACAGCGTCTTATGATCCCTGGAAAACAAACTACCTCTCCAGTGGGACGAATGTCCCTCCCCGCGCCGCTCCCAGCATCCTTCATCAACCACTCGACTTGTACCGGCTTGACAGAAATTTAATTCCAGGCAGCTCACAAAAATAATTATTGTATTTTGAAAGGAGTAATCATTGGCTGGGACATGATTGAATATGTCCATGCCTATTGACTTTTGCTATGATTAATAGCTTTGTTTAGTCGATATAGCCATCGAAATTGTATAATTAATTATCCAGGCGGCTGTCGGGCCGTGAGGATGGAGCGCTCTGATGAGGATTTGGGAAGATTAAATTTTCTGTGGGCTGTTTCGTCGAGGGGCCGTGGAGCTGTGTGTGTGTGTGTGTGTGTGTGTGTGTGTGTGGTGAAGCCCCCCACCCCACTAACTCACATTGATTTTACTTCACTATGTCTTTATTGAAACTTTATCAGGTGGATCCGAGCGGAGGAAGAGAGCTCAGAAGCATCTCTCTCTCCAGCCCGCTGCATGGCTTCAGATGCTCCTCTTAAGTGTCCCAAAAAATAAATAAATAACATGCGCCCCCGTCGCCCGTCATATTTCACCGTCATTCCCGCTACAGCATCTGTAATCACACGAGACATGCTGAGAAACACGGCTCGCTTTAGATCCCCCGTGACCTCATCCAGGGTTCAAATACATCTGCACATTATAAAACATTATAAACTAGATTCTCTGTTTTTAATCGCAACTACTGACATTTGAAATACTAGAGAGAGAAAATAAGATCAGATCTGTTCTGACACACTGTGGGAAACTTCCAGACTGTGTTTACATTTGGGCGGCAAAATGACAGAATTAAACGTCATTGATTCGTCATTTGTCTTGAGAGTAAAGTATAAGCACAGTGAGATTTGATGGGCCTTCATTAATAATCTTCACAATAACAGAATAACACATTGATATGATGTGAAGTTGATAAAGAACTTAATGCATGTGACGTTTGACAGCTGTGTTTGTGAAAGTTAAACACAGCCAGTCTGCCCACAGTCAGTCTGTCTTCACAGGCTGACCTGTGTGTGTGTGTGTGCATGTGCGTTTGTGTGTGTGTGTGTGTGTGTGTGCGTATCTGCCTGTGTGCGTGCGTGTGTGTGTGTGTATCTGCCTGTGTGTGTGTATCTGCCTGTGTGTGTGTATCTGCCTGTTTGTTTGTGTGTGTGTGTGTGTGTGTGTGTGTGTGCGTATCTGCCTGTGTGCGTGCGTGTGCGTGTGTGTGTGTGTGTGTATCTGCCTGTGTGTGTGTATCTGCCTGTGTGTGTGTATCTGCCTGTTTGTTTGTGTGTGTGTGTGTGTGTGTGTGTGAGGGTGCGTTTGCGTTTGTTTGTGTGTGTGTGTGTGTGTGTGCGTATCTGCCTGTGTGCGTGCGTGTGTGTGTGTGTATCTGCCTGTGTGTGTGTATCTGCCTGTTTGTTTGTGTGTGTGTGTGTGCGCATTTGTGTGCGTGTGTGAGGGTGCGTTTGCGTTTGTTTGTGTGTGTGCGAGTGCGAGTGTGTGTGTGTGTGTGTGTGTGTATGTGTGATAAATGCAGGGGTCCTTTGATGAAAGTGGAGTGCAGGTATAAACGTGAATGAAATGACGTCTCTCCAGGCTCTTATTGATGGTGGTTAATAGCATCAGTCGTTGTCATAGTTCCTATTTGACCACATATAAATCAATGTACAATTATGGCACAGGACGCCGCTCCACCCAAACTGGACGTTCCACATCGGGGCTCTCTCGGTTCATTCTGTCTTCAGATCAGTGATTTAGAGCCGCGTGTGATTATTGGGGGCGAGATGAGTGTTGTGAGCGGTTTGTTGTGGTGTTTGGTACAGCATGCTGTTGTTCAGCTCTGGGTTATGGGTTCCTTCTCTCTCACACTCACACAGTGTCAAGGTCATTGGTTCTGTGGGTCACGAGCTGTATATAGTGTGCTATACGACGCTTTTTACTGCTAGTCCACCAGAGCAAATCATTCGGCTTAATTGAGCTGCATGAAATGAAGTGTGAAATTTCCACCAGAGGATTTCTAATGAATGAATTAGACGCACAAACACACACACACATGTTAGCGATCTGTCTGCTTGAGTGTGTGTGTGTTATCTGAACATCTGATCACGACTCTAAATCTGCTAAAATGGTTATTAAATGTAACATCATGTAAACATTTATCATCTTTCATTGGAAAAATTTGATCAAACTTTGATAAACAACTGAAAGATAACGGTGAGTGAGATTGTGCGGTTCATTATACAACATAAAGTTTGTTTTATGCCTTTAATAACTAAATGTAAAAAATATCACATTCAGCTCTCTCAAATTTGTTGATGCACAAAATTGATTTTATTGTCTCATATAACAAACATATTTTATTTAGAGCCCTTCAAATGCAGATCATAAAAAAATGTCAGCAGTTTTTCCATTATTACCACTTAACAGATTCTGAACCTTAGGCTGTGTTCACATTTGATGATGGCACGTGTCTGGTAAAGCATTGTGGTTGCGAATAGCAGCTCAGAGAGACAGGCTTCATAGGCAGCTTGATGGAAGTCTATTTGAATTATAATCAAAGAGTGTCGTTACAATAACTAATCGCATATTTAAAGACTACAATACTTATTTCTCTCTAGAGATGCAATCAGAAGTTGTTGAAAGTGAAATTAAACTTACATTTATACAAACCTATGCTCTAACAGGCGTTTCGGCCGCCGTCGTTTTTCGAGCAATCACCTTCCTCGCATGTGGTTATGCTGTGTGGTCATGCTACTCGCTTGTCATTGGTTAGCTGTGAAAAAGGTGCTTGACGAAAAGTGTTTTTTTTCTTCAGAAAAATGTTGAACTTTTTTCTACCTCAAATGAATCTCTGAGCTGCAGGAACAGATGCCGTTGCTGGTGTTTAAGAAAGCACCACTGAGAATGTTTTTGAAAACGCGGTTTATGCCGTAAGAACATAATGTAAAACAGACCCTACCAGCTTCTAAAAAGAAGTCAAATCTGAACACAGCCTTATGGGTCCATTTCAACAGACAGACAATACTTAAGTAATGACTTTATTTACAGTAATATGAATATGAGAGAAGGTTTACATTTAGCTCATGCTTAATTGTCACAGTTCAAAACTTAAATGATATTAATAAACAATATAAATATAATTCTTTAGGAGAGTTAAAACACTACCTGGAAATGTTTTCATGATCCGACATAAACCAATACATTATCTTATATAATCAGGATCCTCAATTCCCAATATGCTGCTATCAAAATTAAATGTATTTTAAAGTTTATACAGTGTGTAAATCTGTGAAAAACATTGAATCATATTAAATTTACCCTTGTAAGTTGTGGGTAAGATATTGTTTTGTGTACGTGTTCGTGCGTGTGATAAATAAATAATAAAAAAAGATAAATGTTGTCCATATGCCCTCCTGAACCACAGAGACTGCTGAACAGCTCACTGCTCTCACACACACACACACACACGCATGTACACGTATATGTTGTGTACACCAGGACATAGACAGAAACCTTTCGTGGTATAGTATTTATTTCTAAATATAATTCTTGTTTTATGAACCGCTCATGAGATGTGTGCTGGCATCATTATGATATTGTGTTACAGACTCTCGTTGTTTTAATCAATGTTCAATTCACTTTGATAAGAGATTGTTAATTTGTTAGTGCTGGTAGTTGTTAGTCTCACACAAACACACACACACACACACACACACAGTGATGAAGATGTCAGGTGCACCTGTGGATTGTTTTTCTAATAATTAATGTGAACACACACACAGGCTAATTATTCTGCAGTGTGATTAATGACTTAACTATCTCACAGACAGAGACAGATGTCATATGATTGATGAACGCACACACACACACACACACACACACACACACACACACAGCCGCTCAGTTTGTGAGTGTTTAATAATTCTCTAATCTAATGTTGGTGGAGGTTTCTGAAGACTGTGATGTTTTGCTTTAAACTGTTATAACTGGACCTTTAAGAGTTCATCTGTACTCTCGAGGACCTGTCTTATGATTGGTTCACTTTTGTCTTCACAGGCTGAACACTTTGTAACAGTCACAGTCTTTCATCATTTGGCCCCTTTAAACTGTAGCCGTGATTCAATATCACACATTTATTTTTGTTTAAAAGTAATAAATTGAATATTCAACAGCTCATGGCAGGTGGTTTTGTTCAGTCACAACGTTTGAAAATAAGACATTTACAGTATGTATTGGACAGACTCTTTCATCCAGAGTGACTTGGACATGTGCATTTAATCAGTATGTGTGTTCTCTGAAAATTGAACACACAACCTTTTGTCATCAGTCATCAGTTGTGCCATGTAGAACGACACATGTCTTCAAACTTTCAGATGATGTTCATGCATATATAAAACTCTCTCTCTCTCTCTCTCTCTCTCTCTGTGTTTCCAGCTTTTAGAGTTTGATAAAGAGCTGTCAGTCTTTAAGGATCGTCTTCATGAGCTGAGAATCTCATTTCCTCCGAGGTACGAGCACATACAAAACTCACATACACCACAAACTAGAGAAGAGAAACATGTTTGTGTGTTAAAGGTGTTGTGTGTAATGTTGTAATGTTAAACTGTGTAGGTGTGTCAGTGTGTGATGTTGTGCTGCTAGCATCTGTATCTGTTCGCTGTACTTGATGTGTTGTACTTTGATTCAGACACACAGTGACTGTCTCCCCTGAGACTCTGTGACCCGTCTCTTCTGTCTTAATATTCTAAAGCCATAGTGGATTTCTTCCTCAAACAGATGAATTTACCATCAGGCCTTTCAGAGGGCCGGCGCGGCCCAGCGGGGGTGACGGAGATCTCATGTTTAGCGCGGGTGAACTAATGATGCTTGACCTTTGCCGTCGGCTCTGACTCAATCACAGCAGATAATGAAACGAAGGAATCAAACAATAATTACTTGATAAACTGCTGCACTCACTGCTGGCACAAGACCACAAGGAGAGAGAAAGAGAGAGAGAGAGAGAGAGAGAGAGTGAGAGAGAGAGTGAGAGAGAGAGGGTGAGAGATAGAGAGAGAGAGGGTGAGAGAGAGAGAGAGAGTGAGATAGAGAGAGAGAGGGTGAGAGATGTGTGTAATTAATGTGTGTACAATAGTGGAACTGACAAGTTTTACTTTAAAAACTCTGCTTTAATGTATAATTTTCATAATTGTAATACTTTGGTCAGTTAATAAGAGTACTTAATGTAGTTTAATATTATTTATTTGAATGAATTAAAAGAGCCGTTTCATGTCTATCCTTGAATCACTGAACTTATTAAGGTTGATGAAGAAAACAGAAAGTCATTAGTAATACGTGAATAAATACTTTTTTGAGAGAGTTGTTTGTACAGTAATCTAATTACACTATTGAATATGTCATTAGTAACCAGTAATTCATTACTTTTTCAGTTAACTTGCACTGGTGGTGGTACTATGGTTAATTTATTTTTTAGTAAAACCATGGTACACATTTAAAAAACAGTATAGTACTATTTAAACAAAAAAGTTACACTTCCCAAAAGTAAGCAACTCTGTCTAATAAAGAATAGAACCCAAGGTACTCTGGGTAATCAGATATTTTAGTGGGTAACAGATCTCTTTTCACCTGTACTATCAGTGTGTTTGAGAATGTGCTGCGAGTTGTAAATTCACAGTAAGAGTCCTGTGGAGCCGTGGCCTCTAACAACACAAGCACTCACACACACACCTGTGGAATTTAGTCGCCACTCGACAATATCAGAGCTGGAGCCACGCCGACCATACATATCACACACACACAGACACACACACGGGCTTCACACGCAAACTCAATCACATCAATAACAGCACTGGAGGGTTTTTACACATGTGGTCTCTCTCTGTTATCTGTAATGCTTTCAGGTCAGTGTATTAAATGGACGCGTGATTTTATTGTGTTCGATCAACGCAGAAATTGAACAGAAGGCTCGGCCGGCGGGAGTTCAGAGGACGGCGAGAGAGCGCAGGAGAAAGATGATATTATATTCTTTAACCAGGTTAGCGGGAAGGACCGCCACTGACCCGCAGTCGTCTCTCAGAGCTTTAGCAGGCGACGCCGAGACCATGCGTGTGTGACTGTTTGTCCAGTCTAGACCGGAGAGGTCAGAGGTCACATGCTGTTATTCTTCACCCTGTGGTGTGGAGACCCGCAAGATATACTTGAGCCTTCAGACGTGTAGGTTTGAAGAGATGAAACAAGTGTAGAAAAACAATCTTTCTTTTCCCCGTGACCCACAAACACACAGAACACACGCCAGCGTAATGGAAACACACTCCAAATCTCTCCGTGTTTGATTGATTCCGTCCGATCCCACGGTTTTGTGACTTCCTGTCTCCTGTAGCGTATCGCATGACCTCTGACCTGACTTTATTAATAGTGGAGCTCTTATCGTTTGGCTCTTTGTCTTTGCTTTGTACGGGCCTCATTAAACAGCGGCCGTCTCAATGAAGCTCTGTTTGCCTTGTCACTGATAAGTCGTTGTGTTGAGCAAGTGAACAGCCCGTCGGGCTCCTCAGGTGATGTGGGACGAGGGCTCGGCCGGTGTGGTGCTGGAACAGAGTCACGTGACTGAAAACACAGACTGCAGAACAACTCGTGGTGCTTGTAGTTATTCACACAAACAAAGACGGAGAAGAAACACAACTGACTGATGACTTTTGTGTTCACTTCATGAAACATTCACAGACACAGGTGTGTGTCGATGTGACGAAACTCTGATTTTATTGTGTGATTGAGTTAGAATGACAGCGAGACGCAGATGTGTGTGTGTGATTGTTGAGTTTATCAGCGTGTTGTCATTAGTGAGTGTAATTAGTCTTGTCGCGAGGAGGAAGAGTGTGATAGTGTCTGACTGCGTCCGGTTCACACACCCACTGTCACAGTTTACACTGTTATATACTCATAATCACTAACATTAATCACCTGCTCCACTGTTTACTGTCACACTACACACATCTCTGTGTGTGTCTGAGACAGTGTTTGTCAGAGTGTATGTGTGTCTGAGACTTAGTGTGTGTGAGTGTGTCAGAGAGTGAGTATACACGTGTGTGTGTGCCTAAGAGTGAGTAAGTTTGTGTCAGACAGAGTGTGTCTGTGTTTGTATGTGTGCGAACGCACTCGTGTGTGTCAGAGAGTGTGTGTGTGTGCATTTGCATGCGTGTGTGCGTGCGTGTGTCTAAGAGCAAGTAAGTATGTGTCAGAGTGTGTGTTTGTGAGCGTACATGTGTGTACGTGTGTCAGAGTGTGTGTGAGAGCGTGAGCTTGCGCATGTGTCTGCTCTTACATACAGACTGTAGAAAACATTATTATTATAATGATTATTTGCATTAATTTAAATCAGAATCAAAGCGTGGTTTAATTGACAGAAATGTGTTGATAAACTAGTTCTCAAATGTATTGTTTCACTTGATCTATGTGTGTGCTTCAATATGAATTATAAATCTGTGTTTGACTTTAGCAAATGTTACACTTGACCGGCTGCCTATGTAGTGTACTTTAAATGCTTGAGAAAGCGGCCGCCTCCATAGACGCTTCAGTAGGTTGTGGGACAGAGATACGGTGGACGGGTTTCATAGATCGGTAACAGATGAGCTTAATCCAGATGAAGGAGATCCACTAAGACTTCCTGAACTGTTTGTGTGGTCCAGGCTGACACCCCCGCCCCTGGATTCCCACACTCTGCATCTCTATCCCCTCTCTCTCTCTATCCTCCACTATCATTCACTCGCTTACTATTCATCTGCTCTTTCATGCTGAGAATCATCTCTTCAGCTCTCTTTAGCATACCAAAACTGCCCTTCATTTCCACATGCTTAAAGCGCCATCAATGCTAATTGCTCTCGGGCGTTCTGCAAAGGCCCCTCGCCGACACTTGTTTGGCCACACGGTCGGGGGCCTGTGTGTTAGCCGGATGCGGGCTAACTAGTCCCCCTCCTTCCTTTAACCCCTGCTAACCACCGCGGTTAGACCCTTGACCCTTGAGGGTTTGCGGTCGTCATGGCGACGGATGGAATGGCGGCGGTGCTGATGGTGTTGTTGAAGCGCCGCTGTGTTTGATTAGCTGATTCTTGTAAATGAGCCGATGGCCTGTCTTGGCAACGGTGTGATAAACTGCTTTCACGCTCAATTGAGCCAATGGGAGTCTGTGTGTGTCCTAGCAGCCCATCACTTAGCTTCTGTCTTCCTGCTTAATTCACCTTCAGTTCTGATGTGTGTTTGTGGAAATATGACGCACGCTCGCTCTCTTTGAGCTTGAAACTTGAAACACGCTTCAGTCTAAATGACTGCTCGTGACACCACAAGTGTTTTTGGGATCAGCAGAAAGCATCACTTTAATGACATAACGCACATTTCATGATGCTATTTGTTGCACTCATACTATTTGTGTTGATTTTTATTTCTTCACTGCATTGATATCTTTAGAGTGTGTTACTTCTTTTAGCAGAGAAATTAGCTTAATTCTCTTGATGATCTCAATATATTACTTTTGTATTCTTGCTTTTTATTTCCTGATGAAAATCTCTTATTCTTCTGATTGATCGTGATATTTATCCTATCATCCTCAAGCACTCTTCATTGGCTCTTGACTGCTTATGTGTTGTGTGCTGCAGTTACATTATCACAGATACTCAGACACACCTAGAGTATAAAAAAAACACAATTACCACAAGAATTTATAAATCAATAACAATAAACTTAGTCACTGTGGTCCTGTGACTGTTGTCCAGGTTACATGTTAACTTGTTATTAATAAACACTCATTCATAAACATGCTGATTAATAATACACATGGCTGTTATCAATAAACATTTTAATTATTGTTCAGTACTGTGTGATTATGCTAAATACTGTGATTATCAACAAACACTAAGATTATCGATGAGCATCGTGATTATATATCAGCGCTGCAATTATCGATGAACAATTTGATTACTGATCAATACCGCGATTATCAATGGCCGTTTTGAAGAAGGATAAATACCGTGATTATTGATGAACATTGTGATTATTGATCAAGGTCGTGATTATCGATGAACATTGTTGAATGTATCTTGTGTGTTTTTGCAGTTATCCGTACAGTGAAGACTGCAGTCAGAGTAAACAGTACATGAACACTCGATGTCCTTCCTGGTGTGATCGGATCCTCATGTCGACCTGGGCCAGAGATCTGCTGCTGAAGGTCACTTCATTATTCACGTTTCATGTTAAACTTCATACACATGTAAGAGAGAGACAGTTTCAAAAGTCTGAATGAATATAAACTTATAAGAACGCCATGTACAACAATCCTACAAGATCAAGCAAATGTTCATAGTTGAAAGTACGTTTAGATCATAAAGAGAATTTTATAAAACACATCTGTAGAGAAGGACTAGTTTCTGACCCATCACTCATAATGTGGTGCAACAAAAACGGTCCATTGGTTCTTTCTGTGTCGTTGTTGTTTGTTATGTGTACGAGGAATGAGGTTAATGGTCAGATCTGTATTTCTTCAAGAATAAACTAACACAAGTTCATCTGTAAATCAAGTCAGTGATGTCAAATGCAGATGTTTGTGGCGTCTCTTTCTTTGTCTTGTGCTTTAGTTGGGCATGGTAACCAGGGTGTTGCTATGCAGTTGGTCATTGTTGTGTACTTCATAAGGTGATGTTCCTCTCTCTAGATTCGTCTCTGGTCCTCCCTTGTGTGTAATATGTTTCCAGCTGTTTTCTTGTGAACGTTGTGCATCTGGTCAGATAGAATGGAACTGTACCAGCACATCTCTCTCAGAGAAAGCTCTTGATCTGGTTGAACATGTTGTCTGTGGTCAATAATGATAATGATGCTGGACTGAGCAAACACTTCTAATGACATATAACATATAACACACACACTGCTGTTTGCTTTCTTAATAGGCGTCAAGTACCCAGACAAAGTCTCTGCTGTCCGTGTGAGCGGCTCGTCCTCCGTCTAACACGCAGGCGTTACAGATTGTTTAGACATGGGCCTGTAAACAGCACTCATCTATCATGACACGCTCCGTTAGCTCTACGTCATGTTATTTTCTGCTTGCCGAGCCCTAACACGGCAAAGGTCTGCCGGCGGCGAGGGGGCCCGCGTGTGTGCCGTAATGAATACTCAGTGAAGCGAGCGCCGAGGAACGGCCCGGGCCCAGCCGTAATTTGTTTATCTGTCTAAAGATTACGCAGGCCGAAAATCCACAATTTTATGCTGCCTTTGTAAATTATCAAGTTTCTGTTTGATGAATGTATCGCAGCTTGGGGAGGCGCAGGATGCGTATGGTGGAGACACACGTGTGTGTGTGTGTGTGTGTGTGTGTGTGTTTCCAGGTCATCAGCGTGACTCTGACCTGAGCTACTGTGTGTTATTGCTTTGAAGTTAATTCAGATTTAGTTTGTTGTTTCTGCTTCATGAGTCTTTTACTCATTCCTCTTTGTGTGTGTGTGTGTGTGTGTGTGTGTGTGTGTGTTACTCTTGTGTTTACTGGCATCTTCAAAAAGTGTTTAGTTCTGCTTAGAAAACACAATCTAGATGTGTGTGTGTCTGTGTGACTTCTGGAGAGCATCCACCACATCATATTTCACAGTTGATTCGTTTTTTTTCTTCCATTTAGATAAATATGATTGATGATTTTCTCCAGTTTAGGTTTAAAGCACTTCTGTGTAACACAGGTGTACAGCAGTTAGATTTAGTTTTTAAAAACTTTAGTAATGAGATCAAGAATTTATTCGCGCTGTGATTTATAAGCACTTAGATTTAACAATGTCTGAGTTGTTTTTACTGCTGAGATTTATTAATGTATTCTTTTTATTTTTGACATTGTTATAATAACATTTGTGTGTGTGTGTGTGTGTGTGTGTGTGTGTGTGTTTGTGTGTGTTTGTGTTTCTACAGTCGGAGAGCGAGGAGAAGTCAATAACATATGACCACATGGGACCTAACGTGTGTATGGGGGACCACAAGGTATAACTCGCCATGCTTTCTGTGCTGTGTGTGTGTGTGTGTGTGTGTGTGTGTGTGTGTGTGTGTGTGTGTGTGTGTGTGTGTGTGTGTGTGTGTGTGTGTGTGTGTGCATGTGTTGGTTTGTGTACGTGTGCATGTGTTGGTTTGTTTATATTTGTGAGGGTCAAATGTCCTCACTTACATACACAAGAAAATTCTTCACAGCCCTGCCATATTAGAAACAACCTTCTACTCAAAGATTCTCAATATAATTCTTTTCTTCTGACATTTTTATATTCTCAAACAACTTTTTTTTACTACAGAGAACATTTAGTGCAACAGAAAGACTGTGTGGATGTTAAAGGTTCTTTAAGGAACCGTACAACCAGATAAGGAGTTTTAAAAGAGCAGTAAAATATCATGACAAACAAGTAGTGATGACATTTCACTGGTGTTATCTCAATAAAACGACTCGTATCGATCAACTCATGTTTGTCTTTAGATCAAATTCTGTGCACATGTTTCTGTGAGAGGATAGAAAATATCATTAGCCTGATATAAAATCAATACAAGTCTATGGAATGACCTTACTAATATAGTGAAACAAACATGTGTGTGCGTGCATGTGTGTGTTCTTGTGTCTGCATGCGTGTGTGTGTGTGCGTGTGTGTGTGTGTTCTTGTGTCTGCATGCGTGCGTGTGCGTGCGTGTGTGCGTGTGTGTGTGTGATTGAACTAGACAGACACAAACTGCTGTGACTATGATTCACGCTCACCTGCCAAAATCACATTGAGATGTTTCAGAAATGTCCAATGAATGTAGCACTTTCAAAAGAACAACACACAAACAAGTGTGTGTGTGTGTGCGTGTGCGTGTGCGTGTGCGTGTGCGTGTGCGTTTATGTTTGTGAATAAACTGTTAACGAAAAAAACATTTCTGTCAATATTCTGCATCTGTGACCCATGACACTTCTTTTGGTTTTCAGTTCAATTCTCTTTTACAGCTCTTTTCAACGTTTTCATTGATGCAAAGCAGCTTAACATATATTATGATAAAACAATGAGAATTATGAATAAATAAAATACAGTATATGGGATTGAAATTAAAGTTTTTCTTTATGCAATGTACATTGATTAAACTAACCTGAAATAAACACTATGTTGGAATGTTTGAACCTGTATATTGTTTCATTAAAGTATATTATTTTAAACATGATCAGTACTTGAATATTTTGCAGTGCAGAGTTGTTATCATAATGTTTGACTTTTTCCACAAAATGAGTCCAAATTAATTTCCAAAATGATTTTACAGTAAGTTAATGGCATTATCTACAGATCACTTGCTGTTGAATTCTTTTGATAAATTTCACTGTTTTTTTCAGCCTGTCTACCTGCACTTCCGGTTAACCTTCGGAAAACATGCCAATAAACACAAGTGTTGTGTTGTGCAGTGATGTGGTAAATATTATTTACTATTCATTTATTCATATTTAACACATAATAGATTTGCCTAAACCATGTTGAAATTTTCATAACGCATCTGTGTGTGTTTGTTTGTGTGTGTTTGTGCTTGTGTGTGTGTGTTAGTCAGGCGAATGGTGCCAAAGGGTGGAGAAGATTTCATGAAAAGGTCCCCTGTGAGAAACTCAGGGACGGAGGGATGTACACACACACACACACACACACACACAGAGGACCCTGTAAAGACTCTTCAGCAGGACTGACCAGTCGCATTTGTCGCAGTGCATGCAACACATCCATAGTAACCACACTCTGACATGAATGCTTTAATGTCAAAATCATCATGGATATTTACTGAACACACACACACACACACACACACACGGCTTCTGCACCCTGTCAGGTGGGACAGTTCCTCTAAAGGCAGAATCCATTCTGCCAAACGCAGCGCTGGGTTTCATCTATAAACAACGTAAGACTGTAACGGCCTTGTTTCCAAAACTCTAATAGAAACACTCTACGTATTTTAAAACATGTATGTGCAAATTTTAGATATGCCTCTATAGCGTATGAGCTACTTCCATACAGTATGTAAGATGTTTTAAAAAGTGCAATGCAAAAACTATTGTTGTATCTCTCTAAAGCTGTAGGTTTATTTGTACATTGGATTATGATATATAGTGTGATGACTTTAGGTCTGTATTCTCTTCCTCGCTCTTAGAATAGACTTTATATTCTGTTTGATTTCTTAGTTTTCTTTTATCTTGTGTTATGATTTGTTGTAACTGTCGTGACACTCTGCCACGCCTCATATGGCTGCCAAGTCTCATTTAATATCTCAAACTTTTAAAAGAGAGCATTTATTATCACTACCAAAATTGTTACGCTGACATGTGAATATGACAGACAAGCTTTGAGGTTTTGTAAGTATTTGAATAGACTAAATCGACATCATCATCCAAAAATGCCAATGTTATTGAAATCTAGCCAATATAAAGAGGATTTTATATTTTCCTTTAAGCAGTGCCATAAATCATGTGAGTAGATAAGAGCGTTTGTTCTGGCAGTCTTGTTGAGTTATACAGTAACAGTACTGTTCTTATTCTTAACTTATTTCTGTGTGATAACGTTATGGTTCTGAATGTGATATTTTAAATAGGCTTGGGTATCTTTTTTTTTTAAATGATTATTTTCGTGGTTATGTTATTGTGCCAACTATTGAACACATAGAGTTTGAATTATGATGACATTGTGCCGTCTGGCTTTAAGAGAAAAATCTTCTCACATTAAGGGGCAGGAGGAAACTCTTTATAGTGTCCATGTTACACATTGATGTGATTCATTACAGAAGCAGAAGACATTAGAGATATGAACATATGATGTGTGTGTGTGTGTAATATGAACACTGTAAGTGTGATGATGTCCTCCAGTATGTGAGCAGCTCTGCTCTTTAAACCTTTCCTCTATTGATTTCATTCACAACACTACAGAGTTGAATCCATTAGATTGATTCTTGATTTGTAAATCACCTCAGTGGGAATGATTTTGTGTCCTGGACTGTGATTTGGTCAAGACAAAACTGCTTGTTAACGTGTTTTTTTCACCACAGGTCAGCCGGTAGAATCCACTGTCCTCTTAAAGCAGATAGATATTAGAGCTCCAGAAGCAATAAAACCATTAGAAGTCATTAATGAGTGTTTGTCACATCCGTTTCCCACTGACACTCAAAAGTTTACAGCCATTTACATTTTTACATCTGTGTAGCCGACGACGCCTGAATACAACAAAGATTTTGTGGTGTTTGAAAAAAAAAACATTTATCACAACCCTCTATCTTCGTCGTCATATAATTATTCTTATGTTATGTATTCATATTATACTGATAAAATTCATCCAATGAATAAACTTTTTTTTGCCGTGACAGAATGTTTTACTTCCACATAAATGAGCGAAATGCACAATATTAAACATTTAGGTTT
Organism: Triplophysa bombifrons; assembly: GCA_029783895.1. Lineage (NCBI taxonomy): Eukaryota > Metazoa > Chordata > Actinopteri > Cypriniformes > Nemacheilidae > Triplophysa > Triplophysa bombifrons. Next base: position 416,470 of record CM056459.1, on the reverse strand, counting down.
TAAATATACTGTTAAATAAAATAATGTTTGGTATATTGTGAGGATTAAAATGACTGCCTACGAATATGTTTACAAAATTGAGTAAAATGTGCAAAGTAACGAGAAACAAATGACGCATGTATAAAAAAAGTAAAATTTGTTATTTAAATAAGGCCTCGTCTGGAAAATTATAAAAACACCCTATAAAATATTGAACTCTTGTAAAATAGAAAAATAGTGAACTGCAATTAATTATAGAATTACATTGAGCACTCACAGAAATAACATCTCTTAAAAAATCTGAATTTGACCAGTGCAAGAAATGAATCTGTGTTACAGTGATATTTGAATTTGGATAAAATTTTGCTTTTAATTTAAAATTTACTTTTTAAATATTGGTAATAATACAATTAGATGATTGTTGTTTTTTATTACAGGGTGATTTACAGGCGGACAAACAACTTATTTATCGAAAATATCTAAAACGGATATTTATTCTTTCAAAAGCGCTTCAAACACAGCAAATCACATTATTTATAAATGAACAAAACATATTTAAAAGATTGGCTTGTTAAATAATTTATTGATAATACAAAGTTTATTTTTCTTCCTTCAGCACGGAAGCAATAATATTCTCTTCGTCGGATATTTAATGTCCATCTGTGTCTGTTTTTCGTGTTGAGAGATCAAACAAAAACTCCTTCACTGAAAGAAAAAGCGTCCAGAAGGACATCGAAAGAAAAATCTTTTCACATTATTTACAACACTGCCTTTATACACATTCTGTGTCTGCTTCTGAAATAAAATAAAGATGTCAAACTTAGGCGTCGTTATTCTTCTGCGACTGAAGAAAAAGATCTTCAGCCTGTATGAGGATGAGTGGAGAGTCTTCGTGAAGGTTTAATGACATAATTTACTCAGTAAAAAATATATATACATCTCACGTACACGTCTAACTGTACAGCTGCATTGAAAGTAAACGAGAAGGAGTGTGTTTGTACCCTGCTTTCTCCAGAAAGAGTCTCTGATCCGATCACAAAGTGTCCGAGCTGTTGCTGCACGGGCTGATCAGACCCACATTACTGGCTTTGTGCTTTTTTAACAGTCTCGTGATCTTCTCGTCGTCGGAGTTTGGGTCCAGAGGTTTGTTATATTCATCATCATCCTCGTTGTCCGAGCTCTCCTTCATCTTCTCAGTCTCTGAGTCGTGTTTCTTCTTGGCTGTGGCCATTTCAGCCGCGTGCCTCTTGCGCCATTTAGTTCTTCTGTTCTGAAACCAAACCTGCAAAACCAAGAACACCAAGTTAACAACCATAACTCATGGACCGAATTCAACAAACTTAAATACAATTATAACTGAACAGATTTGTGTTTCAATAGAATAGAAAATAACTGCATTTGGCATCAGTGATGTATGTGATGTGTAATGCCTTCAGGTAAAAGTGCAGGCAAAATAATTCAATATTATTCATTATAGGTTATAGTCACGCATAATTTGGTAGGCTAGTTTAATTTGTTTGCAAACTCCTCTGTAATTCTCTCCTACTGACTGACAAAATAAACTCTACATGTTATAAAATCGTATGACTGGATGAATGCGCCGTTTATTTTTAAGGGCAATAAAACAGTGTTTTTATTTTTACCTTGACTTGACTCTCGGTCATTCCCAGGGAATAGGCGAGTCGAGCTCTCTCTGGACCGGCCAGATATTTGGTCTGCTCGAAGGTTTTCTCCAGGGCGAAGATCTGCTGTCCTGAGAACGTTGGCCTGGAGTGTTTCTTCTTGCCATCCTTGTCCAACATCATGTTTGCTTGAGGAGGAGCACAAAAGAGAAAAGTTCAGCCAAACAAACTCAAATGACGCAAATGATGATGTAAATAGTAAAACCAGGATCAACATCGAACCTCTAGATGTATGTTTTAACAATTGCGCACGTTGGCACAGCGGTTCTGATGCAGGCCGTGAACACACTTACCCGGACAGTGCATCCGCGGGTCTCTCCAGGGCGACCCCTGCATCATTCCAGGCCAGAAGATAGGCGCCCTCCCGGGCAACTCCGTCAAGGGTTTGGGATACCGGGACACGGCCGCGGGGTTAAAGTACATCCCGGCTGATGTGGCCAGGCCGTTGATCCTGGGAAAGCCCGAAAGCAGCTGTCCAGCTGTAGTGATGGGTCTCCCCAATATGTCGCTTATTCCATGCGGGGTTCCCAGCGCGAACTGAGAGTTCAGATTGCTCAGAGGAGTCTTGAACCCGACGGGGTTCTGCAGGGTGTACGGGAATAACGAGTTCTTCATCTCGGTCATGTTGTGCAGCGCTGCCAGCGGGGTGCTGCCCAGGACGAACGCGCTCTGCCGGTTAGTGTCCATCTGCCCCACCGCTAACATGGGTACGAGCGAACGGGGACGAGGCGTGAAAGAAAAGGCATAAAAAGCGCACGCGTGCACGCGAACTTTACCGAGCGCAACTTATCCAAGGCGACGGAAGCACTTCTTGCAACTTTTCAACTCTTTCCACAGTCAAAAGCAAAAGGCGTCCCGCGGTGTTTCACGCGCGTCCTGAAACGGAATCCACTCGGGGGCAGTCGGGAGATTTTACGCCCGGGTTGAGCGCTCGAATATCCCGCATCTGAACATCGGGTGCGCGTCGATGATCTCCGGTTGTGGTGCGAGCGCAACGGGAAGAGCTGATAACCGCGCCGCCACCTGCGACCACGCGTCTCCTATTGGAAGAAGCGCAGGGACGCCGCTCTCTGATTGGAGGACGCGGGCGGGGCATTTGCATGCGCATCATCGGGACAAAGCCGCAGTCCATCAAGCGCGTATTGTAGCGCCATTAATGACGCGCCTGACTGTAGAAATCATTGTTTCGACATTTGACAAAACAGACGCGTTTACTGTATGAGCCATTACAGCTGACAGTAAGTACATTAACCTGCTGTATAATCACATTTTACTGCTCGTTTTTATTCGGGACAAACGTTTATTATTCTGCTTCGTTAAAAAACTATTCGACAACTTTAAAGTGTTAAAAAAAACTCGATTGCATCGTGATTTCTTTTATGTGATTCGTTTGAACGGCTTATTAAAACTTCAATTTTGTCGAGAAAAAAATAAGAAGTTTGTAATGAAAATAACATCTGTTTATTATTTCCTTGCACGCGCAGCTAATTATTTACAGCATTCTTCTGTTATTTCGCGTATAAAATAATTGTAAAACTTATCTTCAAACTGCACTTGTGTTAACTCCATTTTTTTAATCTTAATATTTACATCTTTATTGTTACATGCTGGGATGTTACTAGATAGTATCGAATAACAACAAAAATGCTAAATGACACAGTAGGTGCATCATGGATGGAGAATACAGTGATTTAAAAATAAATGTGTCTGAAGTTTACAGAGTGTCTAATTGACTAACATGTCTAATTTATTTCCATTCGCGAACAGTATCAGTGATTGTCTCTCTCTTCGGTTCATTAAGTGTCAGTGATGCTGATAATATCTAACTCACTGTTTAGTCCACGAGCATCACTTCAGAAACACATTTCTCCTGCTTTGATAAGCGTCTGTCAATAGACCCTCATTTATGATGCTATAGGCACACTTCACACATGAAGTGTTCATTTCACCGTGGATTTGCATGACAGTAACAATATACAATTTTAATACGTAATTTAACACAGGATATACAATATTTTGTGTATGCATACATACGCCTGGTTGTGTGTGAATTGTAGGAGCTGAGAGACACAGATCATTTGTTTAAGAGGCGCGTTCATGTTTTATGGGGCTTTGAGGATGAAATATGAGCGTGCTGGAATTTAAAAGGGTTATTTAGACCTTCATCAAAACTACGAGAAAGGAGAAATATGCACGCTCAGTCTGAAATATGACGACGACTTTAAACATGTTTTGCATTGCAGTAGACTATTACGGGTCTTCAATAATATTAACATGATTTATACAAACAAACAAAAAGGTTTGTTGTTGCTCAGTGTGTTTGCAATAACGAGGCGCACTTTATCATTTTAATTTATACGTAGATTTGATTTTATAATATCACTCAGTCACTTATGTTATTGATAAACCTATTTTGAGTTTGTTTTTCCAGGTACATAATTTAATTTAATTTTGTTTTCCTACTAAATGAGTTTATATTTTCCTCTAAATCGTGTCATTATAATGTCACTCTAAATTAGCTGAGTTCATGTTAATCTTTTATCAGCCGTAAGTTTCTGCTCATAAACGCGTTAAGTGTAATAAAGGAACTCTATTTTTGTCAGTCAGTGATTTATTACTACTAATTATTAGTGTTATTATTAGTAGTTTATTATTGTATACAGTATTGTATTTATTATTGTACACACAATACAAATATATTTGGACAATATATATATATTATGTGTATATATATGTATGTATATATATATAGGCTACATGGTCTTGATCTGTCAGAGTTATAAAGTGCTTGGCCGGCGGAGTCAACCTGTAAATTTAGGCTGAACTAACAGAATCACTCTTTGACTGATTTGTGTGTCAGATATTTTTACTGCATAAACCTGAATACCTGCATCAGATAAACAATATGCTTTATAAAGATGTTGTGGTGATAAAGATAAAACCTTTTTTTATTTGGTGACTTATTTATCAATGAAAACTCGTGTAACTATAATTATAAATTATAAATATTAAATAATATTATTTGAATGAAATATTTTATAAATTTCGTTGTACTTGTTTATATAATGTATTGTTTTTATATATATAATTTTGTACTTCTCTTACTACTTTACTCCTTCTAACAATAAATTCAATGTTGATGTTTTTTCTTTATCGTATCTAACATGTGAAATTCGATGAAATAAAGATAATAAGACAGTTTACGAGTATTTATAGAGACGCTTCCTGACAGTTTTCCATGTTTTCTGTGGACGAGCCCCGAATCAACTTAAACCGAAATAACCAGACATGATAAAAGATGTTTAAGAAAAGAGAAATCTCCATTTATACAGGAATACAGCGACATCTGCTGACCATGTTGTGACTTTACACGTCAATAATTAATGAAAAAAGATAGAAATTAGTGATTTTAGTTTTTCGCATTTTTAAGTTTACATTTGAGCTTATTCGTTTATTTTCTTATAAATGCTTCTTCTAACCTGAACCTGGTGTATTTCTCCAAGTGTTTAAACAATAAGTTTGCTATTTATGAGCACAAATGAACAGTAACTCAACTCTGTAGCGACACTTATTGTAACCTCATTGGTGAAATGTTAAATCCTCCTTCAAGTCTGCTAACTAAACTGGATTCATGTAATATTTCTTTTCTTCGCTGCTTTTCATCTCTGGTTTGCAAACAAACGCCGACCGAATGTTTATCCAATCAGAGGGTGTTTCTTGAGCTCCGCCCACTTGTGTATAAGTTCAGCAGCGGGTGGATCAGACAGCATCAGTTAATCACAGATACATGCAGCAGATCTTCTGTGTATTTGTGTGTATTTGTGTGTATTTGTGTGTTTTTGTGTGTTTTTGTGTGTGTGTCAGTGCGCTCAGATGAGATCCATTTAAAGTCTCTTGAGTCCAGTCACCTGCACGCGCTTCTCAGGTTAGTCATGAACAAACTCGAGATATCCTCGCTGCAGGATCCCAGTCATGGCTTCTCATTCAGTGCCCGTTTAAAATTCTCCCTCTACACTACAATAGTGTCCAAAGTAACAGTACATCTGTATTCAAGCGCTTCTGTCTCTTTTATTTTGACAATGGAAGGGAAAACAGCATCATCCCTACAGACTGTGACCGATTGAAACAGTTTATAAAGGGATCTAGAAACAAAGTCATTTTCTCTGTCTGTGCATCTGCGCTGTAATATTCATCAAGATTGCTGTAAAGATTTATAAAAGGCGGATTTGTAAAAGAGCTATAAACACTAGTAAAGTCAAACATTATTTCACCACTAAATCTTTATAAAGCACCATTTATATTTAAACATTCGTAACTTAGTTTGTGATGCGTGTGTGGTGTGATGCATTGATATTGTTGTGCGCTGTAGTGTATATTCACATCTGCTGCCATCGCGTGGCTGAGTCATGTACTACAGCGCTGCGCAGTGCGTTCAAGCGGGAAAAGAATATTTATATATCTGAAATAAATCATCAAGACATGGCATGTTTATTTCTGATGGATGTTTGCTCTGTGATTAAACGATAGTGACAAAGTCAGTCGCTCTTCTTCAGTTAGAAACCTTCAGTAGAACTGTTGGAGTTCAGCTGCACTTCAGTTCTTCATCCACCAGATGGCGACACACACCAGGCAAAGTCTCTTTTCCTTCAGTAACATGTCACATTAAACATGCTGAAAGAGTTTTGAGGATTGTTGTTTATCGTAAAACTTCTGCTAACGTTTCATACTTTACAACATTTGGTACTCAGCAAACATTATAAAATCATTTATTTACATACAATGTATATCATGAGGAAATGTATGACATCTTATGTTTGTGTATCTTTACCATACACACAATTCTGATTTCACTAAACTGTGGAAATAGTCTCATACACCATGTGTAACCCATGTAGGCATATATCAGTTTTTTTGTGAGTTTGTCTTTGATTTCTCATGCAAATATGCCAAAATAACAGCTGCTGGATGTCATTACACAAATCATGCAGCAGAAATGAATGTAACTATAGTAAATGTTTACAGTGTTTAAATCGGTTTCCCTTCTGAACTGCTGTGCCTATAAGTGTTCTCCATGTAATCTCATTCATGTTTTAGAGAAATTGAGATCTCATCTGTGATTTCTCTTATTTATGAGAAAGTTATTTTAATGCATAAGGGAAGAATTTTATAGATGACAGTTTAATAGTGTGCTGCAGCTCTAGAAATGTTTGCCGTACAGAAAGTAACAAAGATGTTGAGAGAACAGAGAAAATTGCTGTGCTCAGTGTGGATGAGGGTTTGTAAGCAGCTGAAAAAACATTGTTTTCTGATGTCGGTCTCATCTCGATGATTTGCTGTAGTGAGGAGAGAAAAGCTGCTGACATAAAGAGAGTCAGTAGACTTACTCCACTAAGATATAGTGAGATCTACAAACATCAAGCACCGGAAATTTTACCCTGATAGCCCTGGAGAAGATTGTTATTGAAGCTTCAGTCAGGTTATTGGTTTCTGTTAGAAGCGTCTCTCATCCAGGCCTGAGCGTAAATATACATTCTCAGAACAAAATCCTGATTAAAGAGGTCCTGATGGGCCAAAAACTGAACTTCAGGGGTCCAGAATCACTGGAGAATATAAAGTGATTGTCACAGCTCAATGTCTTTTTTATTGTGTTCATTTTTTCTATGGATTATTGACACTAATGACCCACATTTGAATATACAGCAAACACATGTACCTTTTTCTCACTGAAAGCAACAAAAAATATTGATGATTTTGTTCAAAACTTAAAATAATAAAATATTCTATCTCAGACATTACAGGTATTATTATACCGTGATATTTTGATATTGTTATGTCCCAAACAATTATTTATATTTAATTACATTTATTACATTTACATCGTCATTTAGCAGACGCTTTTATCCAAAGCGACTTACAAGTTGGGTAAACAATGGAAGCAAATGGGTCAAATGGGTTTCTTTTGATTGTTATAAGAAACAATCTACAGCGCTTCTATTGTTTGTGAATGTGTCCCGGAAGTTAGCTGCGCATGCGCAGTAACGTTTGATTATGTTATCACTTTGAAACTTATTATAGAAGAACCATTCGTTCAAAGGTTCTTAGGAGAACAATTCAGTTTTCAGTACAAAGAGCATTTTGTGCGACAGAACGCTTCTGAAGATGTTAAAAGTTCTTTACGGAATCATATGTTGAGGATTTTGGGGATTTTGATCAAAACACAAGACGCTTTGGAACATTCTCAGCCCTTCTTATGAAGAACATGAACGAGTGAAACAGAGATTAATATCAAATACTAAGACTTTCTTACATTCACAGTGTGTTGATTTCCATGTCGGTATGATAATCTGTCATGTAGAATCTTGCATTGAAACAGAATAGACATTAGTGTCCCTGTTGTGTGTTACTGTGATCAAATATTTCTGTGGAAAAGATCAGAACAGAACAGACGTGATGACTCAAGACTGTTTTCCATGCAGACAGCACAAGTCTGAGGGATTTTCAGAAGATTTCCTGCACAGATTCTGTTGAGCTCCGGCATGAGTCAATCTTATAGCTTCATCACATTCTCACCGTCCTGCTGTACTCAACGGTTTATAGATGTGAGTTCTTCATATCAATCTTTGATGGACCTGTCAGAGCAGAATGAAGGTCAGTCAGGAGATCCTCAAGAGCACAATCACGTCTCTGCCTTCAGAAATGCAAATGTGAATCTCAAACTGTGTGCAAATCTCATACAGATCCCATAATTGAACACTTTAGTGAGAGAGCGGCGTGCCGAATAAAAGCAATGACGAGACAAAAAACTCCTTCATGAAAAAAAGACAAGGTCCTAAAAGCTTGTTGTTAGGCTGAGTTTCATCTCTGTCAAAACAAGGACACAGTTTGTGGAAAAGGCTGAGAGTTAGAATGCAGAAAGTGTGTTGAGTTAACATTCTGTCCCTCACAGGTGCACTCTCTTGAGAATGTGTTGTGCTGTCGGGATTGTAATGGATGTAATAGATTCTGTGTTCCAGGGTTCACGGGTCGACCCGGTGCTGTTTCACAGTTTAGACTCTCAGATATTCACTGTGATAAATGATCCAGACATCAGTCTCAATGCGAAGGCCGCGTTTCACTTTTTTATTCTATTGCACTCTTAAAAAGTGTTCTTGCAGTGATGCTTCAGACCGTTCCAACACGCCAGGACTGCAGTATGAAGAGATAGGTCATCTGGGCCTTTAACATACAGAATGTTAAACTAGTTAATATATATGACCTCTGTCAAGGTCAAGGTGCAGTTTTTTATTTTATAATAGGGAGGAATTAGACATCAGTTATGATTTGAGGATAAAGAAAAGAGGACAGGATATGACATCATTGCAATGTTCAATATTGTTTATTAAACACTTACGGTACTTTTTTACTTAATTTGTCTTTTTAAATAAAATAATATTCTCAGACATTACACAAGGTATTATTGTACCGTGAGATTTTGAATGTTGCTATGTACCTAATAATTATTTATATTTTATTTATATTAATATTAATTTATGTTATTCTTTTATTGTACAATAATTGTATTAAATAAAAGTTTTGTGGAATTTTGTTTTATGTTCATTTTATTAAATGTATAGGATGACAAAGATCCTTTAAGGAAGGTTTATTTTTAAAAGTGTACAGAAGGAATTAGAACACTAAGCACATTTTGAGTCAACGTCTAATGTATTTATTTATACAAGTAAAAAAGAAGAATATCTTCACATACAACGTTTTAAAATAACACAAACAGACAAAGTAGGTATTTTGTATGTGTAGTATATGTAACTCTTGTGTGGTGTTCATGTTTTTTAAGTTTTGTCACTAAACATTAAAAACTGTTCCAGCAGACCTGAACACCACACAAATGTAAAAGAATGTGAAAATGGTTCTTTCAACCTATGCTCAGGGAGAAGATGTCCAAATCTGTAAACAACCCAGAATTTTTTCACAGACAGTTTCTCTCTCATGTCCCAGTTAATCTGCTTCTTCTTTCTTTGACTTTATTTGTATTGTCTTGGGTTGTAATTGTAATTTGTGCCTTCATCAGCATACATTAGCTTTTAAACACTCATTGATTTACTAACAGTCCTCTTCTCTATGAGAACATGGGTCTGAAAGCATCTGCTCGTATGTTCCCTGCAGAAAAGCTGAAGTCATTTGTCCTCATTAAACGCCTCTGTGAGCACACGACGGCTCATTTGCTTCATGATAGAGATGAACTGGCGTGTACCGATCCAGGACCTGTGAGGCCCGCGCACGCGTCCAGCTTGGAGTCGGGACAACAGGTCATCTGCAATCTCCAGAGAAACTCATTTCACTCATCACACGTGGTGAGATTGTGTTAAAACCGCCTTTTCTGTCCTGTCTCGACGATGAAGATGTATTAGTGGAGGAGAAAGAGAAAACAGCTTCATCCACGGGTCAGAAGATCTTCAGACGCAAACACATGAAAGAACTGCTGCTCGGGTAAAAATCTCTCATGACTCTCCTTCACTGAACTAATACTGCAGCATACTATGGTAAGGTTTGGTTTACTAGAGTAAATACTCATTTGTACCACAGTGTTTTTGGTGTGGAAAGATCTCAGTTTGTCAGTCGGATGTCGGTACATGACAGAAGTGATGGTCGAGACTTTTTTACCCCATAGATCTCAGCGGGGTCTCATCATACCATCGGACAAGTAAAGAACAATACCGCACAGCGAGGTATAAGAGAATCACTCAAAGCCTCTTCTGAACCTGTTGGTAAGTGAGAGGAGATCTCATTTCCTGAAGGTCACACAGCAGGTTTGATTGTTTTATTAATGCACGTATGCAGTAGTGTGTGTCTAACTCGTCTGAACTCACACGTGTTGTAGCACTTGAGAATGATCTTGAGAGTATTTCATGAACAATGTTTTTCTGTGGCTCAGTGGTTAGAGGACGGCGCTAGCAAAATCAAGGTCATGGGTTTGATCCCAGGATTGCACATACTCAGAAACAAATGTAAAGTATAAAGCAATGTAAGTCTCTTTAGATGAAAGCATCCATCAAATGCATAAATGTAAATGTCTCAGTCTCGCATCACACATGTGGTAATGTCACTAAATTGCTTCATTTGTTAACACATCACGAATGTGATTGGATGTCAAACTGAAGTTGTTTCAAATAATGTACAACCAATAACTGATTTATGTGATTTGCTTGAGACACGCTTACAAAAATGTATTTGTATGTGATGTTTTTAAATGAGGCTATAACATAAATCTAGTGCATGTGAGCTGTTTTCATAAAGATGAGCCTGACTGAACAATGATAGTGGATGATAAAACCTAAAAAAAAACCTTGAATAAATGTAGACTATTTGTTTGCCAAAGTTTACATTTTGAATTGAATCATCACTTTTTGGGGTTATTATTCATAATTTGCGTATGAAGAGTTCGGTTCCAAAATAAGATAAAAATCACGATTTTTATTATGTTATCATGTTTTTAATGTGTTTTACTGTGTTAGTTAGCGGATTTTTTTCTGCAGTTTGATTGATATTTATTGGAATGCACAATTTAATTTAATGGAGTGATCTCATTTTGGAACCAAACTCTTAGTGAATATCATTTATATACATTTATATATCTGAAGTTTGTAAATAAAATACATTTTGAAAGTAAATATTCTTATTAGGAGGCACTCAGCAGCAGATGTTACTTCTGTCATGTTAATGAGGAGTTTTGTCAGTTATTCTGTAGATTTCTAAACACAAACGTTGTATTGTTCTATAATCTTTGCATGTCAAATGTAAAGTGAGGTGTGTTAGTTCAGCGAGATGAGACAGAGATGAGACGTGGATACAGAGACTTAAGACATCATGATTGCGTTCTGGGTTCTTAAAGCTCAGATGGATTTCCTGATATTTTATTACAAATGCTGATGGCGCTTGTATTCATAACTATAAAGTACAGTGTCTCTTCAGAGCTTTACAGTAAAACATCAACATTAATGCAAACTGACCCTGCAGAACAGAAGGATTTTCAATGCTGGGGTCTCATTTCTAAACTGTTGCGTAGAAACCGTCATAGGTGTGACCCTGGATCACAAAACCAGTCTCAAGTATACAGGAACGTTTTTAGTAAAAGACAAAAATATATTGTACGGGTCAAAATGATCGATTTTTCTTTTATGCCAAAAATCATTAGGATATGAAGTAAAGATCATGTTCCATGAAGATCTTTTGTAAATTTCCTACCTTAAATATATGAAAACTTTATTTTTGTGAGTGGATGACCTGCTACAAAATGCATCTTGATTCAGGAACTTTAGACATTTGTCATGGAAAACAAGACAAAAATACTAAGAAAATCTTTTTTTGCAGTGTAAATACTTTTCCACGTCAAAATCCGTTTTTATAAATATGAACATAATACGGACGCTTTACGATCAGATCTGTGCGTGCGAGGCCCCAGATGTCTTTCTAACTCTGATGTAAGAGTGATGCCTGATAAGATGATCAACGAATCATGGTTTTACCATAGTATGTTTATATGGTCAATGTTTGTAGAGCATGCACATGTGATTCTCTCTTCTGATGGGTTCTCAGGGCAAACGGAAGGTTCTGAAGAACAATGCTAAAGTTTTCTTCATGAATTTGTGCCGCATCACAGTCCTCGTCCTTTGAAATGGAAATAATGTCTTGTGTCTTCCATAAGGTTTCTCTAGCCTGTGTCCGGTCTCAGATGTCACGTTCTGTAGAACATTAATGATTGAAGAGCAAATATTCTGTGCAGAGAATCTTTTGGAGATATGGATGCATATACTCTCGCCGATCAAATATTCCGTGCATTGCACAGAGTCAAGAGGAGAATACTGAACCCTGTTTGTCCTGTCAAACTCTCACTAGTGAATGATTTATGAAGGCAGCAAATGCTGAAGATATCTAACAGAGCTTTGTTCTCATCTCACTCTTGTACAGTAACTGCTGTATGTTTATAACAAACACTTATTTTTTCATCTCTAATGTGAGAATATTCAGAATAATGTTTAAGTTGCTAACGCCTGTTTTTTCTAATAATATGACAGAAATAGTCGTGGTAAATATTTGAAATGATCAGTGTAGAGAACTCAAAGACAGACGTGTTGTCTGATGTCTCATCACATTCAGACTGATTTGAAATCTCACTGTTGAGCTCATATTTGAGATGCCCGGTTCTAGAACTGTTAATGAAAGAAAGCATTATTAAAGAACTTGTTCAGCATCAGTATCTGTATGAATGTGTGTCAGATTTGGCTCCTGTTGGCACCAAGGTCACAGTACGACCCATGTGATCGAACTGAAACTGAGAATTCACAATAAATTAATCTTCCGGTTCCCAAACAACATTCTTGGAAAAGCTCCCATTGGTTTTCCATCTGTAAAACATGTTTAGGTGAAATGACCGATTACTGTGTAAATGTAGCTCATCTGTCCAGGACAATAATAGACAATAAAAACTGAAACAAAGCCCTGTCCTTTCCTCTCTCTTTTGACAGTTTTCGTTTGAGCCCATTATAACTATTAAAGTGATAGTTCACTTCAGTCATCATTTATTCACCCTCATGTCAGTTCATTCCTGTATAAAGCTGCCTGATGAACACAGAGAAGGATATTTGGAAGAATGTTTGCAATTTTCAGTACCTGGACATCATTGACTATCATAGTAAGAAAAATGAAATGGTAATCAAATGTGCTCAAGAATGCTTTGTGTTCCTAAATTCTTCATTTAGTGTTGAACAGAACAAAAACACAATTATTTTTTCTACTATGGTTATGAATGATGTCCCAACATTCTCACAAATATCTTTCTTTGTGTTCAACACAACAAAAACATTTATACAGGTTTGAAACAACCCGAGGGTGAGTAAACGAAGACATTTTTCGTTTTTGGGTGAACTGTCCCTTAGTATTTTTGGGGGTCATAATCATGCCAATTAAAGGGGCAGTTCACCCAGACATGACCATCCTGAAAACAAGCCTATTTGAGGTTTATATGTTTGAGATTCTGTAAAATGTCTATTTTGTGTTCCACAGAAAATAAAAAGAGCATTCTGCTATCAACCAACATAAGAAAATAGGAAAAATGAGAATTGTTTTATATATCAATTAAACATGCATTGCATTGTTTCCATTACGAACACATCTTGGAAGAAAGGTGAATATTTCAGCTCAATGAACAGAAACATTTTCTAGTGATGGCATTTGAATGAAAGTTATCCACAGAGATGTTCATTTTCATGCTAATTTCTTCCTGTGTGTTATTGTCATGATTATTCAAATCTCCAGACATGATGATTACATACAAATGTCTCCATGAAGACATTTAACCTTTACATGAACAGATGTTCGGTGATTTATCTTTTCATTCTGAATAAAGAATCGTTTTGTATGAACTATAGAAACGCGTTTGCAGCGGAAGCAGACAAAACATCTTTATCTGTTTCATTACGCTTTGTTATAGAAATTCTTATAGAAATTCATTAATTCTTCATATTATTGGGTTTTTGCAAGTCAAGCAAAATTTATGAAGGCCCATCTGAAAACTCACCTGAAATGATCCCAATTATTTCTCAGTGACATCAATAAGATCAAATGAAGATCAATTTCTCTGGAAATCGCTCAGATTTGTATCATCTGCAATCAAAAGTCAATATTATTAAAGATTTCTCATCACATTTACTCAAATCAAGATTATTTTACACCTCCAGACTCTTCATGTGTCTCAACAGTTACACTCTCTCTCATTTCAATCTCGTTTTATTTCTCGTCTTTAAATCTCATCAACATCTGAGCAAACCTTTTTGTGCAAACACATGTGAGGTGATTTCTGTATACTTGGGTAGACAAAAACAAAACTGGTTCCTCTGTCAAGTGAATGAATGTGAGACATTTATGAGTCAGCTGAGTGTCAAGTAGCGACAAAATTGTGTAGAAAGTTTATATTAGTCAATTTTATACACATATATTGCCAATCATTATTATTGTCAAGGAATTTCTCATATGTTCTGCATGATAGTTGTGGAAGATGATTTTGTGCATGCGAGGGGCGTGTGGACCGCAGCTCCATCAGCAGCAATAAATCTTCATCTTTGCCGTGTGCTGACAGGGTGTCGGGATCAAAGCCGGACCACAGCAGAAGCGGGTCACTTTCTGCAGAGTTTCAGTCCTTCATCTGTCCTTCCATTCTTCAGTTTTGAAGTCTTTCAGTCTGAAGTACTGCAGCAGAGAAGAACAGTATTTCCACTGATTTGGGGTCAGTTTTCCAGCATCTCCGTACTCTATATGGCTGATAAGCTTTTAATCTTTATCTTTTTTTTTCCCATTCAGAGTTTTCAACAGACAATCAAAGAGTGTTATAAATAACTGGATGATACGTTGGAAACTGTCCTACATTACAACACGTTTTTGCCATCCTGTCCTCCATATACTTTGAATAAATGAACAAGAATTCAACATACTGAAGATATTTCTGAAAGGTTGACCTTTATTTATGAGTCTCTGGTTGATCTCATGTTTTTGTAGTTTTATAACATTTGCAAATCGCAGTTTTTGTGGGCTGGAACACTTTGCTTTTTGTTTGCAGTGCATACACAGTGGCATCGAGCTGCATGTCAGCAGTGTTTTCTCTGTTAATGGAGAAAGTGACGGTAAGGCTCCGGAGATCTCCAGAGTCCCCGATGCTCTCCACACAATCCAGTTATTCACAAAATACGATTCACGAGGTTATGTGAAAAAAGAGCATCGCTGTGGTATCGACAAAAGCCACAAAATCGTTACTCTGTCTGCGTTGTGACATAAAGTCGCAGTGGGGAATCTGTGCGCATCGACTGTTGAATTACGCAGTGAGACGCGCGCAACACTTCTGAGCAAACCTCAGCACAAGTACTTAAACGCGTTTAGACCAAAGTGAAGATGTATTCATAATAGTCGTGTACAGTTGATGACGATCTCTTCCGACTTTTGAATACATTAAAAGTCTTCTGGGAAACGAAACGGGGTCGTTGCTGGAGCGCACATGTCCGAAACGCGTTAAACTCGAGGAGGTTCACATGCACGATGATGAAGTCTCGCTTACGTGCTTGACCTGTTATGACGAACCTATTTAAAGCTACTGCAGTGAGGGAAGATTACAAAACAACATGAGAATTGATTTAGGACACTCAACAAGTCCACCGGACTGACCCACTTTGATCTCGGGCTATTCCCTCGCTCAGTTATAGACAGCTGGTACTGTATATAAATACAGCATGAGACAGTCATACACTCAGTGGCATCTGTGTGCAGTGGATGTGACGGAGCGGGACCAATGCGTGCACACTTTCCCCAAATGTGATGCGCACCGGCACCGGCACCGGCACCGCGCTCAGCTGCTCTAGTGCTGTTCGCCTACTTTTGCTCATTTGAAAAGATGGAATCGTTCGCGGTGGCACTAAACGGTGTAATTCACTCAGAAGATCCTTTCTCCGGACCTCTGACATATGTTGAGCCATGGAACTATACATTCTTGGCTGTTTTAATGTTTATTGTGACGACTTTGTCTCTGTGTGAGAACGGCGCGGTGATGCTCGTCACCTTTCGGTTCAAGCAGCTGCGACAGCCTCTGAATTATATCATTGTCAATTTATCTCTCGCTGACTTTCTAGTGTCGTCGACTGGAGGGGTAATAAGTTGTGCCACTAACTACCACGGATATTTCTTCTTGGGTCAATGGGCTTGTGTTTTGGAAGGATTTGCGGTCACATTTTTTGGTAAGTCATGCAAACTAAGTTTATATATTGCCTTTTATAATATAATCTCTATGTTAATGTTCAGAAACTCTGTCGTAGTCTGGCAAACTCTTTTTAATAGCGCAGAACCAAATTGTAAGTATGCCGTTGATACTATAATGATAATGTTTTAAATAAAAATGATTGTAAACAAAATGTGATAGTAAGAATTTCATTTTTTGCGGTGTAGTTTGGCATCAATTATGTTTGAATCTCTAAGTATTTTTGTCTTGTTTTTAGTAAAAAAACGTCTTAGATTAATATACTATTACTTGACAAGAAAAGAAACCAAATATATTAAGTCTTGCTTTATTAAAAATAATATAAGAATTAAGAAAGTTTGTGGTAAAACAGGCAAAAAAAATCTGCCAATGGGGTGAGAAAGATACACTTGAATTTAGTTTGACCTTTTCCTCAAGTCCCTAATTCAATTTCCTTTTTTTCACACCTTTGGTAGATTTTTTGGCTTGTTTTTACCATAAACTTACTTAATTCTTATAATTTTCACCTTAAAAAGAGACTAAATATCTTAGGTCACTTTTCTTGTCAAGGAATTGCATCTTGATTTAAGAATATTTAGGAATTTGTACAACAGAAAGAGAAAAACACTTAGTAAGAATGTCATTTTTTTGTGTATTGCTATCATTCATCTATTACATTATATTCTAGGATATCATTATGAATAGGCCTACTTTATATGATAAACTACAAAGGAGATAAGGCACACATTAAAGTTCATTATCATTTATAAACCTACAGATGACTGAAGCTGTGGTGTGATGCTGGTTTTCAGGAGTTTGCTGTAGTTTCTTCAGGATGGTGACCATGATCGTGAAAACTTGATCAGATTAGTTTATCAGCAGATAAAGCCTTCATGATTTTTATCACAAGGGTCAAAAGTTGATGTTCATTTTCTGTTTGACATGAGATTGTGTATCACAGCATCAGACGTACAGTAAAGCTGAGTCAGTACATCAGACAGAAAAATCATAATATAGTCAATTGTTTATCTCATACAGAGGCTCATTCCATTAATAATGAAGGAAGGACAAAAACAAATCATAAATCACAAGAATTATTGAAATGAAAAAAGCTCAACAAGAATAGAAACAAAGGAATCATCAACCTAAAAATGAAGATTCAAATGATCCTCATATTGCACCGGACATGAATGACATTGGTATTTCTGTGGAAAACAAAAGAAAATGTTTAAAAAGAATGACAGCAAATGACTGAATTCATAATTTTACCTGAAGTTGATCTTTGTCACAGAAAACAAAAGTTGCTGTTTATATAAATCATTATTTTTTAAATGAAGATTTGACCTCAGATTCTGTATATTGAAGATCATCAAAGTAAAACAGAATGTTAAAAGAGATGAGCCACAAAACAATAAAGGACAGAAATAAACTATCCCTCAAAGAATTCAAATAAATATTTAATATTCAGACTCTGACAGCTCAAGTGTTTTCTTCTAATGTAATTATAAGGTACAAGTTGCACAGTTTTGTCGAGCTGTCATCAGATCACATGTTAACAGCGAGGACCATGTGACTTCATCATCAAAACATATGTTTGTCTTTATAAATCTCTGTCAATCTCCAGGTATTGTGGCGTTGTGGTCTCTAGCCGTCCTGGCGTTTGAGCGTTATTTTGTCATCTGTCGTCCTCTGGGGAACATTCGTCTGAGAGGTAAACACGCAGCACTGGGTCTGCTGTTCGTCTGGACCTTCTCCTTCATCTGGACAATACCGCCTGTGTTGGGCTGGTGCAGTTACACCGTCAGCCGCATCGGAACCACCTGTGAACCAAACTGGTGAGAAACCAAAGGAACCACAGCGTGTCTGATCTCTGATCTATTCTGTATGATTTCTAACAGTTCCACACGTTAAAACTTACATAGCTTATACACACATGATCTACATTATCACAAAGATAATTACAGCTTTAACAAACCTATCAATTACACCTGTACCGTTTCAATCAGAATGTCTGAATCCGACTTTTTATTAAGATGAGCGGTGAACTTTGAGTGGTTATAATGTTTTTAAATTTTCAGACAGTAAATACGTTTTGAGTTGTACTGTCTTTGTCTCTCTTGAGGTGTCAAAGTCTTCTTTAAAGAACTGTAGACTGTTTGAAAGGTAAAGATTGAGGGTCAGATGTTAATGAATTGTTATACTTATATTTTCTACCATAATGTACTAGAATTATGGACGCAAAATCTAAAAATAAACTGAGTTCAAATCTTCCATTGTTCTTCATATGCAGATTATCCAAATGTCTGAGAGTTGTTTTCCTTCTCAAGAAGAGAGCGCTGCAGAATTTGGATCTTATATGTCTTGAGTTATTATCAAACGGACTCCTTTTGCCTCATTGGACCAATTATCTCTGCTCAAATTTACTCTCCGTTTTCTATTAATGAGACGGGTTTACCCGTGCGCGTCGAGCAGGATTTACCTTTGACATTTTCATCCTCAGAGCTTTTGCCTCAGATTTTCTCTGTTGTGCTGACGGAGCAGTTTTAAGTGTTGTACAGTATTTATCTCTCAGCGTTTCTGAGCTTCCGGCTTTAACACCTGCTTGAACTTTATCACCCCTCAACCCCCTGTATCTCTGATGTGATGTGACTGAGATCAACACGTCCACATCCACAACAACACGTCGGTCAGCACATTAACCTGTCAATACAGTCTCATTGAGATCTGATTCAAGAGAGTTTGAAACTCAAACTGAACATTTTCTGTGAACAGAAGTATACCGTATATTTCATGTTCAGAAGATCACGCTGTGTTTATGAAAGCAGATTTATTAACACAGTCTGTAAGTGTTTATAAACCATGACACAGATGACACATCTTGCACTCACTGGCTTTGTCCCTGTGCAGGTATTCCGGGAGGTTCCATGATCACACCTTCATCATCACGTTCTTCATCACTTGTTTTATTCTTCCGCTGGGTGTGATCATAGTCTGTTACTCCAAACTGCTGAGGAAGTTGAGAAAGGTCAGTCAGCACTGAACATCTGTCACACCGCAGTAACGTTCTAACATTGCCGGTGTGTTAAAAGTGTCTCTCAAGCCTGTCAGTAAGTTGAAGCATGTTTAAGGAAGTCAGTAATGGTCATATCGTAGCAACCATCCGCACTCAATATAACCATGTTGTATTTGGATTATTTCGTCAGCACAGATGTGTGTTGTCAACACTCATACACACCTTTGCAGGTGTCCAACAGTCATGGCAGGCTGGGAAATGCAAGGAAACCTGAACGTCAGGTGACCCGTATGGTGGTTGTAATGATCGTAGCATTCATGGTGGCCTGGACTCCGTACGCTGTTTTCTCTGTCGTGGTCACCGCCCATCCGAGCATTCATCTGGACCCTCGACTGGCAGCTGTCCCAGCGTTCTTCTCCAAAACAGCAGCGGTTTACAACCCCATCATCTATGTGTTCATGAACAAACAGGTAAACTACATACTCCTGTCAATGTGATCGTTTTAACTGAATGAAATACATATGAATCGCTCACAAAAGATTCATGTTTACACATACATGTTTGAATTTTGGAGAGGCCTTTGTCCAAAGTCAATTCCTGTGTTCATTCGATGTGTTCAGTATGTGTGTTTCCTGGAAATCAAAAGCCAATTTTGTAGCTGACGCATTACATCAAACTGTATCTGATTTGCCCAAGACTGCTTCAGAAATGGTCAGTCTAAAATGACGACACATGAATGCTGTTTTTCACCACAGGATCCTAATGAAATTTCCAGCATTACACCAAAACAAACCAGAGCCAATCAGAAAACTGATGGACCAAACGCACAAGACATTTAGCAGAGGTGTCAGAACCTGCAGGAGGAGAACTATAGAAAAAACTCTCCAAAAGACCTATAGAATTCAAATGTATCACAGCTGAGCCCTATAATGACAAGACACATATTCGATGAATGTACTGTATAGCTGAGCCTTAAAGAACCTAAAGACTTAAAGTCTAGTAGCAGAGCCATATAGAACCAGAGACATTTATAGCGCATGTATAAAGAGCTTAAAGTATATAAAGGAGAGGCAGAGACCTATAGAATAAGAGACCGTTACAGTGAATATATAGCAGAACCTTGAAGAATTTAAAGAATAGAAGTATATACATTAGTACCAGAGACCTTTAGTATAAGCGTATATATCATAAGAGCCCTATAGAACCAGAGACATATGTACAGTATACGTATATATCACCTGAGCCATATGGAACAAATGCTTATAGAATTAGAGTATATAGCATAAGAGCCCTATAGAACCAGAGACATATGTACAGTATATGTATATATCACCTGAGCCATATGGAACAAATGCTTATAGAATTAGAGTATATAGCATAAGAGCCCTATAGAACCAGAGACATATGTACAGTATATGTATATATCACCTGAGCCATATGGAACAAATGCTTATAGAATTAGAGTATATAGCATAAGAGCCCTATAGAACCAGAGACATATGTACAGTATATGTATATATCACCTGAGCCATATGGAACAAATGCTTATAGAATTAGAGTATATAGCATAAGAGCCCTATAGAACCAGAGACATATGTACAGTATATGTATATATCACCTGAGCCATATGGAACAAAGGCTTATAGAATTAGAGTATATAGCATAAGAGCCCTATAGAACCAGAGACATATGTACAGTATATGTATATATCACCTGAGCCATATGGAACAAATGCTTATAGAATTAGAGTATATAGCATAAGAGCCCTATAGAACCAGAGACATATGTACAGTATATGTATATATCACCTGAGCCATATGGAACAAATGCTTATAGAATTAGAGTATATAGCATAAGAGCCCTATAGAACCAGAGACATATGTACAGTATATGTATATATCACCTGAGCCATATGGAACAAAGGCTTATAGAATTAGAGTATATAGCAACAGAGCCCCGTAGAACCAGAGAACTGTAGAACCATAGACTGTTACAATTACTGTAGAAGAGCCTTAAAGAATCTAAAGAATAAAAGTTTATGCAGTGGTTGCAGAGACCCATAGCACATGAGCCTGATAGAACAGCAGACAGTGTAGAAACTGAACTGTTGCCATGTCTGCTTATTTTTTTGTTATCATACAAGACCTAATGGCCCTCTCTCACAGACAAGACTTTAGGCTAGCCTCAGACTAAAATGAATGTGTGACCTGTCTTACTTAATATTACTTGCCCAGAAATATCCTCAAATATATCAGTGGCATTGTTTTGTCTCAAAATGCACACCAATAAAGTATTCTTCTAAGGCATATTTATAAAAGCGACATAAATATCTTCATTCAACTA
This sequence comes from Triplophysa bombifrons, assembly GCA_029783895.1. Taxonomy (NCBI): domain Eukaryota; kingdom Metazoa; phylum Chordata; class Actinopteri; order Cypriniformes; family Nemacheilidae; genus Triplophysa; species Triplophysa bombifrons. Next base: position 394,683 of record CM056459.1, on the reverse strand, counting down.
AGGCACAGTCCTGGCTTAAGCTAACCGGGCCAATATGTATTATTTTGAGTCATTTAAACACATTTGGAGTTTTCTGCACTAAGGGAAAATGTATACATGTTTGATTGGTAAACTGAAGTAAATTTTCATCTAAAGTAGGAAGGTTTACTGTGTCCCAGTTTCAGACCCCCACTTCTAAATAGGTTAGCTTTCAGCTGACAGAAATACCAGCATGCTAGATGTTCCTCAAGCCAGATGTTTGTGAGCGCATAGGACAGTGGATTCAGAGAAATTGTGAGATGCTATTGTGAGATGACATCGGTTGACTAGATTTGACATATTTGACATAAATTACAGAAATAAAATATAAATAAATACCTCCGGTTGTGGATCAAACCGGCCGCAGTCAAACAGAAAGTATAATGAATTATTGAGCAGTTGTGGAGGTTATTTGATGTAAACTGGGTTTGGCAGTGAGCTGTCTGTCAGACGGCTGAACTGAAACTGTCAGTGTGTGTGTGCAGAACTCAAGCCGAGAGAAACACTGTGACATCTGAATTCTGTCCACAACTACTGCACGATATGTACCTAATGCACAAAACCATGTCCATCTCTCCATGAAGTCTGAGGAACCTCCAAAAATGACTATTGACAAGAAATAAAATAACATATAAAAGATTTGTCCACCAAGTAACGCATGGCTAAAATGAAGAGAAATGAAATAAATGTATGGTCTTGTTTTTATATCCAGATGGGGACCTAAATCTGATCACACACAACATCTCATGGGGACCCGCGTCTCAGTGGGTACCCAAATTGAGGTCTCCATGGGCAACAGAGCTTATAAATCATACAAAACAATATTTTTTTAAATCTATAAATGCTAAAAGTTTTCTATGATCTTTAGGTTTAGGGGGTAAATATACAATTTGTACAGTACTAAAACCATTACGTCTATGGACTGTGACCAACGGAGATATTAAACCAGACATGTGCATGTGTGTGCACTGAAAAAAACATCAAATTTGATTCATTTAAATACGTTAAATCAACATAATTTTTATAAAATTTTGCCACAACATGATTTTTTTATGTTCAGTTATGTAACTTAATTCATTCAAGCTGGCACTACATAAATTATTTGTGTTGTTTTAACATATATTTGCTACAACTAGGCAGAGGATTTATATTTCCCAGCACGCTTCGCGTAAGACTGCATTTTGAGACTTATTTTCTTAACTAAGTGTTTTGTGCTTACCATTGTTTGTAAAAGTGTTGCCTTTGTTTAGGTAGTGAGCGGTTACATATTTTAATTAGAATTAAGCTTGGTTAACTTCATATCTTGTTAGAGATAAAAGAAAATGTAAGTCACATTTACTAAAAACACTAATGTTGAGAACGTTAAATGAACATATGAAACGTTAACATATAAAAATTGTGTTTAACATTATTTTAGTAGGAATGGCAAAATAAAACCTAGTTAACCTGACAAAATTCTCTCTATTATGCATTGCAAAACCTTATTCAGTAGATGTGACACAAATTAATTTAATAAAGACTTCTAAAAAAATTAAGTTCAAACAACAAGATTATAAAGAATTGTTTCAAACAAATTAGATTTAGTCAGAGGAATATAATTCAATTTCTTGGAAAAGTTTTCCTTAATTTAATTAAGTTCGTTCAACAACTTTTTTGTGTGTGTGCGCGTGAACTACATTGTGCAGATTCATTATTTCCCCGTTGAACCGACAGCAGCAAATTCTCCTTATTATCTAAAGTTCAACGAGCAACAATCACTCTCATGTGTTTTAAAGTAAGTTCAGGACAAGTACACTAATGAGTGCTAATGAACAGTGACTGAACAACAGCAGGTCAGCTGTGAAACACTCTGTAAAGTAATCATTAATTGTTTCCACATTAACAATCATGACCTCATCATGATGAACTACATTTACCCTCCTGATACACCAGACTCAACACACATGCAGAAATACCTTCAGTCTACTTTTGATCAACTTCTCAGAATTTACACTTCAGTATTCTTGACTTGTAGTGACAGAAAAGTCCAAGGTCACTCAATGTTTGGATGATTATCTATGTCAAAAAGACTTTACGTTTACTTTAAAAGTGTACATTCATTAACTAAACGTGTGCTACAAGTGTTGAACTAGTATATGTACTCATGGTTTGCTTCTGTTACATTTAAAACACTTACTTAAAAAAATGGGCCGAATAAGTCCCGAGCAGTGTTGCAGAACAGCTCTTTCAGTACACTTGATATTAGTATACTTATGTTCTGTTGCTGTAAACTGCTTAAAGAATATTCAGTTAATTTAAGTTATTTCATTAAAGCATATATTGCAAAGATTCTTCTGATAAAAATCTCTTGTGTATTTTTAAGGTGTTTTGTGCTGAGTTCAGTGCTGAACGCAGCAAAAACAAAACCAACTCAGCACTGAAACACAAATGAACACAATCTACATGTGATGCGTGAAAATGTCTGTATATTAAAGTTGAGGAACATGCTCAGCATTGCTCACATGTGATGATCTGCTCAGTTTAGGAAGTGTCTGATTCAGCTGGTGAGCTGCAGAGACATCAGCACCATCGACGGAAATGTGAATCAGACCACCGAACGCGTGGGACTGACCAATGAGAGCCACACAGGAGAGATGTCAGCCATCGCCGCCCAGATCCCAGCGGCCGGACCCGTTCAATCCAAACCTGAAGAACAACCCAGTGAATGCAGCCTCTTCGGTCAACTTCCCATTCCTGAGAACAAAGTCTGTCCCAAGTGAGGACAACAAACTCCACATGACTTTTCTAACTAATGTACTGAACTTTGAAATGTGCAGAAAAAGTGAATAAGGTCTTACAGCAGAAGTTCAGCTAGTGTAAGACTGAAATGTTGAAGCATCAACGCAGCACATCATTTACAACAGAAAACTACACAAAACTCATCAGTCTACTTTAAAAAAAATCATTTAAAGAGCCCCTAATCCAGAAAATGCACGTTTAAATGTTGTTTGAACATATCTGTGTGTAAGGAGTGTGTTTACAGAACGACCCTAGAACGATAAAAATCCACACATTCATTTTTTTAAATCCTTCAAAAACCTGAACAGTCCTCTTGAAGGAGCTGTTGGCATCCTCTCGGTAACTTGACGTCACATTGTTTGAGGCCTCCCTATGACTGCTGATGGTCTCTGGCCTCATCCACTTCTACACTGTCCGCCATTGTTTTCACGCTGGACTACTTACAGTGAGCTACAGAATGTTTTGTAAACAAACAAAGTGTTTTGTTATTGTTGTCAAGTCTTCATTTACTCCACACGTCGAGCCTCTGAAGACGCTTCGGATTAGTTTTATTTCTCAATGAATGTGCAGAAGACATCAGGTGAAGTAACTTGACAACGGGATGCTTCACAAACCAATATCAGCAAAATCCCGGATTCATAACGGGTTGTGCTTTCACTTGTTATAGATATGATGTTTGTTCTGTGTACTGTTGAATAAAAAAAAACAATGTGCGCGTTTTAAAGATAAAACTCGTTTGTGTATTCACTTATGGCAGGCCGAATTAGCTCAAATTGTAAAAATGTAATTATAGAGCTCTCTAATTTAATTCTTACTTGTGAAAATGCAAATACGACAAGTAACACTGGGGACAATTTAAGACGATTTTATTTTGCCTGCCATAGAAAACGCCATTCCATTTTTATAGAAATGGTGTGTTTGTCCTGTGTATTGTCACTTAAAAAAACAATGTGCACGTTGTAAAGACATAACACGTTTGTGAATTCAATCTTGGAGAGCATGTTTTCTGTTTTTTATAGATATGAGGTGTTTGTCTGTTCACTCAGAAACTGTGTGTTCAGTTTTAAATAAAAAAAGGATACCTTTGCCCTGTACTTTGACTTATAGAAAACAATGTGTTTAGTTTTAAAGATAAGAAGTGTTTCTCATTCGCTTTTTGTGACTATTCTCCTCAGCACTGGCCCACACAGCCCTGTGCTTTCTGCTGGAAAGGGGGCGGAGACCAGTAGGTCATTTGCATTTAAAGAGACACGCACCAAAACAAAATGTTTTTCCTCACTGGCAAAAATGGACATTTAGGGCAGAGTATAATAAAACATGCGTGGTGTGTTTTTGTCATGTGTAGCGGGTATAAGAGCACACGACAATGGAGTAGAATACAAAAAGAGGGTCTCTTTAATAATCCACCAGGAGCAAACAGGAACAGAAACTGCACGACAACTTCAACAATACCAGGCAACCAAACGGGGCAAAACACAGGGCTTAAATATACAGCGAAACAGAATCAAGGGAAACAGAAACAGGTGCGGGACTCATGAACAACTTTGGAAACTAATGAATGAAATCAGGCAAAAATGAACAGAACTAAACCAGAAAAAACATAAAAGAACCGTGACAGTTTTGAGCTGAAACTTCACAGACACATTCTGTGGATTCCTAAGATTTATATCACATTTTATAAAAGGGCTAGAGAAATACATTACCTTTATATTCTGGGATGTATCAGGCTTTTCTTAACATCCAAACAATTAGTACTTAACAAAATCCTACAATCAGGTTCTATTCTACAGAATTTTCCATCAAATATGTGCTGTCTATATGTTGCATTGCTGAAGTAAAGTCATATTTTCAGAAGTTATAGGAAACTTACGCCATTAAAAAAGTATTTCTGTGAACAGTCCATATTGAATGTGTCTAAAATCATCTACGTTCATCTATCTATATTGGGAAGTCAATACTCAATAAAACTGTGTTATTTATATTGTATTTCTCAGTGCTTATTATTACTGCACTCACTGACGGTCCATAAAACTGACAAAACTTTGTCCCTGTTTGACAAGACAGTTTTCCAGTCACTCACACAAGAGTTAAAGTCTCGCTAGACAAAAGTTTGACTATGACATCATTCTGCTCCAGAATTTCTGTTGTCTGTAATATACGCTTACTGTCAAGGTCCGGGGAGGATAGAACCCAACAGCAGGCAAAAGTGGTGGGACAACAAAAGATTTGAATAAAAAACATAAAAGAAAAAACCCATGATGATGTAAACATATACGGCACAGAAACTAAACAGCAACAAAAACACTACCCACGTGGGGCAAATCACAGACTGGGATTAGACTAAAGAAACACAGCAATAACACAGGGTATAATTCCAACAAGGCTGGGAGTCATACAGGGTATCACACGATGCAAGACAAATAGATCATGCAAGCAAAATGAAAGAGCACAGGACAGCAAACACAAGAGCATTAAATATGATTTTTTTGAATATGAAATTTTTACATGAATTAATTCAAAATTAAGGTAAAATGTTAAAAAAGTGCACTTGTACTGGACCAGTGTTGGGTAATTTATTTGAAAAAGTTATTAATTACTAGTTAAATATTCAATAGTGTAATTCGATTACAAATGACTCTCTCCAAAAAGTATTTAATTACTAATTAGTTTATGTATCCTGCATCAACCTGGATTAGTTCATTGAGTCAAGGACAGACATGAAATGGCTCTTTAAATCCATTAAAATAAATAATATAAACTACCTAATGTAGTGTTATTAACTAACCAAAGTATACAAATGTGAGAATTATACATCAAAGCACAAATTTTAAAGTTAGACTTATATTTTTTATGTAAATTCCACTATTGCTCAGACATATATTACATTATGAGTATTTAGTTTAATTACTTTAGAAGTAACTGGAATTAAATTAAAGAAAAAATAAAAGTAATCCCTTACTTTCCATTTATAAGAAAAAAGTAATTAAATTAAAATAACTAAATACTTAACTAGTTACACCCAACACTGTTCTGGAGCATTATTTCATCTGGTACATATGAATAATCGAGTACACATGAACATGTGAGAAGTACAAACATCACACAGGTCTTTATTCGCTGCTAGAACATCATTAGGACTTTGTGCCTTAATTATTTCCGCACTTTTCCTCCGGCTTGTATTATTTATCCCACACTTCCACAGAAACACACAGTGAAATGAAAGACCCGGGCACCAGGGACGATCACACAGAGAAATGATACTGACTCTGCATGGACTATTCCACTCCTCCAACTTACCTCTACAGCCCAACATCACACACACACCTTCATGAAACATAACAAAGAGAGAAAGAAGGTGTGCTTTACAACAACACGTCCAGTGACCAGCACAATCTAAAACACTCATATCACAGATGACTTTAACTCTGTTCAGACTACACACTAATAAACTCCGTCGGTGGACATCCAAAGCCTGTGTGAACACAGAGGAGTCACATGTTTTCCTGCATGATGGCCGTTCGATTGAGAAACAGGCTTTGGATGTGTCAGTCACTATTAATAGTTCAGTTCAGATGTGTTGGCTGTGCTGTACGAGTACCGCACTAGAAACCATCCAGACGCGTCTCATAATCCAGCAGAAATCAATCGCAAACGGTCACCTCCACTCTTCTGAATGCACTAAATGTTTGTCTCAATGATTTGAAAATATTTAAAGGAAAGATTCAATCCAAACCATTTCAGTCTGTGAAACACAGAACCCGGCGTCCACACTTCAAAAAATTACATCCTTACTTAGTGTTTTTGTCTTGTTTTCCAGTACAAATTCAACACTTACTAGATAACCTTTGTCCTCTCTCCTCCAGACCAGCTCATGCCACTCCCCGCTGCCCCTGGCTGTCTGACATCATCCATGAACAATGTAGTACACTCGGGGCTGCTGAAAGGAAATGGCGCAAGACCAAGAACCCTGCTGACCTAGGGGACTACCAGTCACTACTCACCTCTTTCTCTGCTAGTGTTACCACAGCAAAAATGTCTTTCTATACCACCAAGGTAAGCAATGCATCTAACACTCGACAGCTTTTCAAGACATTTAACTCTCTTCTTAGCCCCAATCCTCCCCCGCCCACTTCATCATTGACTGCGGAAGACTTTGCTGTATTTTTCACTGACAAAACATCATCCATCAGCAAACAATTCTCGGTACCTCAGACCTTGGGAAACACCTCCCACACTTCAACCATCGAACTCTCCTCTTTCAACCCACTTAAGGACACTGAAGTCACCAGGCTTCTCTCCAGCCACCCCACCACCTGTCCTCTTGACCCTATCCCCTCCGATCTCCTTCAGGACATATCCAGCTCGCTCACACCTGCACTCACACACATCATCAACACCTCCCTGCTCACCGGCACTTTACCATCCACATTCAAACAGGCCCAGGTCACGCCCCTACTGAAGAAACCAACATTGGACCCTTCTACTCCCGACAGTTACAGACCTGTCTCTCTCCTCCCATTTATAGCAAAAACACTTGAAAAAGCAGCTTTCAACCAGGTGTCTTCCTACCAATCCCAGAATAAACTACTGGATGACAAGCAGTCTGGCTTCAAAACAAACCACTCCACTGAGACGGCACTGCTATCGGTCACAGAAGCACTGCGGCTAGCCAAGGCGGAATCTAAATCCTCGGTCCTGATTCTGCTAGACCTATCTGCAGCGTTTGACACTGTCAATCACCAGATACTGCTAGCAACCCTGTCATCACTAGGAATCACAGGCTCTACCCTCCGCTGGTTCAAATCCTACCTCTCCGACAGATCCTTCAGGGTGTCATGGAGGGGCTCGCTGTCCACGGCTCACCACATGATCACTGGGGTCCCTCAGGGGTCGGTGCTTTGACCGCTGCTTTTTTCCATCTACACGACATCACTGGGACCCATCATACAGGCACATGGCTTCTCATATCACTGTTATGCCGACGACACCCAGATCTACATCTCGTTTCACCCAGACGATACCACTGTAGCAGCTCGCATTACAGCCTGCCTCGAGGACTCTCAGCTTGGATGAAAGACCATCACCTCCAGCTGAACCCTGCCAAGAACGAACTACTCGTGTTTCCGGCACACCCTACGGTCCAACACGATTTCAACATCCATCTTGGCAATACCACAATCACCCATTCCAAAACAGCCAGGAACCTCGGAGTCATATTTGATGAACAGCTGTCCTTCAATGATCACATTGCAAAGACAACACGGTCATGCCGATATGTCTTATTCAACATTAGAAAGATCAGACCCTATCTCACGGAGCATGCGGCACAACTCCTTGTCCAGGCCCTGGTAATCTCAAGGGTGGACTACTGCAATGCTCTCCTTGCTGGTCTACCTGCAAAGGCTATCAAACTGCTTCAGCTGGTTCAGAACGCAGCAGCACGCCTCGTCTTCCAAAGGCCCAAAAGGGCTCACGTGACTCCCCTTTTCATCTCTCTTCACTGGCTACCGGTTGCAGCCCGTATCAGATTCAAGTCACTAATGCTTCCCTACAGGACTATCACTGGATCTGCACCGGCTTACTTCCACACCCTCCTGCACTCCTACACCCCATCAAGATCCCTGCGCTCAGCAAACCAGCGGCGTCCTTTATTGCCTTCTCATAAGGACAGTAAATCGCTCTCCCGCTCTTTCTCATTCACAACTCCTTCCTGGTGGAACATTCTTCCTAACTCTGTCCGTTCAACCACATCTCTCACAACATATAAAAAACTACTTAAAACCCATCTCTTCTGTGAATACTTGACAAACAAATGAAAAAAAAAATACACTAACCCTTTCTCTCAACAGGTAGTGGTCTAGCTTTTGTTGAAACCAGCAACTTTGTATTGGCACCTAATGTATTATGGCTCCTGTATGAACTATCGCTTATTGCTCCTAAACTCTTTGTAAGTCGCTTTGGATAAAAGCGTCTGGTAAATGTCTAAATGTAAATGTAAATGTACAAATGTCTAAAAATTATTGAATCAAGATGGAGTTCCTTGATGGGCAAAATGACCTTAGATCAGGGGTTTTCAAACTTTATGATGCCAAAGAATGCCAAATATGATAAACCTTATGTGAGAGACCCCCTTTTCTAAAATATATATCAATCTATATTTTTTCTGTGTAAAGAAACGTTTAAATTTGGTTAGATAAATAGTAAACAGGATATTATATGACAACACATTGTTTCAAAACATAAATAGTCGGCAACAATTTAAATTTGAGTCCCAAAAAAGAAACAATAGTGAGACAAACTCACTAGAAAGATACAAGTATAAACAATTCTGGAAACTATCCATCTCAATAATACGCAGATAAATACTGTGGACTTTTAGCATTTTTCTGGGGGATTCTTGCCACCTTCTGGAGGCCCCTTGTGTGTCCCCGGACCCCGTTTGAAAACCCCTGCCTTAGATAATAAGTCTTGTTTTTAGACAAAAAAATAAGAAATTTCAGTGAATATGTGCTTAAAACAAGCAAAAAGTTCTGCCAATGGGGTAAGAAAAATAATCTTGAATTAAGTGACTAAGAAAAAGGTAAACGTTAATTCAAGATTCATTTTCATATTATTTGTCTAAAACAAGACTTATTTTCTCAGGTCATTTTGCTCATCAAGAAAATTCATCTTCATTCAATAATTTTTATGCATTTGTACTGGAAAACAAGACAAACATTCTAGGAAAGTCATTTTTTGAAGTGCGGATGCCGGGTTCTCTGTTTCACAGACTAAAATGGTTTGGATTGAATCTCTCCTTTAAATGTTTTCAAATTATTGAGAGAAACAATAAGTGATTCCCATTGTTTAACACATCAATATCATTATAGTAATTGTCCAGTTTAATACATAAAGAGATTAAACAGCCCTAGTCTGCTCAGTGAAGCCTGACAGTCTCTATTGACATATGCTGTGTTCACTCGATATGAAAACAGAATGAGGATTGCCCTCCGGAGACATCACACTGTCTGTCAGTTCTCTTTCATAACCCGCGTCATGTGTTGAGTGAGTGTCATTAGCAGCTGTAACCGGAAGCATATATATCTTATATATGTTTTCCTGTAGCTCAGTGGTAAGAGCATTGCTTTAAACAACGTTGTGGGTTCGATCCCAGGGGATTGCAAATACCTATGTGAAACGTATAGGATAAAGCAATGTCGCTTCTGATAAAAGCGTCTGCCAAATGCCTAAATGAAAATATATCATAAGCTGCATATCTTCTGATGATATTCTAATATTGCACAACACAATTCATGAAATTCATATAGACACAAGCACATACAGTAAGTTTTCAGACTTCAGATCACTCATGCAAAACACTCGCAAAACTAAAGGCGCCGCATGATGCCAACCATTTGTTTCACAAAAGAATCTTCGCAGTGGTCAGGGTTCTTCAGACTCTGTTGAGACGAGAACGAAATACTTATTTTAAGAATCTTTGACTGCATGGTTCTTTTGGGAACCAACAGTTCTTCTATGAGATTGCTGTGAAGAACCCTCACTCTGTTATCTGTCATGAATTTGGGCAGAACCCAGGTAATTGGAGAGTAATGGGTTAACAAAAAGACTTTAATGTGAATACTAAAATACAAAACCCACGAGGGGACAAAACAGCAAGAAATCCAAAATTCTAAATTACAAGTCAACAAAACACACTAGGCAAGACAAGACTTTCCACTAGGACTCTCGAACGATACGGACAAACTATAAACAACGAACTGGTATGGGACAATAAACAAGAGGGCCTTTAGAAGGGAAAACTAATGAAGGATAATTATACAGGGCTGGTGACGGGCAGGTGACGGGAATCAAACACGAAGGGGAAGATTACGGGGAAACATGGGGGCGGGGATAAGAGATGCGACCGGAGGACGTGTCTCCACACAGAACATAAAAAGCACCAAAGACATGGTACTGTCACGACTCTGTCCACAGAACTAGAAAACTCATGAGGAGGACAGAATCATGACAGTTAACAGCTTGGACGGACAGAGATCAATTTGTCTGATCAGAAAGAGGATGAATGTTGTCGTCTGTCCCCTAAGAAAACACCTTTGATTCAGCATCATCTCTCAATGCCTGCTCAGAAATATTGACGAACAAAATAATTAAAAAAACACACTCGTCTACTGCATAAAAATCCTGAAATACATAAAAAAGGATAAATTGTGGTCTTCACACTGATAAAATGAAAAGAACATGGATTATATTTCCTGTTGGACATTTATAGAAGCTGCATCATTTTAAGACATGAAATATGTGCTTTTACTACACTTTTAACAAAAAGTGTAGTAAAAAAAAGTGTCTCAACAAAAGCCACCAGAACACACTGTCCATTGAACATGTTAAGCAAGAGAAGCCAGTACGTTCAACTGTGTAAAGAAGTCAGAATGCATGAAATAGAATGTTAGCCCATCTTTAAAACATGTCTTATTTTACTTTCTACACGCCATATGAGGTGGGTGGGGCTAAATCATAGTCGTGGATCTTCTGCAGAGGTGGTCTTTCGCATTTCTATGACGTCATAGTCACACACTTTTAAAAATGGTTGGTATTCTGACCTTGGTTTTGATTAAGCGGTTTGTGAAATATTAAGGAAGTTCTGAGTTGTGAAACGTAAATGATATTTTAATAGTAAAATGACCTCTTAACTGTCCAAAAAATCTGAAAATGACTTCACGACCCCTTTAAACTCAGTCTAGATCTGATTTAAAACCTTTGTTGAAGAAAGCAGGAGACAGCTTAAACAAACCTCCTAAACCTGTTAGCTGATCTCTGAGTCGAGGTCAACTAACATCAGGTGAACCCATGACCACCACACCTGTTTAAACCACATAAAAACCTCACGAGACTGGTCAAAACCCATGTAGAATGTGATATTGTGTCTTTTCAAACTCCAGGAATTACGCAATAGCGGCTGTATATTTTAATATTATTTCATGAGTTTCCCAGCAGCGTCTTTCCACGGTTTTCTCCCAGTAATTGCTTCAGGATGTCTGGACAGAGAACAGAGACGACATGAATTAACCATGAAATAAGCTCACAAACTCTCACATGACTTTACCAAAGCCTCTTTGCAAAGAGGACAAACACTGAAGATCTGAAGATACAGTATGAGCTCAATCCATCCATCATTAACTAAATAACTAGTTCAACCTGTAACACTGACTTTGTAAGCACAACTTGCAAAGTTTATAACACACATGAAGCTGAATGCAGCCGGTTGAGAAGAGACCTGAATGACCTTATGCACAAAACACACACACACACACACACACACACACACACACACAAACAGGATTCATCTGTTATCAGCATTACTTAAACTCTCAGGCTGTATCGACCCGTTTGAGAATCTTATTGTGGCGAGACGCTCCGCTCAGAGCGCTGACAGATCAATACTGAAGCTTCATTACTGTATCGAACATTTAAAACTGAGACAAAGAGTCTGCGGACGAATCAATTACTCACATTCACTAACAACACACAATAAATAACAGCCAGTTATCATCGATTATAAGACAAAAAATACAAAGATAATCACAGAATGAGACACTTGACTGATATGTTCCGCTGACTGTGGTGTAATTATTCTGATGACGTCCGGTTCTCTCACTAATAAAAACACAACAGATATTTTCATTCTTATTGAGTCAAGAAAAGACTGTCATTCATCACAATAGAAGGTTAAACCGTGTGCAGTTTAACGTCACTTACTCAATTATTAATCATGACTGTCATTAAAACTACAAAGCTAATTTAAGATATTTAAGCAAACAGATCAATACTCAGATTTAATGTTGTTAATAACTGCAATCGTCACCTTTTAACAACAAAAAGCATCACTGTGTGATGATGAAAGCACATCTCTGATCATGAAGAGCATGACGTTATGATTCTCTCCTACAGGCAGAAGTAAAGAGAAGTCATGTATAAAAGTGATTGACGTAAACTTTCATTTAACAAAAACATTCCTTGAGTCTTTAGGAGACAGCTCGAGAGATTCTGATGGAAATCATTTTAACTAGAGCTCTTCTCCATCAGGACGAGTTGGTGTTTTGGATGTCAGAGGATTATAGAGGATGTGAAACCTCTGATGGATTTCAACAATCCTAATGTAATGACACAAGACCGCGTGTTTAATAGAAGTGAGAATAATGAGGTACAGCAGAGGATGAAAGATCAGATAATAATCTGAGTGTGTGTGTGTGTGTGTGTGTGTGTGTTCAAGAGCGAGTGTTACAGTTAATTGTGTGTTTGTGTGAGAGAATTTGTGTGTGTTTCGTTTCATTACAGAAAAGACACATGAAATGTGCAAAAAACACGTGATCACGTGTGAAATGTATGTTTTTTGGAATATTTTGTTGTGACCCCATGTGTAACCCATGGGATGACATGTGCGACGTGGTGATACTGTATGTCTCCACATGTGATCACATGTTATCCCATGAGTTACACATGGGTCTCACAACAAAATGTTCCAAAAACACTCATATAACATGTGTTTTATGCACACGTTAAACACATGTGGAAAACGTCAAATTCATGTGTCTATTCTCTGTGTGTGTGTGTTTTGCACTTACTCTTCATGAATGTGTCACAGACGAGTACATCTGTGATCTTCTCCTCCAGATTTTCCACACATATCTTCATTTGTGTTTCACTGAAGAAAGACTCACATTCATGAGACTAATGGAATAAATGTCATTTTTATCTGTCATTTAGGAACTTGAAATGACAAATCTCATTCTTTACACAATATATGAAGAGAAAAGAGCTTCCAGTCGTCTCATCAACGTTCTAAACACTCAAAGCTAAATTGAAAATTGGAAAATTCTGTCATCAGTTACTCGCCCTCGTGTCATTTCATTCCTGTATAAATGACTTTGTTCTAATGAACACACTGAAAGATATTTTGAAGAATTTTCAGTTCCATTTAAATACTAAATAGTAGTCAAAGGCACCCCAGAACTGTTTGTTTTCTTAAATTCTTCAAATGATCTCACTTTGTGTTCAACAGAACAACACATGTACAGGAATTTGTATCATGTTGCTGAACTGAAAATGGCCAACCTTCTTCTAAATATCTTCCTTTGTTATCACAAGAAGAAAGAAAATGATACAGGTTAGAAAAGAACCTGGGGTGGAAAATGATGAAAGAATTTTCATTTTTTGGTGAACTGTCCCTTTGAATTTGTGTCATGTTTCTCTTGATCTAGGGGTAGGATCATGACAGAGCCTCATGTTTTGTGTGGCGAGAGACATATTATTGTTGTCATGACTTAATATGCTCTTTCCGGTCTAGACTTTGTCCCCGCCCGCTCGTTTCCTCATTATTGATTGTTAATTATTTCATGCCCCACAGCTGTTGCCTCTTGATTTGATCCCTTATTTAATGCCCTGTGTCTTCTGTCTTGTGCTGGATCATTTTGTTGTTTGATGTTACCCTTCCCACCAGCCTTGCCTTGTATAACCAAGTAAGTCTAGTCTACTTTAGTTCAGTTAGTTGTAGTCATGTCTAGTGTTTTATTTAGTCCTGTTTAATCTAGTGTAGTCAGTTGATGTTCCTGTGTTCCCTTCCTGTTCTCGCCCTGCTGTTCTTTTGTTTACCCTATCGCAGGTTTTTGTTTGTTTTTTTGTCATTGTTTATCAAAAGTCTTGTTTAACCCCTGACCCGCTGTCTGCGCCTGGGTCCTCTGTCCCACCACGTGACGTGATATGTTGTGGTTTCATTTTTCAGAAGTTCTCCACATCTAAAATAAAGCGCATCTGCTCAACAACAGACAGACAAAACAAAAGAACATAATAAAATAAAATGAGGTAAAGAAATGGATGCGTACCACCCGTGGACACTGGCACAGTTCCCCGGAGACGCAGCTCGGGAGCAATTACCTGCCGCATGGTCACCGGTGTGTCCTCGATGTGTCACATCTGATCCATCATCAGTTCCCGCCCACTTCAACTCAACGACACCCAACAGATTAACAGCCCACCTTCAAGATCTGCCCGTCAAACTGACACCGCAGGAATAAAAACATCATCAGTATTCACTAACAGGAGCAGACGGATGTTATTCTTCATCTATAAATCCAGTTGAGACAATCGAGAGATTTAAGTGTCCTTCATTTGTGCAGTAACATTTACTGTAAATCTTCTGAAGCGCAGCGTGAAGATGCTGATGACTGTCAGAGTTTGATGTTTAGTTTTAGTTTTTAATGGGTTGCTTGAATACATTCATTGCACAAGTGTGTTCTTTCTCCTGAGAAAGCATTTATCTGTGAAAGTGTGTTTGTGCATGTGTGAGTGAGTGAGTACAGTATGTGTGCGTGCGTGTGTGTGTGTGTGGGGAACTTCATCGTTCCCCACAATGTAAATTGATTATTAAACTAATTAAATTCTGCGTATCTAAAAATGTAACAGTAAAGAAAGTGTTAGGTGATAGCATATAGTGTTAATACAGTATGAAAGTCATTACAATAACAATACGTGTGTTTACTAGTCAAAACATGAAGCGCAGAAGCAGATCTGTCTCATGTATCTGCAGGTGAAATGAGATTTGTGGGGACTTGATGTGCTTTATCATCATGAAAACACAGAACATCACAATGCAAAAGCTGGAATGGTCCCAAAACAAGCTTCATTTCAACATTACTTCTGATCTGTATCATTATTTTCTTTCCTTCACTCTATAAAGTCTAAAAGACGCATGCTGGGTCAATATTGGACAGAAGACCCTGGGGGGTAATTTTATAAATAAATAGCATTGGGTCATTATTAACCCAGCAGTGTGATCTGTCCAATATTAAGATATTCATGC